>BLSH010502800.1:119235-129651 GCA_018402905.1 Glandirana rugosa
CCTATCTCCTAATTAGTGACTTCGCCGGTAGAACCATGTGGGTAGAAGAGATAACATCTCTTATCCCGTTTGCGGTAGAACCTTAGGGATCGTCGTTAGAGGAATAGTTAAGTGTAAGTGTCTCCTTTCTCTGTTTCAGACTTCCTCTCTGGTGAAGTTATGACATTGTCATCTCCCCTCTATCAGTGGGGATGAGGAATCTATTAAACAAGATATTCAGACTTTGTCTCTTTCCTCTGTGAATGTGAATTGATAAGGAGATTGCTGCTAGGGATTCCAAGATGGCGTTTGCCCTATTCTCTACAATAGAGAAGATGGGTGTACCAAGATGGCCGCTTCAGTGATTAATCCTCTATCCTGGTTTTTAACGGATTATATCCTTATTATGTTGTAAATTGTCACCGTGGTAGAGGACTATGATGCGGGTGGTCCCTATTGCGGATATTGTGAGGTAGGAGAGGCTTTTAAACCCTTATTGGTAAAGGTGTAACCATGTGGCTTGATAGGCCTTAGTAGGCCCCGTATGAGCCCGGGCTCTTTTCTAGCTCCCGTCCCCGTAGACCTGGCGAGGTGACCGTGGAGACCCAGCTGCCCATCGGCGCCCTGAGGGGCCTGTGGTGTGCCTGGGGCCGGAGTGTGAGTGTTCTTGTCTTACCGGACCTCTTCTCGCGTTAGGCCGCAGCCGCGGTGTCGCGTGGTCCGCTCGTGCCGGGTGCTTTTCCGGGCGCCGATCCGCTTCGGTCAGGGCTCCACCGCTCTGCAGTGTTATCGGGGAGCTCGCGGGACCGATGAGTTACCCTCGTCTCCTGTCTCCTTGTCTCAGTCAGTCTAGATAAAGCTCGCGGTCTCGGAGCTCTCTCCAGACACGTCTGCTACCATGGACCGCTAGCCACGCCCCCCGGTTTTTCTTACCTCAATGCCTTTTCTGCATTAAGGTAAAAAAACTTCTGTGTTTATCTCTCCCCCCAGCCCCCCCCCAATACTTACCTGAGCCGGATCTTGATTCAGTGCTGTGCCCAAGTGCAGTGGATCTCTCTGCTCTCTCTCTCTTCAATGGACAAGGAGGCAATAGTGAGAGCAATTGGCTCCTGCTGTTGTGCTGTCAATCACAGTCTGTGAGGAGAGAGTGGGGGTGGGGTGGGGTGGGGGGGACTAGCAGCGCTGTGTGTGTGTCAATGGACACACTGAGCCTGGCCCATGATCGAGCCAACATGAGGGCCCCCATAGTAAGCAGCTTGTAAGTAATAACTTTTTGTCCAGAGCACGGCTGCTGAGTTATCTCTCAAGGGAAATGTGTATGCCCTTTTTATCTGTGGTGCACCAGTGTTGTGTGCCAACAAATGTCAGTGTATATTTAATATTTCTATAAAAATGGAAATGTTTTAACAGGAAAACACTATGATCATTTTAATTATCTTCTTTAAAGAAAAAAAAAACCTTCCACTGGCTTTTTGAAGACAGGCATTTCTAAAAATTATGGGAAAATAGGAGGAAGTGGGGGAGAAGTAGAGGTACATAATTCCATCTGGAGAATTTGGAGCGCTCTCCGTGCCCCTTAAAGGGGGAGGCGCCCTTTGACATATTGAGGTTGATTTACTAAAGCTTAAAAGTGCAAAATTTGGTGCAGCTCCACACAGAAACCAATCAGCTTCAAGGTTTTATTGTCAAAGCTTGATTGAACAAGCTGAGGTTAGAAGCTGATTGGCTAGCATGCACAGTTGCACCAATGTTTGCACTCTCCAGCTTTAGTAAATAAACCCCACTGTGTATATAGGTCAAATAATAAGGTGAGAGCATAGAGTGGAAGGTGGTGGATCACGTGGGGGAGTCACATTTATGAAAATATGAAATGATTAAAGAGCACAAGGCAAAAACAAAGAAGGACTTTGATTTTAGTTGGACTTTATTTATGTCATTACATTATAGCATTACATACACATGGTGGTATGGAAAAAGATCATTTCATGTTATGTAAAGAATTTCCAACACATAGGTGATTTATTTTTTTTCAATTAAAACATTTCCATTTTCATTGAAATATTCAAAATACACTCATATTTGTTTGCGCACAACACTGGTGCACCACAGATAAAAAGGACATACACATTCCCCTTAATAGACAACTCTGCAGTCATGGACAAAAAGCTATTACTTTCCAGTTCAGACATATAGAATAAGATAATTGCATGTAAAGAATTTGTAGCACAAATGTTCTTCATGTGACATACATTTCTTTGTTACATACATCACAGAGGAGGATCTGTGTTGCAATTTGGGATTATATATATGTTGTGAATTGTGTGTGGGAACACATAACAGTGCAAGAGGCAGCACAGGGAATTTTTCTTGTTTTACGCATTTGTTGCACTTTTATTAATTAATAATTGCGTTGTGAAAAGTTTTTTTATTTATTATAGGTCAGATCTTATCTTGCTAAAAATAATAAATTCTAAAGACTGGGCCTATTTCGACAGTTATTAATTGATAATGCGCTTACAATGCATGTAAAAAACGCAAAGAAAAATGTATATCTATGTTCCTTTCTTGCCCTGTTAGATGTGTTTAACACACCACAGCCCACAGCCTCCTGAGTTCTGGTTCCATTCTCCTTGATTTTAAAGGAAGACAAATTCAACATTGTACAGAGCTCTTCTAATATCTCCCAAGAGCACCATATTTGAGAGCTTCCAAAACAGCAAATGTGGACTGAATTAGATCTAAATGTCTTCATTATCAGAAAAAAAAGTGTGCAGTCGAACAGTTGGAACATTTTGAGATACACATAAAAGGCAAAATAAAGATGGCAACCACTCCAATCAATTTATTACTAACCTTTTAAAATAAGGTGCAGGTGGGCAGGGCATTTCACAAAATAATACAGGTTTTCTCCAGCACTCTTTTCAGCTAGTCAGTAAAAGATGAATTCTACACTTTACTTTTTAATACTTTACATTAAAAAAGAGGTTTTAGCTGCATATATGTTAGCAGGGACCACTTGTTCAGCTGCTTCTACTATACCAGGGGTAGGGAACCTGCGGCTCTCCAGCTGTTGTAGAACTACATTTCCCATGAGGCACTGCAAGGCTGATGGATACAATTACTCCCAGAAGCATGATGGGAAATGTAGTTCTACAACAGCTGGAGAGCCGCAGGTTCCCTACCCCTGTACTATACTAAAGAGAGGATTACCACTCATAAGATTGCTTAAGCCCAGTACACACGGTACAACGGTCGTACAACCAGCTTCTTGTACGATCATCCGACTGTTAGTGTGCGCGATTACAACAGCCGTCATACAATGGTTGTACAACAGAAGTTGGATGAGCAGACTAGAAAACTTTGGTTGTTCAACAAGTGGTTGTACGACTGTTGTACCGTGTAGGTAAAGAAGTCACTGGATGACCGCACATCCAAAACAAAGTTGCTTTTTATTGAAAAATCATTAAGTCCATGGCATCATAGGCATGCAGTAAAGCAGTGGGCACAAAACATCCAGAAATAGGAGGAAAAATCTTACGCGTTTCACGTCATCGTTGGACACTTAGTCATAGCTAGATGTGAATAGCTACACATTGAATGTATGCGTGACTGTGACTGCTACCGAGATACAGCTTAATTGGGTGATACAGCTGAAACGAATTGATCAATTTGCT
Organism: Glandirana rugosa; assembly: GCA_018402905.1. NCBI lineage: Eukaryota > Metazoa > Chordata > Amphibia > Anura > Ranidae > Glandirana > Glandirana rugosa. The sequence continues at coordinate 122,889 of BLSH010502800.1, forward strand.
AAATTCCAATTACTGTTACCTCAGCTGGAATCGTCCCCACACATGCAGCGTGAAACCAATCGCATCAAAACAAAGGCCAGATTCACAGACAAATGTTTTGAGAATTGTAAATAAAATTATACATTTATAAACAAACATTACAAATATAAATATAAGTACAGCCTCATGGATCATTATAATGGTACTGAAACGTATCCCTTATTGCAGTTAAATGTCAAAAATATATAATTTTGATCTAAAACATGACTGCATAAAACCAATGATGATACAAAAAGACGAGACTAATTCAAAACAGTGACACAATGCTGTCGAACACCCATGAATTAAAAATCAAAAAAGAGATTTTTAATTTTTTTTTTTAAAGAATATATCATGGAAAACATGAAAAACATAGGGTGTCAGCGACATCATGGCAAAAGTGAATCAACAGTCTAACCATATGAGGTGGAAAAGGTGAGTTGTACTAATTGTGAATCAGACAAATGGGCATTAACAAGAAATTATATATAGAGCAGAAAACACAACTGACCATGTGAACAAGATGTAAATCGTTTGAATGAAAAGTTGTCACTACAAGGCTCAGATGGATAAGATTGCCTTTCGTTGATAGAAATGGGAAACATCCCATTCATAGTTTATTCCCGCTGGTATACTAATGCCCAAGGTGAAGATCCAATATACCTCCCTCTGGCATAGGATACTAAACTTGTCCCTGCCCCTTTTGGGCATGACTACTTTCTCAATGCCCTGTATAGATAGACTAGATGTATCTTTATTGTGGATTGTCGCCCAATGCCTTGCAACATTGGTATTGCGATCCTTATCTATATCATACAGATGGCCATATGGTCTATCTTTAAGTCTGCAGGTTGTGCGTCCCACATACTGCAGACTACACAAGGAGCAGGTGATTACGTATACCAAATATTTTGTATTACAGTTTATAAAAGTTGAGAGAGTTGTGCAGTAAGTGCAGGGATTCATACCGCATGCAAAGGTACCTTTGAATTGTAACCAACGGGAGTTCTTCTGTTGGCTAGAGAAAAGACTAGGGGACAAAAATTTGCCTATGGTGGATGCTCTCCTTGACACGGCATGAATGCCATTGGAGAGAATAGTGGCATAAAAGGGATCATTCTGAAGAACGGGAAGGTACTTATTTACGATGTTTTTGATTTTATAGTATTCCAAGCTGTAGGGAGTGGAAAAAACTGGGGGACCTGATGAACCTACACTTCCTTACTTTTCATTTTTGACCTTTTTATCTTTCAGCAATGAAGCTCTTGAAGTGTTGTTCACTATATTTCTGGCCCTAGTTATAACTGGGGTAGAATACCCCTTTCTTGGAACCTAGAAGCCATAGCATCGGCTTCAACTTGGAAATCTGAGTCTTTCGTGCAAATATGTTTCACTCTAAGAAATTGTCCCACTGGGACACCCCTGATGGTGTGACTCGGATGATTTGAGTCAGCCCTCAAAAGAGTGTGCCCTGCGGGCGGCTTCCTATACAAATTGCTAATGATCTCCTCTCCCTCATTAGAAAGAGTGATGTCTAAAAAATCAATTTCCACAGGGCTAGAGCAACCTGTGAAGTGTAAATTAAGATCATTATCATTGAAATAATCTAATCATCCCTTTAGATCAACACTGCCATGTGCTATAGATAGCAGATCATCAATATATCGAAAGTATAGGCTGTGTCTTGCCTACAGGGACTACCACATCCAAAGATGCGGGACCTCTCCCACCAACCCATGTAAAGGTTGGCGAGAGAAGGGGAGAATTCTTTACCTGTTCATTATCTATGCAGTACCTGCACCCGAACAGCCAAGGACTAACAGCATTTACCACTGGTTTTAGGGTGAGTGGCTTGGAGCGGGTGTTCTCTCCCTTTCTTTGAAATACTGGATTTTGCTGCATTTTCACCTGCTCAGCCTGTTTCCCCTCCCCACTAGTGGAATACGATCTAATTGTATCAGCTGTTACTATCCGGATCCTTCAATATGGCGGAATCGGCACCTGTGGCCGCAGATACCCCGCTGTGGGGATCTATGGGCAAGCCCCTTGCCCATAGACCCCCACAGCCACTAGCCAAGGTTGCAGGGATGCAGGTGAACTAAGAGAGAAATAGAAAAACTTCACTTGCCTGGGTCCTGTTGTATGGGCACGAAGAATCCCGCTTAAAGAAGCAAGCCTCTGGCAGCCAGCCCATGTCGGTACTACATAACTATGGTAACCTCTACAGCTGAATATATTTTGGGCCTCTGCCAACAAGTGGCTTGCCTTTAAAACCTATTTGAACATGACAGAGAACTGTTGTTGTTTGATCAAAAACGCAAGCCCCACCCACATACATTTGCAAATATATGTAGTAGCCAAATCACCTCATCAAGGCCCCTCTGTGAATTGTGTTCCCTAACTCTAATCAGATACCATCTTGGGACAGATGAATAATTGAGGGCAGGTAAGCCTAGAGGTAGCCCATTCCCTCTTAACTTCTCCATTATCATAACAAAATACATCAGAAGCATCTTTAAAAGTGTTAAGTGATGACAGTCTACAAACAGATATGTATACTGTAGATAATTGCAGGCTTTACATTTTTTTCATGCCTTATCTTTCTTCCCCATTCTTCTCATGGTGGATATTTTCACTAAGAGCAGATGAATCCATCTCCATTTTACTTCCCAAAACGTTGTCTGGAACTCCAGATCTGCCTCCTGGAATATGTGACAGGAACTTCCCAGGATGCATCTGTGAGACCCTGGTTACATCACCAGTGCCTCACTCAACCACAAAGTGGAATAACAATAATTCTATGTAAAAGCAAATTTTTTTTTTAAACTAATCACTAAGGTGATTTCATATCTGTATGCAGAGCTGTATGCTGATGTGATTTTTAGGGAAAGGATGGGAAAAGTCCGCTTTAACCTCTTCCCGACCATGCTATAGCCAAATGACAGCTACAGTGTGGTCGCACGTTTCCAGGAGGGCGCCTATTGAAGGGGCTCACATCAGGACACAGCTAATTACAGATCGGGGTAAAGAGCCAATCACAGCGGCTCTATACCATGTGATCAGCTATGTCCAATTACAGCTGATCACAGTGTAAACAGGATTTGCCAGTTATTTGCAGTCCTTTCCTCACGCTGACAGAGTGTGAGGAGAGGAGAGCTGGTAAGCGGCAATCCACACAGGGGACATCTACACTGATAATCAGGGCACTGATCATCAGTGTCCTTATCATTAGTGCAGCCTCAACAGTGCCCATCAGTGCTGCTAATCAGTGCCCATCAGTGCTGCCTGTCAATGTCCATCAGTGTCGCCTATCAATGCCACCTATCAGTGCCACCTATCATTGCCCATCATTGCCGCCTATCAGTGCCCATCATTGCCGCGTATCAGTGACCATCAGTGCCGCCTTTCAGTGCAGCCTCATCAGTGCCCATCAGTGCTGCCTCAGCAGTGCCCATCAGTGCAGCATGTCAGTACCCTTCAGCACAGACTCATCAGTGCACATCAGTGAAAGAGAAAAATTACTTATTTACAACATTTTATAACAGAACCTAAGAAAACGTTTTTTTTTTTTTTTCAAAATTTTCATTCTTTTTTCATTTGGCTAGCAAAAAATAAAAAACCCAGTGGTGATTAAATACCACTAAAAGAAAACTCTATAATACTATCTCCTCCTCCCCCCCCCCCTTTCCTCCCCCTCACCGGCTGCCCCTTACCTATACTGGCTGAAGAAAGGGACAGAGAGGATAGAAAGGATTGGCGCAAGCTGTCTCTCTTCCCCCAGTCCCCACTGCCTAGAAATCTATCTAACCATAAAGGTCTTCAATCAAGGTTTTCACTTCCGGTTACACATAGTCTGACTGGGTTCAACTTTGAAATGGTGAAGAATTGCCATTCTGAAAAGAGCATTGCTTAAGATCTCAACAAAGATGTTGTTCCCATTTATGGTTTGTTGGTTAATAATATCAGTTGAGTTAGTTAAATCTTGCTATATCATTTTCTACATCTGAATACATGATGTAATGTAATCAGAGTCATATGCTTGCAATGATTTGAAACTTCTTTCAATAAAATATTTTTGCAAAAAAAAAGAAAGCTCTATAGGTCTCAAAAAATTGAGTTTGAGTACAGCATTGCATGACCGCGCAATTGTCATTCAAAGTGCGAAAGCACTGAAAGCTGAAAGTGGCCTGGGCAGGAAGAGGGTGAAAGGGCCCAGCAGGCAAGTGGTTAAAGGCACCTTGTCTCTGAATATTCTGCAGCTATTGTATATTCATGAACATGTAGTGCGAACGTCTGATATTTGGTACTGTGGGCTAATGATTTTAGTGATTCATTAGCAGCTCAGTCATATTCCTCTCTGGACTCATTTGGCACAAGATTACATATCCACTTGTTTCATTTCATGCATGGAAAAATTTGAAGGGCTAAAGTGAATTTTCCATTTTTACATTACTATCCAGATGTAGTTTTTGCCGGTTCAGATTGCTGTTTTTATTGCTAAAACTGTTATTCTTACTAATAAAATGTGTTTAAAGCTTTTCTTTTTTAGCATACATAGAAGAAAAATACTTAAAATAATTAAAAGTATAGATCACCTGCCCCTATATCAGTATGTAAAACAAATTAGGTGGTTTCTGCCATTTTTAAATGAAGATGTTCTGATATACATTATATTTCTGGTTAAAATAGAACTATGGTCACCCATTAAAAAATATATATATTTAATGTTAAAAAATATAGCTAGAATATACAACTGTTACACACACCATATTGTAATGTAATGTTATTATCACCTTTCTTATTAATCTGCAGCGTCTGTAATTTTCCATAAAGTCAATGCAATCTGGCTCCTGAAGGTGTTCTGTACACAGTTGTGGTGTATAGAACACTACCAGAAATGTAATTTCCTGCTTGTGTGAAGAACTCATTATCAAAAAGTCAATATCTTAGTGCAGTGGAGTTACCCCTTAAGTGCATGTACACTTACAGTTAGTCAGTGGAGTTAAGGCCCATACACGCGATGCGACGGTCGTACAAAAACGGCCTTATAACAGCTTGTTGTACAATAATCTGACCATTAGTACACACGATTACAACAGCCCACGTTCAACAGTCATACAACAGAAGTTGGCTGAGCAGACTAGAAAACGTTTGCTTTACAACAAGGCATTGTACAACTGTTGACTCGTGTGTACAGAGAAGTTGGGCCGTTCTGGGAAACCTACGTTCCTAATTCACAAATCACATGCACCTGAACTTCCTCTTTATACGCTCTTAACACGTCACTATGTTAGGCTTTTTTGAAGCTTTGTTGAACGATTACTTGACTCATGTCAGTACGTTAGACACAACAGCCAACAGCTGATTTTGGGCAAAAGTTGAACGTGAGGTCGTATGACCGTTGCACCGTGTATACGAGACATTACTCCTTAAGTGCATGTACACTTACAGTTAGTCAGTGGAGTTACTCCTTAAGTGCATGTACACTTACAGTTAGTCAGTGGAGTTACTCCTTAAGTGCATGTACACTGACAGTTTTCTGTTAGTCCATTTCTCTTAGTCCCTTGCGTTTTGTTTCTCAACAAATAAAAGAAAAAAATTTGTGCAGCAATACAAAATTGGTATATAACGTACAGTTATATAACAATTAAAGTTGCGCTAAATAAATGAGTTAATAAAATACGTGCATAAATCATATGTGCATGTTCCAATATGATAAACAACCAAAAGTCCCAAGTGGTGACCTGCAAATAAATCAATCCTTATTGAAAAATCCCAAGTGTCCTTTAAATATATGGATATAATCCAACATAGAGTCCCAAAAGTCCCATATAAAGTGAGTCAAGTGAAAATCTTCAGAATGTGTTGGAGTAGCACTTTAGCTTAGTAATCCATCACTAAATATATGGATATAATCCAACATAGAGTCCCAAAAGTCCCATATAAAGTGAGTCAAGTGAAAATCTTCAGAATGTGTTGGAGTAGCACTCAAGCTTAGTAATCCATCACCAAGGTACACACACCCGATGTGCTCAAAGATGGTTTGGGTACTCTTACCAGAGATCCAGGACTCACTATCGCTAGTGGGTCAAACTCGCAGGCAGAAATCACCTTCTGCTGGTATGTGTCTGTGGATGTCTGGTATGGGTATGCTCCCTCCTTTTCTCCTCTTATCTCCGGCAGTGCACCAAGGCTGTCTCCCAGCGGGATGCCCTCACGTACTTTCAGCGTCCCCCACAATGAGGAAAAAGGGACCAATAGTGTAATACCGTTTATGTAACAAATTTATTAAAAAAGAGTAAACATACTCACAAACATGAAGCAAATAACAGCGTTTGTATTAAAATAGCCGGCTCCGGTAACTCTGTTTGCATCGCCCGCACTTCCCAGTGTAGCAGCGTGGTGACGTCAGCGCGTTGCTCCGCCCTACATGTTTCGTTAAAGGTAACGTCTTCAATGGGGCACGGGCGACGCACTGACGCGCCACCTTTTATCTCTACTGAAAATGACCAAGCCTCGTTTTCAGGGCTCGGCGCCATTTTCCTGTAGCCCGTTTCAATAACATTGGTGTCTTGCCTAGATCATATTATGCTAGACTTTTACAGAAACAAACATAATCAACCTTATACTAAGCAAGGAAAGACATCACAACTGGGCATCATATATTGTTTACATTGTTCACAATGATAGACGCCCTTATGTTTAAATACTGTATAGTCATCCTATGTTGACCAAGCCTCGTTTT
>BLSH010502800.1:133444-162904 GCA_018402905.1 Glandirana rugosa
TTTAGGGCTTTCAGTTGCTCGTTCTACCGTCCTGGTAAGTCTTTCGCGTCACGCTGAGAGCGTCTGCGTGTCATCCTTTGGCCGATAATTCGGACTTCCGAAGTGACGGCCAAAGGGAATCACTCCTACGGCCACGGACGTGGGCTTCGATTAACTTCTTAGACGAGCCCCACGGTTGTAGTGACGTAGGGACCTGTCCATTCACAGGAATATAATTTTCAGTCGACGATGTCATAAACATCGACGACTGAAAAGCAAAAAAACGGGTCTGACCTCGAGGAGAAATTCCAAACTTGTAAATACAACTATACCTAAAGCAATTTAGATGACTAAAATGTGGCTAAAACGAAACTAGCATTTTAGTAATGACTATGACTAAAACTAAATCTCAAAATGAACACTGGTTATATATCACAACGGCTAAATCTGTGTCTGTAGTGCATGTTCAAACCTTAAAGAGGAGCTCCAGTCTGGGCAAAAAAACGAAAAGTCAGCAGCTACAAATACTGTAGCAGCTGACTTTTAATATAAGGACACTTACCTGTCCAGGGATGCAGTGATGTTGGCACCCCGAGCAGATTCTTCAATTAGCTTCGGGTGCAGGCACCGGCATCCTCACTAAGGGAAACCGGCAGTGAAGCCTTCAGGCTTAATAGCCGGTTTCCTACTGTGCATCTGTGAGAGTCGCACTGCGCTTTCTGAATGGTCCTGCCATCTTGCTCGTTGACTTTTGGGATTTGTCTCTGTGAGCGGTCTTTTGCTGCTGGTCCTGCCATCTTCTGTGACCTGTGCATGTCCCAGAAGGCAGCGGGGGAAGGAGGAGGGGTCGGAAATACTCAGAGATTGACAATCTTACCTGAAAGTGGGAGTGGGTTCCTGTCAAAACCAGCTGCCCGCTTACCCTCTTCACCCCCAAAAATGCCAAATGTGGTAGTGGAGAGGGGGAGGGTGTGAATAAGCTTTAATACCATAAATAATAACATGTTATTACATTTTTACTCCAGGAGTATATAATGAGTTTGAAAATTCTAGAGAAATGCTTAAATAATGCATTTCAATTTAACTAAACCATTCGATTTTTAGTCAACTTTGATTATAGTTGACTAAAACGTACTGGAGATTTTAGTAGATTAAAATGTACTGGAGGCTTGAGTGAACTAAAATATGACTAAAACTAAAACAATTCAGATGACCAAAATAAGACTAAAACGAAAATGGCATTTTAGTCAACAGACTATGACTAAAACAAAATCAAAATTTGAAGTCAAAATTAACACTGGTTAGCAGGTCCTGGCCAATGATTTATGGACGGGACCTGCTGATCAGCTTAGCGAATGACAGTACAGAGCCTTGTGTTTAGTAACAACACAGGGCTCTGTACATGGAGCAGAGATGTGGCTGTTTTTTTCTCCCTGCAAAGCAGTGCACAAAGTGCAGTTCCAGTATGTACAGAGTGCAGTCCCAGGGGTACCCCATGCACAGAATGCAGAGTTAAGGGTTGCACTACATACAAAGTGCAGGGTTTAGGGGTGCACTATGTACAGGGTGCAGGGTTTAGGGTTGAGCAGGTGTGCAACACCCACCACCCCTCCTACCTAGCCCAGCTCTAGTAACTCCCTATGTAGGCGGCTCTAGTAGAGCCCTGTGTAGATGTCTCTCTCTGCTAGCCGTGTATTTGCCTCTGTTATGTCTCCCTGTGTAGATGGCTCTGCCTCACCTTCTAGGGAGATCATTCTGGCTCTCACATTCTGGAAAGCTGTCCCCACCGTGACAGATCTGTTACATCCGGAAGACGCTGAAAGCAAAGCTGTCCCTTGTCCTTATTTGATCAGTGACCAACAAGGAAATCTATTCACCACACAGAAGCTTCCAGCAAGTGCCATGTTGAAGCACTGATCCTTTGTTGAGGAACGTTCCCCATCTGGAGAACAGGACGCCGGGATGTTTGTGTATACATGTGGGTCACCACTGTAGGGGTACAGACTTCTGGTGAGTGGGGAGACGAGAGGGGCAGCACGTGTGGAACCACTTTTGGAGCACAAGAACATGTCAGAATATATGCACTAGTCACTTTCCGGAATTGGACATGCCATCACAATTGCTTTCTAATATAGGAATGGTGTCCTCTATGAACTTTTTTTGATTGCTTGAAAAAAATATTTTTTATATTTACACATTTTTTGTTTTTTGCAATATATATATATATATATATATATATATTTTTTTTTTTTTTGGTAAATGGTTTTTACATTATCTCACAGATGAACTTTTGATGCACTTTGAAAATTTATATCTTCAATTTGTGGAATTTGTACAATTATGGAAACTTGTATAGTTGAGCATGTATCATTTTAATTAGCTAATTTATATTACATATAACAGAAGGCTTATGTGTTTACAAGGGACAGTGGGGAGTGGAGGGGGAATTTCGGCTGCAAAACAAGGTGCAAGGGCCACATGACAATGCCTGGTGGGCCAGATTCGGCCTGCGAGCCTTGTGTTTGACATATGTGCCCTAGATATTAACCCCTTCCCAGCCAGTGGCATTAGTACAGCAACAGTGTACAGTATTATCACTGATCACTATATTAGTGTCACTGGAGATGTCAGCGTGAGTTAGTCAGTTCCCACTCAGTGATCACCGCCTTTATTAGTATGAAAATAAATAGATAAAATTCCAGTATATACAGTATAAGATAGTTTGTACATGCTATAACTTTCACAGAAACCAATCAATATACACTTATTGATTTTTTTTTTACCAAAGACATGTAGCAGAATACATTTTGGCTCAAATTTATGAAGAAATTCAATAAAAAAAAAAAAAAAAAATATAGGATATGTTTTTAACATTTTTGGTCTTTTTTTGTTTATATTGTTCAAATATTAGCAAAAGAAAGCTATTTTTTTGTGAAAAAATGATATAAATTTTATTTGCGTACAGTGTTGCATGACTCCGTAATTGCCAGTAGTAGTGCAGTGCAAAAAATGGCCTGGTCGTGATGGGGGTAAAACCTTCCAGAGCTGAAGTGGTTAATTACTGCTTTTGCCAGCAAACACTGAATTATAATTATATAAATTATGACTGAACCTTAACCGTGTATGTGTAAGGTGGATGGGGATTTGTACTGATGTAGCACCCTCTAGCATGCTAGATAGAGTATACTGTACATAGTTGTTAGAGTAGGTAAATTGGCCTGGCTGAGAGCCAGGCCTGGGTTGAATCTGGGCCAGGGCTGAGTGACTCAGGAGGGCTGGATGATTCATCAAGCAGCACCTCTGGTAAATCCCCCTGCTCTTTGGAACCTTGGAGAAGATTCTAGAAGTAGAGGGTGGAGTTTAGGAGGAGCTGCTTGGAGTATTGATGAGGGCCCCAGTCAATTCCCAGCAAAATGGGCTGCCAGGGGGCAGGCACCTCATAAATACTCATGGTTCATGCCAACAGGTGCAGTCAGATGGAGATGGACTGATGAGACTATGGGGGGCCCTTGAGGGTGCCCCCTAGTCTGGGGGGTGACCTCGGGCATGGGGCTCGGGGCTCAGGTGCTGGAGGGACCCTCTACAACATACAGAGGAATCCTTGCCTGGATGCATGGGAGCATGTGTGAGGACAGCAGGAGAGAGACAGCATAGGGACTGGGAAATGTCAGTCTGGAGGACTGTGAGGGTCAGTCAGGAGGACTGTGGTGAAGTACCCAGGAGGGCTAATGAAAGAGGCTGCTGTAGCCAGGATGGCTGGCAGGGCCTGAAGAGGTGATAATGGGACCAGTGACCACAGGAGGAAGTGCAGTAAATGTGTTAGTGGTGTTACTCTACATCCTACAATTATAGGGGCTGCGAGTCCCAACCTGTAACGGGCCAGTACTATAGATTTTTTTTTACATAGTGACACCACTGGTGATTCTGCAAGCAAGTGAAGTGCTGGAGGAAGGAAATGAGCTGTATATAGGACTGTATATACTAGGAGTTGTTCCTGAAGTTATTTCAAAGTCAAGTGGGCATCCCATAATACCCATACTCCCCATCTATGTTTTATCCCCTCAAAAAAAAAAATAGAAGTACTGGATTGTTTTCTGACTCTGGGAAACTGTGGAAATTGTGTGTGCCTGGCTGTGCAGGGTAGGGGATCCCAATTTACCAGTGGCTCCTACGTGGAGTGTGCTACAATTAATTCATTGCCTCCCTTACTTTTTCAAATTCGCGAACTGACAAATTCCATATAACCCACACAAAAACAACCAACTCAAGCAAATCACATGGAATATACAGTCCTTAGAGGGTCTATAAGGCTCTAATACAGTGTTTCAAGGTGCCCTTGAAAAGCATTTTATTTTTAGTCTCGAGGCACCACAGTCTATTTTTAAGTGCAGGCATTCCTGACATGTAAACAAATGTGCTGCTCTTTAGCAGATGCGCAGGGGTGCCACTAATGGTACCCCATACATTGACAAATGCGGTGTGTCTTTCCTTGTGTTTCTACAGGTAGTGCAGCTAATTGAAATGTACCCCAAGATAAATGGGGCTGTGCTGCAACCGCCCCGAAACTGTGTACAGGGAGAGCTGAGAATGCCTGGTAGCGCTAACATCACCCATAGGCTCCTATGTCCCTCCTCTCCCCTGCAGCTGCCGCTGGCTGACACATGGGACTGGGCTGGAAATAGGTAAGTATAAACATATTTTTTACACAGGTTAGTCAACATAGGTGTTAGAGCCAGTTCACACTGCCGTGACCTGAAAGTCGGCAGGACTTTGCCAGGCAACTTCGAGGCAAATTCAAGGCAACTTCGAGGCAACTTTGAAGCAACTTCAAACTCGATTATGCCATGTGACTTTGCCTGTGGCCAATCAGAGAAGGGAGGGAGAGGTTGCCTGGGTAATTTATGGGGAGTACCTTGGTAAATTATTTTCTTTTTCCTGTAAAGTCGCTTCAATATAGATGGGGATCCGACTTGGAGGTGACTTCCATTAAATTCTATGGGCACAAGTCGGATAGAAGTCACCTTGAAGTAGTACAGGAACCTTTTATGAAGTTGGAGTGACTTCAGTAGTGTACATTAAGACGGCTCTCATTTATTTCAATGGGTTTTCTGATGTCAAGCGACTTGGGGAGCAAGTCACCTATGTGTGAACTGGCCCCTTTGAGGGAGGAGGTGACATTTTTAAGAGTAGTTAGTTTTAGGCTGGAATTCTACTTTAAATAATGCCAGTGCCAGACATATGAAGCAGATATACAACTATCATCTTTGTTTTTTTTTCTCTCTCCTGCTACCCCTGCTACCAGTTTTACTGAGATTAACAGTTCTGACAGACCTGGATGACAAATGAAGAGGCTGTCCACAGTCATCTTTACACAAGCATATTATATAATCTTACAAAAGGCATTACCAGCTTTTAATGAGGTGCCCATGCTCATATCCATCATGCTTCTGCAGGGATAAGCAAGTGAAGATACATTCAGGTCCATAAATATTGGGACATCGACACAATTCTAGTCTTTTTGGCTCTATACACCACCACAATGGATTTGAAATGAAATGAACATGATGTGCTTTAACTGCAGACTTTCAGCTTTAATTTGAGGGTATTTACATCCAAATCAGGTGAACGGTGTAGGAATTACAACAGTTCGTATATCTGCCTCCCACTTTTTAAGGGACCAAAAGTAATGGGACAATTGGCTGCTCAGCTGTTCCATGGCCAGGTGTGTGTTATTTCCTCATTTTCCCATTTACAAGGAGCAGATAAAAGGTCCAGAGTTCATTTCAAGTGTGCTATTTGCATTTGGAATCTGTTGCTGTCAACTCTCAATATGAGATCCAAAGAGCTGTCACTATCAGTGAAGCAAGCCATCATTAGGCTGAGAAAACAAAACAAACCCATCAGAGAGATAGCAAAAACATTAGGTGTGGCCAAATCAACTGTTTGGAACATCCTTAAAAAGAAAGAACGCACCGGTGAGCTCAACAACACCAAAAAACCCAGAAGACCACGGAAAACAACTGTGGTGGATGACCGAAGAATTCTTTCCCTGCTGAAGAAAACACCCTTCACAACAGTTGGCCAGATCAAGAACATTCTCCAGGAGGTAGGTGTATGTGTGTCAAAGTCAACAATCAAGAGAAGACTTCACCAGAGTGAATACAGAGGGTTCACCACAAGATGTAAACCATTGGGGTGAACCTCAAAAACAGGAAGGCCAGATTAAAGTTGGCCAAACAACATCTAAAAAAGCCTTCACAGTTCTGGAGCAACGTCCTATGGACAGATGAGACCAAGATCAACTTGTACCAGAGTGATGGGAAGAGAAGAGTATGGAGAAGGAAAGGAACTACTCATGATCCAAAGCATACCACCTCATCAGTGAAGCATGGTGGTGGTAGTGTTGTGGTGTGAGCATGTATGGCTGCCAATGGAACTGGTTCTCTTGTATTTATTGATGATATGACTGCTGACAAAAGCAGCAGGATGAATTCTGAAGTGTTTCGGGCAATATTATCTGCTCATATTCAGCCAAATGCTTCAGAACTCATTGGACGGCGCTTCACTGTGCAGATGGACAATGGCCTGAAGCATACTGCGAAAACAACCAAAGAGTTTTTTAAGGGAAAGAAGTGGAATGTTATGCAATGGCCAAGTCAATCACCTGACCTGAATCCGATTGAGCATGCATTTCACTTGCTGAAAACAAAAGTGAAGGGAAAATGCCCCAAGAACAAGCAGGAACTGAAGACAGTTGCAGTAGAGGCTAGCGGAGCATCACCAGGGATGAAACCCAGCATCTAGTGATGTTTATGCGTTCCAGACTTCAAACTGTAATTGACTGCAAAGGATTTGCAACCAAGTATTAAAAAGTGAAAGTTTGATTTATGATTGTTAATCTGTCCCATTACTTTTGGTCCCTTAAAAAGTGGGAGGCACATATACAAACTGTTGTAATTCTTACACCGTTCACCTGATTTGGATGTAAATACCCTCAAATTAAAGCTGAAAGTCTGCAGTTAAAGCACATCTTATTAGTTTCATTTCAATTCAATTGTGGTGGTGTATAGAACCAAAAAGATTAGAATTGTGTCGATGTCCCAATATTTATGGACCTGACTGTACATATAAAGGGATATCCAGGATGGCTTGTTTCATATAAAAACATAACTTTTTGATTTTTGGGAAACCCAGTGAAGGGGGTGTAGTCTAAAAAAAGAAAATATAGGATAGGATAGATAGGATAGACATTTAATTTATGATTTAAAAAAAAATCCTCCAGATATACAACCTTTGATTAACACTGGTTGCCTTTCTTTGCTGTGTTTGCTCAGCCTAATTTTATTTTATTTTGATTTGGTGCAGGAGTAGACCGAGTCATGCTGCCTGGGGAGACAGCTTGAATGGAAACCTTTTGATCTCTTACATAAGCTACCTTAAACATTTACAAATGGGCAGAGTACATCATGAAAAGGCAAATATAGTTACTTTAGCCATGACTCCAACACTTTATAGAGCACTAATTGAAACACTTGCAGTCAGAACATCATTTTCCTACACTTTGTTCCATGCTCTACTTTTATTGTCTGAGCCAAGTTTGCCCATTTAGAATATTCAGGAAATACAAGTAAACAAGCAACCACAAAGTATTTTCTGTATTGTGCATGCTTCTTGGACACCTGTAAGAAATGGTAATTATTCACTATGTTTCCTATTAGACCATGAAACACGCAGAGAGTCTTGCTGGTGTGTTAAAGCCAAACTCCATATATATACTCTCTCTCTCTCTCTCTCTCTCTCTCTCTCTCTATATATATATATACAGTATCTCACAAAAGTGAGTACACCCCTCACATTTTTGTAAATATTTTATTCTATCTTTTCATGTGACAACACTGAAGAAATGACACTTTGTTACAATGTAAAGTAGTGAGTGTACAGCTTGTATAACAGTGTAAATTTGCTGTCCTCTCAAAATATCTCAACACACAGCCATTAATGTCTAAACTGCTGGCAACAAAAGTGAGTACACCCCTAAGTGAAAATGTCCAAATTGGGCCCAAAGTGTCAATATTTTGTGTGGCCACTATTATTTGTGGAGGTGTCTGTAATAAGGAACATGATTTGGCATTGCCGGAAGCAGTGGCGGCTGGTGCTCCATTGGTCAGGAGGGTGACAGAAGGAAATGACCATGGACCCCCTTGTTGCTCCAGCCTTCCAGCCCTCACCGTGCACAATATCCGTCTGTCCCCCCATCTCTGGCTCACTTACCCTGTGCTGCCCCTGGACTAAGGGGTCCGCTGGCTGTAGCTTCCCCTCTCCATCTCCTCCGTGTCCCAGCATCCATCCCCCCCTTCATCTGTGGAAGGGAGCCGAGCTGTCACTGATCATCATGTTGTGTGCGATGAGCTGTCATCAGGGGCTGCCATTCCCAGCTATGGATGGATCCAGTGGCAGCTGGAGCCTTCACTGATCATTGTGTTGTGTACGAGGAGCTGTCATCAGGGGCTGCCATTCCCAGCTATGGATGGATCCAGTGGCGGCTGGAGGGTCAGTCATATTTCTCTTGTGTCTCCTCGGTATCACGGTGGCCGTGGGTCTCCACCCTCCTCCTCATCCTAGGCCAATGGAATTGCTTCTTTCTGCCAATCAGGAAACGGGTCTCAGGACCTGCTTCTTGCTTGGCCGGGAGGAGAATCAGTGTGACAATAGCTATTCATTCACTATTGTCACACAACTGGGTGGGCTCAGGGCACAGTGCTCTGAGCCCCAAGCCCACCCTTTTTTTGAAGCCTATTAGACTTTCTGGCTCTAATCACGTGCTTCAAAAAAAACCCCCATTGCAATCCATGTGTCCGGCCCCCTCGCATGTAGATTAGGGGGCCGGCGCCCCTGCATTACGGGCCACCACTGGCTGGAAGATTGGTCAAAGCAGTGGAAACTGCAGTTGAATGTTGCTAAATGTAAAATAATGCACCTAAGGAAAAAGAATCCCCTGAGAGAGTGCGACATTGGGGGTACAATGTTGGTCAGGACTACAGAGGAAAAAGATTTAGGGTACTTATTTCAGACGATTGCAAAATGAGCAAACAGTGTGACCAGACAGTGGGAAAAGCAAATAGAATTTTATGATGCATCACTAGAGGGGTCGCCAGCAGGAGGAAGGAGGTTCTGATTGCCCTAGTGAGTGAGTGAGCCCTAGTCTTTAGTGAGACCTTCTTTAGAATACTGTATCCAGTTCTGGAGACCTCACTTAGGATCCTTTCACACAGGCTTTCCGATCAGGTCTGCCTGTCAGTTTTTCAGGCAGACCTGATCGTACCTTGCAGTCTCCTCTCTAGAGCGGCAGATGTTAGCAAACACATATCCACTGACACCCGCCACCATCCGACATGATCCTGCCTGCAAAATCCAGACAGAAGGTGGTCCTATTTTCCATCTGTCTGACGGGTCAGATGGCATCGGATGGAAAAAGACAGACAGTACATTTCTGCCTGATTTCCCCATAGAGGAGAGCAGGACTGTGTCTGTGTCCACTCTGCACAGCGGAGCGGACAGGACCTGTCATCTGCCTGCTCAGAGGGAACCAGCGGAGCAATCCTCTGCTGAGTAAGCAGAATACACAAGACGGAGGCGCCTGTGTGAAAGAGGCCTTGCAGAAAGATATTGATAAGATAGAACGGGTCCAGATATGGGTAACAAAAATGGTGAAAGGACTGGGGGATAAAACATATTGAGAGCGACTTCAGGAATGTAATATGTACAGTCTGGAGGAAAGAAGGGAAAGGGGAGACATGATTGAAACTTTTAAATACATGAAGGGGGTAAATAAGGTTCTGGAGGACAGTTTCTGTGTATCAAAATGGAACCAAAATCAAGAACACCGGGACATGACCTCAAACTAACTGGAGGAAAGTTCAAAACTAATTTTAGAAAGTATTATTTTACGGAAAGGGAAGTTGATGCTTGGAATAAACTTCCAGCAGAGGTAGTGAGACAGTCAACAGTAAATGGTTCAAACATGCTTGGGACTAGGGATGGGCCTGATGTTCGAGTCAAACGTAAGTATGTGGGTAAAAAGGACTGAACCTGACTGGTGAAAGGAACTCTGAACCATGCTGTAATAATTATTTCTGTACTGGAAGACCATGCTTAAATTGATTGTTGGGCTACATATTGCATAAGTCAAGAAGTGGAGTGAAATTCTATAATCCAGTGGTTAGTGGTGACCTATACCTGGGGAACCAAGAAATAAGTGTAGAGACCCTGTTGGTCTGGAGACTGGTGGTGGTTAGAAGAAGGAGGGTTACACCAGTGTTAGTTGTACTAGGTATTGGGTCCAACCCCCAACAGACCTGACCAGTAACCACAGGATCAGGGCCCCCTATAAGTGATGCCACAATGATAGCCCCTGGCACAGTATTTTTGGCTGTAGAGTGTGAACCTATGCAAGCATTGCAATTAGAGTCTTTGAAGGGAATTTACCAAGACTGGAGGAAACAGAATCCAGAGCATGTGTCCCACTGAGTTACTAATACTAATGTAGCGCCCCCAAAGTGTAGGCATTTTTTGTGAGTTTTTTTGCTAGGAGAGGCAAAATTTAGTCAGGCCTGACTGTAGGTGCAGGCCTAATGTTTTGACCCGGGCTGGGGAGTGGCTCAGGGATGGAGATGGAAGAAACATCCCTCGGAGTCTCCTCCCCTTTGAGCAGAGAGGGGGATGGATGAGGAGGTGTCACTTTCTGATGTATGACAAGGAGCCCTGACCAATCTACAGTCTGGATTGGCAGGGAGGCAGGCCTCCTTAAATACAGCAGTCTGCCAGCAGGTGGGAGGAGTAGTTGAGTGGAAGTGTGGAGAATGTAGCAGAGGTGCTGTGGAGGCCTCTAGCCGGGAGGGAGCACCCAGTCTGGGGGGGGTGACCTTGAGGCCTGGAGGCTCGGGGTGCAGCCAGGAGTGGAGTGGATTCCTGGAGCCGCAAAAGGCAGTAGGAGAGGTGCTACTGAGAACACTTTAAGGTATCCACTGAAGTCGGTGAGTGACAGACCCTGGGAGCTGGAGGAAAGGGTGGAGCAGGCTGGGAGAGGAATAGTGGACAGTCTGTGGAGGTCTCAGGAGCCAGTCAGGGGAAGGAGTGTCACTGTGAGGAAAGCAGGCTGGTGTGGCCTGGAAGTTGTAGTCTATCAAAGGCCCAGCTAGCACCAACGTACTAAGCTACACTTGGGGGGTTCTTGACCCTGGCCTGTAATGGGTGGTTTGGAGGCCCTGCTGATCAAGTGCAGGCCTCACCATGTGCTAGCTGCGGTGAAGAGAAAGTAGTTATGTGAGCCTGATAAATTTCCCTTCAGGTCAGGAGTAACAGTCTGCAAGTGAAGTGCTGGAAAAAAGTGAAGGAGCAACAGTCTGCAAGTCAAGTGCTGGAGAGAAGTGAAGGAGTGACAGTCTGCAAGTGAAGTGCTGGAGGAAGTAGAGTGTATATACGGTTGTGTATATAGGAGGTCCTGTAACCAATTCATCCCACAGTCACCCCTTTTCCCCATCCAAGTTAATCCCCTAAATAAAACAAACAAAAACAAGAGCCAGCCTGTTCATTGACTTCGCATGTGTAATATATGGGATTGAGGGCAGCCTATAAGGTGAACCACAACTACCAGCCCCTCCCAAGGGAGCACATGGCTACACTAATACCTCCATTGAATTGGTGAGCAGACCCTGCAACCTTGCAACACATTTGTCTAGTTTGGGATTAAGACAAGATGCAAACAGATTGACATCCACTGCCCCCTTCTGGGGCAAATGTTGAAAAATATCATGGTGAAGAGGCAACTCCCCAAGGTTAGTCTTTAGTGGCTGAAATAGTCTGCCAAACAATTGTCTATGCTTGGAATGTAAACAGGAGAGTTCTGCCGAATATGGAATGTGGTAAGCATTCTACCAGGCTCTTTGTGTCTCCTTGATAATGGATATATACCATCATCTTAGCACTGTCCAACAGGACTATAACTGCATGACCTTTCAGATGATCTTTTCGATAAAGAAGAGTCAGTCTAATGGTGCTCAGTCCCAACATGTTTAGGGCTTCTTCCCTGGACCAGTGACCCTGAGTTATCATGGAACTTAAAACTCTGCTCCAACCTAAAAGATTTGCATCCTTCATCACAATTTTCCTACAAAGGGATAGAAATGACTTACCAGAGATCAATATTGGAGGCATCACACCAACTGAGATTCAGTCTGGTCCAAATGGTGAGAAAAATGTCTCTGTCAAGGGAAATTGTAAACTTATCCCACTTCCATAGAGTGTCCTATTACAAAAGCTGAAATTGGCATTGCACAAAGTGAACCACTTAAATTTGGCCACCACAAAGCCTATAACTCTCTTGCAATCCTGAAGGGTGGATCAGCGATCATTAGACCCTGAACATGGACCTGAAGCTTCTAAAGTTTTTTTTTTTTCTGGTAGAAAAATAAGACTTTTTGACACTCAGAATCTAGTTGAATTCTTAAATGTATGCAATGTCACCTGAAGTTTGTTCACTAAGTCCTGGTACAAATCTATCCTCAATAATAAATTGTCTAGGTATAACCATGATAAAAAATTATCTTCAGTAGCCAGGATGGAAATTCTCTTCCGTTAGACCCCTTTCATACCATAACATTTTTCAGGCGCTAAAAATAGTGACTGAAAAGCACCTGAAAAACTCCCCCCAATACACCCCAGTGTGAAAGCCCAAGTGCTTTCACACTGTGGCGGTGCGCTTGTGGGACAGTAAAAAAAGTCATGCAAGCCGTATCTTTGCGGCGGTGTGGGAGTGGTGTATTCACCGCTCCTCTACCGCCCCTGCCCATTGAAAACAACGGGGCAGTGCTCCCGAAGCGCTGAACACTGATTTGGAAGCGCTGCTAACTGGCACTTTTAACCCCTGTTTAACCCCTTGTGGGGGCTTAAAAGCACACCACCAGCGCCTGAACGAGTGGTAAAGTGCCTCAAATTAGCGGTGTTTTACCACTAACGCTCGGGCGCCCTGGTGTGAAAGGGGTCTTAAAGAAAAGCTAGAACCGGAGCCAAACCTTCATGAACACATTCAGAGCTGAGGACAGGCCAAAGGGGAGAATTGTTTATGGTCTTCACTTAACCGTAGGAAAGCAGATTGGGGTGTTTAGATATGTGTGTGTTGTATCTATGGATGCTAGGATATCTCTTGATGTAAGAATGCAGTTACCGACCAGATAGATTCCATTCTGGACTTGCAGACCTTCAGAGTCTTCGAGTCCAAGCTGACTCAGAAGCTGGCGAAAGACATAGGGATTGATTTACTAAAGGCAAATAGACAGTTACACTCTGCAAGGGCATTTGCTCCAGAGCTTAGTAAATTAGGTGAAGCTTCACTTTGCAAATAATACTCAATCACATGCAGGGAATATTAAAAAAAACTGCATTTTGCTTGCATATGATTGCATGATTGAAGTCAGCTGAGCTTTCCCTCATTTACTAAGCACTGGAGCAAGTGGCCTTGCAAAGTGCAACTGCACTTACAAAGTGCACAGTTTATCTATCTTGAGTAAATCCACGCCATAGTGTCTCCCCACCTTGCATGGCAGGCAGATCTTCATGCGGAAGCACTTTTCTGTGGCCTTAGCACACCCTGTGCCCTTTTGCACTAGTGGTCATGGAATAGTTTGGGTTCTTGGTGCCTTTATCCAAACTCCCTTGAGGATTAAATAAACATCTGATATCCTTAGATGAATGGGTTTGTCCCAACTCTTGTAACTGAAACTTTTTTTTGTTACAGCTTGGCCTGTTAAAGAATGTGGAAAACAGATCTATTGGCAGAAACGTAGTCTTGATGTCTCCGTGATTTTGCTGGGTACAGCAGCCACGGCAAAGAAGGAAGAGCTGGGGTAAAGGGTATGCCCAAGGCATTTATGTTAAGCTTTTTTGGGCATATCTCATCCATCTAAGGTTGAGGTTATGAATAAGCAGACGTAATCGCTGTGAAACGCGTTAACCCTTTTTCATCCATGGACATGCCGGTATCTGTCATTATGTTTGTTACTTTGTGATACACTTCGCTCAATAAATCATCAACTATTTTCCAGCAATCCGGTGCAGCATGTGTGTGGTCATCTCCTTGTTTTGCCATTGATCTTTCTGAATCACGAACGGGACCTGCACCTGACGGCCGGATGTCTGTTACCCTGCACCTGAGCGGCCTCATTCCTTTTTTTTCTCTAGATAAGGTTCACAACTGTCTAAAGAGAGTTTTGGCCTTTTGGAGGTAAATCTTGCTTATTTGAGTAGGACAGCCATGGCCTTCTACAATGTTTAAATCCCTCAACTAAAATTTACCTCTCTGCTCCATTTATTAAGCAGCGGTGTGGCCATACTGCTGCTAAAAAAAAGTGCATTTTGTAAAGCACAGAAATGTAGTTTACAAACTTGCTTAGCGATCCACTAGACTTGAGACTCTGAAGCCAGCAGAGCACTATCAAAATAAAGAAGTGTTAAAAAATAATTTTTGCAAAGTCATGTGACTGGCCTCTTTTTAGGTCCCGTTAAGCAGAGAAATCTGTGACAAACCACAAGCTTAACACTGTAAAATGCACACTACGGTAGCGCCGTGGATTGCGATATTTGCTCTTTGTTATAAATCAATGTGTTCGTTTTGCTCCCTGGTGTGTGAGGCCACCAGTTAAATGATGAAAGTACTGGAGAACTGTAGCTGACATGTAAAATAGAAACCATCTGTCAATTTAGTGCTAAGAGGTCTTTTCTGTATTGCAGTACATCTGGGTCTCTTCACCATCTGGTGTGAGCTTTGACAAGTGGATGTGTCAGGGCAGGGTCCACCCTGTAAACTTTGTCTATTTCCCCCCTGTTTTGGTGCAGTGTTTATCATAGGAGTTAGTATATGGACACGCTGATCATTGCAGACAGATCCAGAGTGTTGTGCAGCACGCTAGAATAAAATGCGTCAACACAGGTAGAAATTTTCCAAGCTACAATTAACATATTGCAAGCCGATGCCAGATATTTTAAAATATGACTTGAATCCATTTGGATTTCTTACAATGCAATACATCATCAGAGCAAATGACATAATTTGAGAGTTGTCCAGACAATCAGCACTGATGCTATTACGATACACTCCAGCTCTATTCTCTACATATTTATACTCTGGCGTGTCATCAGGGACTCCCCAGCCCCATTGAGGGATAGGGCCTAACCAACTACATCTGGAGTTTTGGAGAGGCTCCCAACAGCAGTGAGGTCTGCTCAGTGCAAACTCCCTGCCTGACAAATATGAGTCCACCCCACAAATATGAGAACATCCCTTCCCTAGTTGGCTAGTATGACTTTATCATGCTTAATACCCCTTGGCTCAGCTCAGAATCTACCTTCCAGCTAGCATTGTAGCTTGCTTTAGTTCTCTTAGCAGTCTTGTTTACACAAGTGGTTCCATGTTCACAGCAATCTGTTGCATCCTTACTCATTCATTTTTTATATAACATGCAAATTTTTGCAGGCAATCACATTTCATTTAACATTCAAATAGCCATCATGAAGATAAAAAACGAACTCGATTTTAGACTATTATTTGTAAACAGAATATCATCACAACTATTATATAACTGCAGTTAACCACTTCAGCCCCGGAAGGAATTAACCACTTCCCGACCAGGCCATTTTTTGGGATACGGCACTGCGTCGCTTTAACTGACAATTGCGCGGTCGTGCAAAGTTGTACCCAAACAAAATTGATGTCCTTTTTTCCCCACAAATAGAGCTTTCTTTTGGTGGTATTTGATCACCTCTGTGGTTTTTATTTTTTTGCGCTATAAACAAAAAAAGAATGACAATTTTGAAAATAAAAACAATATTTTATACTTTTTGCTATCATACATATCCGAAAAAAAAATGTAAAGCAAATGTCTTCCTCAGTTTAGGCCGATATGTATTCTTCTACATATTTTTCCTATATTTTGTATATTTTATATCTATTCTTCTACATATTTTTGGTAAAAAAAATCGCAATAAGCGTATATTGATTGGTTTGCGCAAAAAATTATAGTGTCTAAAAAATAGGGGATAGATTTATGGCATTGTTATTATGTATTTATTTTTTACTAGTAATGACGGCAAAAAGTGATTTTTAGCGTGACTGCGACATTGCGGCGGACAGATCGGACACTTTTGACACTTTTTTGGGCCCATTGACATTTATACAGCGATCAGGGCTAAAACTGATTACTGTATAAATGTCACTGGCAGGGAAGGGGTTAACACTAGGGGGTGATCAAGGGGTTAAGTGTTCCCTATGGAGGTGTTTCTAACTGTGGGGAGACTGTAGTGACTAGGAGTAGAGAGAGAATGCGGTTCCCGATCAATGGAAACAGCAGATCTCTCTCTACTTCTCTGCCAGAATGGAGATCTGTTTGTTTACATGAACAGATCCCCATTCTGGCTCTTTGAAGAGCCATCATGGGTGGCCTGCAGACATCGTGGCCGCCGGCCACACGCATCGGCTCCAGTGGCCTGCTACAGCCTTTTAAAGTGCCACCGCACAGCTACGGTGATTTGCGGGAACGTGCCGACCTGCCACGGCGGCTGGTCCGCAAGCGGTTAAAGAGAAACTTCAATCTCTTGATATGTCAGCCTGGCGGTAGTGATACCAGTGTTAATTGGGTGCATCCACCAACGGACCTAACCTTTAACCACAGGATCAGGGCCCCCTACAAGTTGTGATGCATGAGTGATAGCCCCTGGCAAGGTATTTTTGGTTGTAGAGTGTGAACCTGAGCACTGGAATTAGATCTCCAATCTGCCTAGCTGTAATGTTTCCATTGTAGGACCCTAGTGTGGGAACTTACCACTATCTGGGGGGTGCTAAAGATGTATTGGAGCAAGGCAAAGAGAAGGAAGCACAATATACTCATTAAGATGGAATGCAGAGATAAACTTTGATAAGAAATTAAGTCTTGGAGGGAAATGTACTAAGACTGTAGCAGACAAAATCTGGACCATATGTACATGGCAACCAATCATCTTCTATCGTTCATTTTCAAAGCTTAACTGAACAAGCTGAAGATAAAAGAATGCTATGCACAAATTCGACCTGCTCCTGCTTTAGTAAGGGGGGGGGGGGGGAGACAGCAACATGAGTAACCTGTTAAATAAAGATGTGGATAAAATAATTATTAGCTAATGGGGGTTGAGAAAGAACAGGTATTTTACAGATCCAGTTAAATAAGGAGCTCACAAACATTTGTTTAAAAGGAGCAACTTCCATCAAATTTCACATTATATACATTCTTTATGGACTGATCGTTCTGAATTTCCATGCCTTACGAAACATGGTGTAATCAAGATTTAGGTCAGAAAGGAGGCATATCCATAATTTCTGAGCCATTAGCCTAGATTCACATATATACAGGCAAGGGACTGCGTGTAAATTGCACGCATTCCAACATCTGCAGCAAAAATGCGCTGCCATCTAACAGATGCATTGGAAAATGCATTGCGTTCTCCAATATGTGGAAAATCATAGGACCATGTGGTTTCCATGTGGCTTTGATTTTAAAGGCGCAGATACCCTTTCCTTGTGTTCCCCGCAGGAACAGCAGCCCATTGAAATGAATGGGCTGCTGTGCCTGCACAAACGTGGCTGCACGGAAACTGCATAGATTTAAACCCAGCCATATATGTTATATTTGGAGAGGGCCCTTTCTGATGATAAAGAACTGGATCAATGGCATAGCAGTTTTCAAGCTTCTTATAAGGGAATTTGAAAAGTTACACTGATCGAAGCCAGAAGTCTCAAAGTCTTAATGAGATGGTACAATACCCAAATTCCTCTCCCTGTTGTTTTAGGAGATGTGGTCTCATAGACGCAATGTATCATGTTTCTTGGGAATGTCCTAAGATTCAGGGTTTCTGGAATGGAATATTTAATTTCCTGGGACAGATGACTGATTGGCAATACAACAATCGCCTAGTATTGCTCTACTTAATGAACCTGTTCAGCTTGCTCCTACTGTATTCAAAGCCTGTGTAATTTTTTAATGGCTAAGATTGCTATAGCCATATAATGGAAAAGGGCATCAGTTTCATTCTCTCAAAAGGGAAAAAGTCTCTTGTTGGATTGTAATTCTGACTTTGTTTAATAAAATATATTAAACGTAAAATGAGTAAATTCAAACACATGCATAATTCAACATAATGAACAAAGTGAAGAGATACTTAATACATTTAGCATTTGGGAAATATATCTATAGATATCCTTTTGTACTTTACATACAGTAGGTCTCGTAAATGTCAATAATTACAGCACTCGCAGAGCTTGGAACAATCAATTGTGAAATATCAATCCATAATAAAAATCAATTCATAATCAATATATATATAGAGTCAGGTCCATAAATATTGGGACATCGACACAATTCTAATCTTTTTGGCTTTATACACCACTACAATGGATTTGAAATGAAACAAACACGATGTGCTTTAACTGCAGACTTTCAGCTTTAATTTGAGGGTATTGACATCAAAATCAGGTGAACAGTGTAGGAATAACAACAGTTTGTATATGTGCCTCCCACTTTTTAAGGGACCAAAAGTAATGGGACAATTGGCTGCTCAGCTGTTCCATGGCCAGGTGTGTGTTATTCCCTCATTATCCCATTTACAAGGAGCAGATAAAAGGTCCAGAGTTCATTTCAAGTGTGCTATTTGCATTTGGAATACGTTGCTGTCAACTCTCAATATGAGATCCAAAGAGCTGTCACTATCAGTGAAGCAAGCCATCATTAGGCTGAAAAAACAAAACAAATCCATCAGAGAGATAGCAAAAAACATTAGGTGTGGCCAAATCAACTGTTTGGAACATCCTTAAAAAGAAAGAACGCACCAGTGAGCTCAGCAACACCAGAAGACCTGGAAGACCACGGAAAACAACTGTGGTGGATGACCGAAGAATTCTTTCCCTGGTGAAGAAAACATCCTTCACAACAGTTGGCCAGATCAAGAACACTGTCCAGGAGGTAGGTGTATGTGTGTCAGAGTCAACAATCAAGAGAAGACTTCATCAGAGTGAATACAGAGGGTTCACCACAAGATGTAAACCATTGGTGAGCCTCAAAAACAGGAAGGCCCGATTAAAGTTTGCCAAACAACATCTAAAAAAGCCTTCACAGTTCTGGAACAACATCCTATGGACAGATGAGACCAAGATCAACTTGTACCTGAGTGAGGGGAAGGGAAGAGTATGGAGAAGGAAAGGAACTGCTCATGATCCAAAGCATACTACCACATCGGTGAAGTGTCAGGGCATGTACATTTATGGCTGCCAATGGAACTGGTTCTCTTGTATTTATTGATGATGTGACTGCTGACAAAAGCAGCAGGATGAATTCTGAAGTGTTTTGGGCAATATTATCTGCTCATATTCAGCCAATGCTTCAGAACTCATTAGACGACGCTTCACAGTGCAGATGGACAATGACCCAAAGCATACTGTGAAAGCAACCTAAGAGTTTTTAAGGGAAAGAAGTGGAATGTTATGCAATGGCCAAGTCAATCAGCTGACCAGAATCCGATTGAGCATGCATTTCACTTGCTGAAGACTGGGGCATTTTCTTGGGGAAAATGCCCCAAGAACAAGCAGGAACTGAAGACAGTTGCAGTAGAGGCCTGGCAGAGCATCACCAGGGATGAAACCCAGCATCTGGTGATGTCTATGCGTTCCAGACTTCAGGCTGTAATTGACTGCAAAGGATTTGCAACCAAGTATTAAAAAGTGAAAGTTTGATTTATGATTGTTAATCTGTCCCATTACTTTTGGTCCCTTAAAAAGTGGGAGGCACATATACAAACTGTTGTAATTCCTACACCGTTCACCTGGTTTGGATGTAAATACCCTCAAATTAAAGCTGAAAGTTCTTCAGTTAAAGCGCATCTTGTTTGTTTCATTTCAAATCCATTGTGGTGGTGTATAGAGCCAAAAAGATTAGAACTGTTTCGATGGACCTGACTGTATAAATAGTCTATAGAATATGATTCCAAACTTGTAATAAAGTGCGAAAAAAGTTACAACCAATTAATATAGTCCCATAGAGTATTCCAAACGTCCGCTGCCCGTGGAAAGCACGCCACGAGGCATACCAGGAAGAGTGCACAGAATCTCAGCTATTTTATGCCTTTTTTATTCGTGGACACTGTAAGTGTATTTTATACTATACGCAAATAAAGAGATGTTTACAGGACTTCACTATGTATGCCCTTTTCTTCTGTTGAGCCCGGTTGGAGGGGAGCCAGTACTTTTGCTGTGACGGTGGCATCTCTGCTAAGGCTACTTCCATTCTGGGTATCCACCACCAGAAACAAGTTTGTTTGACCCCAGACTGCTAAGCTGAGGGTCAATTATTTCTGGTGAGTAGGAGGAAAAGAGGGGAGTGTGATTCACGGCATGAGTGTTGACATTTGAAGCACATCAGCACTTTTTCTGATTGGAGCACTGAACACTTTTATAAGAATATATTGGAACATTCTATGGGACTATATTAATTGGTTGGAACTTTTTTGCCCTTTATTAGAAGTTTGAAATCATGTTCTATGAACTAATTTATATATATTTATTATGAATTCATTTTTTATTATGGATTGATATTTCACAATTGATTGTTTCAAGCTCTGTGAGCGCTGTAATTAGTGATTAACATACTGAGGAGGTGTTTCAACACTTTTTTGAACAGCAGCTGCAGAATATCACTTTTTATATGTTTTCATTTATTTATTTATTCTACTTCTCCTAGTACGAGTATATATTTATATATATATATTTCTTTCACATAATGTAAATTTCAATATTCATCCAACACATTTCTTGTAACAAAGTGCTCTTTCTAAAGGTGTATCTGATCTAAAGAGAGTTATGGTGTATCTTATCTAATGAATTATGCCAATGTCACAAAGGCAAAGAACCATCACTCCATAATAAAGGAATTCCCAGAGTTTGATCCCCTGTTGCAGAGTGTGGAAGCCAAGCCACAGAGAAAATCAAAGCCTAGAGATGTAAAAAAGCAATGCCAACCCACTAGGGGAACACCAAACCAGCCACTGCCATTCACAAGAACAAAAAGTAAGGGGAAATGTCTAATGGGTAAACTGGTTCTGGTGAAAAATGTCGTAGGGATATACCCTTGCTTTAGACAGACAGAAAAAAAAATATTGTTTTTTAACCATCCCCTAGTCTACCCTAAACTTTAGGAAAACGTTTTGCCTTTTCATATGCATAGCCCTATCCTTAATGAAATCTCCAGACTCATGCTGTCAGATTCATTGCAGTGTATAGAAGGGGGTAATTAGGTCAATTAATAAAGCATAAAATAAAAACAAAATGAAAACATTATGTAGAGTATATATTCCTATGACATCTGTAGTGTAAATATATGAAGTTTAATTCAGGACATGTCTATTAATAAATGTCCCATAGCTTTGGAATTCAAAAGAGGCAGAGGAATATCTGACACTGTGTCTTGGGCACAGCTTGAATATATTTAGCACCTGGGGCCTGTTTTTGTACTTTCTCCTTGACCCTCTTTCAGGTCATTAATGTGAAGACTTTAGAGGATATCCTTGCAAACTAAAATCCTCAGCTCATAGTCAAATGCATGACCCAATCCTCCACTGAATACGAAATTCTTTGATTACATTACATATTCTCAATAGGATTATACTGTCAATCACATTCCTTTCTTATCTGGAAACAATTAGTCACAATTCTAGCACTCTTCCAGAAAAATAATTTAGTGGTCATCATACAGATTCAGACTTGCTTGTGCCTAAACATTGGATAGTGAAAATTCTTGAGTAAAACCCAAAGGGAACACCAAAGAATTCCATTTTGATAGTAAGCTTAATTTCAACATTGACTCTGACATGGAATTTTAAAGATAGGCAACTCCTATCCTCATATTGATTAGTGGTTCCAAATGAATAACTTCTGCAGTAGGGAACAGACACAAAAGATACACTCAGCATCTTTCCAAATAACTGTTCTGCCTTATTACGCAATTGAAGGTTTTTATACACATGATAATGTAGGTTTCACATTAATATTACAATTGTATGATAAAGGGGCGTAACATAGGCAGGCTAATTCTAATCAGGACTCAAAATAATGCAAGCATGTAATGAAAACATTATGTGTGCAGTGTGTAATACATACAAAATAGAATACAATTATATACAGAACTTATAACTTTCCTTTACAATCTCCCCTCGTTTGATCAATATTTTGATCACTAACCACACCTGCTATTACCTCTAACTTGGAACCTCCACATGCTTAGGCGGAGGTAAGTCCTGGCCAAAGAGGCAAAACACCATTGTGCAGAATATAATAGCTGAGCAGCTTTTTCATTACAAAATTACTTTTCATTGTGAAAAACAAATGGTCGATGAGACATATTTACAGAGCATTGGCTGTACATTCCTGTGGCCAGAATGTCCTTCTAGCTTAATTGTTGGCATGCTGATTTATCAGCATATTTAAACACAGACAATGCTACATAAAATGTAAGATGTACAAAAGACAAATATGACTTCAACCTGGCTGAACTACTATTCAAATCCCATTAAATATATATATTGAATACAAAAACACTGCGCTCAACAAAAACAAAATAAATGAATAAATAAATAAATAAATGGTAAATGGTAAATTGAGCAGCTGCTATGTAAATAAAAACTGTGAGAGAAGTCTACTATACATGGTAATAGCAAAAAGCAGCGCTAGAGTTAATTCATAAAACTCATACACATAAATATAAGGAAAAAGTGCTAGTGCAAAAATATCAAAAAGTGCAACAATATGTATAAGGTGCAAAAGTCCTCTTTAAATTGAAGCAGCTATGATGTTTTCAAAACAAAGTCCTCCACCACTGATCACCGCATGCATGTGCAACTTTGGGGGCTCACCAGAAATCAGAAGGTATAACGGCTCATCTTTCCACAACAAGAGGGCTCATCAACTTCTCAAGGGTCACCTCCACAAGGACTCAGTACTCTGATATATTGGGGTGAACCCTTCATTACTGGGTCCAACTTGCATAAATATATTACAATGGCTTGTTTTTTTTCTATCATGCTGTTTGTGTAAGAACTTGTTTCATGTTTCAAAAAGACAACTTATTCCTAGCAATATTATAATTTCTCATTGCTTGCTCTGTTGTTAGTTTTAGCTTAATAACACAAGTCCTTAGTTTCCATCTGACATTATTTTCCTGATGTCATAACATAATAAATGATAACAGTACCATGCATTCATGCAGAGATGTCCATAAATCTAAAGTATTCTTCTGCTTATACCACTGCACTTACAAGGAAACGGGGCACATCATTTCACAATCCACACATTCTGCTTTGGATTTTAAAAATAAATAAAAACAAAAGAACTAACAATCTGTATATGACAGAACAGAAAGCTCTCAGCCAGATCAAAACCTATAAAACAGTTGGCTGCAGGTGGCACCTATCCTAACAGGGTGGGTGGACTTGATGTGATGGGGCTGTTATATTTAAATCTTATTTAGTATTACTCTCACATCATGGACCGCACATCAAGTTACTATCAGACCTTTAGATTTATTTTTGTAGAAAAACTTCTTATGTATCCCATCCATCTTGGCTTAGTTAAATATTATGGCAGCTGTATTCCAATTAACAATCTCATCTTAATCTTTTTTTTCTCACAATAAGGGTTTATTGTATAAATGTAAAATTACAAAATTGTTATCTTAATCTAAACTAACCCCATATTACAAATTTCCCCAATAACCTTGATTTCATTTCCAACCAAAGGTTGTCTAAACCAATTATAATATATCTATATTATTATTAAAATTGTTAACCTTATATCAGAAATCAATACTCAACTGATAATTTCAACATCACACTCTAATTCAAATATATATCCACAGATATTTTTCCTTATAGGAGGACATTTTACTTAATTTCCCTTTTTTAAATGCACTGTTTCCACTATCAAAGGATATTTACTTGTGTTATTCTATACTTTGTGCACTTTTCTATGTACCTGATTAAATGTAACCTTCCTTTTACCATGTTTGGAAAACAGTTTCAAAAATAATTGTGATCACATTGTTTATCATTAGATTAATTAACTCAGCACATTTTGTTATTAAAGTTTTGTCTAAAAAACAGAAATTAGCATTGGTGTCCTTCCAGCTTATCGCTGCCGTCTCATCCCAGCTACATTCTTCCATGAGAAAAGGGAGGGGGGCAAAGGAGGGGGCACTGAGCTAACAGAACACACAGAAGATGTAGAAATAAAGGTTCCAGCATTCACACACATACACAATTATCTCTCTAAAATCGCTTAAATGTTTCCCATTTGTAAACAACACATGCATATAGTTGTCTCACTCTCTTTTAACACTCTTTAATATTTCCCTGCTTAAATTAAGTTTTACCTACCTATATTCTGCTTTCCTTCTTTTTATTTTGTTCTGATATCCCTTGCATCCCATGTATTGTAATCCCATACTTAACTTGCTCTAACTTCTATGATCAGAAGGGCAGCCATAGTGCTCATCCCATCTTCCCTCTATGACAACATATAAAGTATTCTGTTTTGACTCTCTTTACTCTGTTTTAGAATTTACTAGTTGTAGTGCCTGACCCTAAATTCTTCCCACAACTTAACATCACAATGTCCCTTTCTGTCTAGTGCTAATTGTCTGTCACCCTCGATTCATCCTGCTCTGTTTAATTCTGCATGTTTCATAGTCCTTTGGTAACCTTGTTACCCATTGTGGACGTTGGTACCCAATGTGGATCGCTGTCCACTCTAACTATTTATCTAGAGGCTCAGGAAAGGCGGGAACCGCACCTTCGGTTCATATATTTTATAGTGCTCCTCTTGTGCTGGGCATTTTTTTGAGGGTCTCTTACCCTTCTTTCCCTTACTTAATTTAATGCCCATAATGACTGGCCAATCTTCTCTCTTCTCTACTTGTGCCTATACCCTTGTGCCTCTAAATTACTTTATCTAGCAGATGTGTACTTCATATAACCTGTGAACAGCACTATTCCTCTTTTCTTATCTATAACACTGCGATGGACAGTAGACAGTGACTACATAACATATAACCACCAATCAATACAATTTGATTAAAGAGAGTATAATTGGTACCCTTTGTCCCAAAAATGCCTTACCGATCAAGGAAGTCTGATAACTCAAATGAAAACAAAGCGCTTACCTCAGCCGGCTGATTATCAGAAATTCCCGGATCGTCTCAAGCTCTTCGTTCGGATTCTCAGGGTCACCTGTAAATCCCCTCCTAGGCAAAGCTCACCATCTGACATGGAATTTTATAGATAGGCAACTCCTATTCTCATATTGATTAGTGGTTCCAAATGAATAACTACTGCAGTAGGGAACGGACACAAAAGATACACTCAGCATCTTTCCAAATAACTGTTCAGCCTTATTATGATGCAATTGAAGGTTTTTATGCACATGATTACGCAGGTATCACATTAATATTACAATTGTACTTGTATGGAACCAGGGGTGTAACATAGGCAGGTTAATTCTAATCAGGACTCAAAAGAATGCAAACATGTAATGAAAACATTATTAGTGCTGTGTGCACAATGAGTAATACAGACAAAATAGTATACAATTATATACAGAACTTATGCATCTCCTAACCAGTTCTGATGTAGTATCAACTAAAACTAGTTCTATACTTATATACAATGAGATCAGACAATACAACATACTTATGATAGTAAGGATCTATGGTCTTGTTCAGTTTGGCTTCCCTGCTCCCCAGCAACACTTTTCATTGATTTTAAAATAGCAGAGTAGATAGACCTGTACACATGCATGCGTATGAGCTGCCTCTGTGCCTCACATTGCAGTAATGTAAAAATAGCACTTCTTGCAGAGTTCCACAGGCAAGCTTTACAATCAGCTCCATTGACTTCTATTGAAGCTCGCCTTAAAGCAGTGGTTCTCAACTCCGGTCCTCGGGACCCACTAACAGGCCAGATTTTAGGTATTACCTTGGGGAGATGCAGACTAGAATACTGCAATCACTGAGCAGCAAATGATATCACCTGTGATGTATATCAGTTATCCTGCAAACCTGGCCTGTTAGTGGGTCCCGAGGACCAGAGTTGAGAACCACTGCCTTAAAGTGTTACTAAACCCACAACAATAAAATCATTATGCATATGCAGTAAAGCATTATTGTTATACTCACTGTGGAACCTAAGAGGTTACTCATCTGCATTGGCTGCAAGGCTGTTTGACCCTGTCTTCTCTGATCTTCCCCTTCATCCACTGTCGCCAAACCATGTCCTGATAAAACAGAGACTAGGGGACAAGCTGCACATGCTCAGTTTGGGGTGTATTGATAGAGAGTTTTTTGTTTTGTTTTCTTGGGAGAGTGCATGTGATCAGCACAGGGCCAATCAGCACTGTCCAGACAGAGGGTTAGGGGTCCTGCCCCGTAGGGCAATCAGGGGAGAATAAAAAATCCTCCTACAAGCTTTAACCGGACACTGATAAAAGTCACAAGTCAGCTCTAACTGCTGATGAAAAAAGGTATTTAGCAGTTTATATTTACTAAAACCATTGCATTTCCATGTTCTGTGTACTGTAGGAGACCATAAATAGTGAATGCAGGTTCCTGGGTTTAGTAACACTTTAAAAGAGCCTATAGCATTTACAATGTGGTTGCTAAACAATAAGAGCTCAACAAAGCTCAAAAAAGCTGCTACTACAGGTTTTTGAGCTTTTTTGAGCTCTTAATTTTTCTTCCTGGGAACTCCCCTCCATGTTAGCCAGAGTGTTCACATACACTATGGCTTTTTCAGGAGTTTACAGGCATATGCTCCTATAGGAAGATATGCCATCTAAATCTAGTTACTGGGCCAATAATATGAATGGTTGATTCCGACTGGTAGTTGAATGCACCAAAAATGTGTACGTTTTGTCAATTTAAAAACATAAATGATGCAAGTTTTTCTCTTTGTAATGCGTCACAGAATGGGATAAATAGGCTATATGGTAAAACCGTAGCCTTTGAAGTATGTGCACCTATTGTTATAGTATAAACAGCTTGGACCCCCTCGGACATCAGTTGAGTCCACTCTTCTGAGGGAGTCTCAGGGTCATAAGGTCTCCTTGACAGGACTCCCTCAGAAGTGTGGACTCAACTGATGTCCGAGGGGGTCCAAGCTTTGTGTGGTGCAGTGAAACATCATGTCAAGGGAGAGACAGGGGCTGAAGCCTTTGGGGTTTCTGCTGCAGGTGTTCCCAAGCTCTACTGAGATCTCATCCAAGTGAGAGGTGAAGGTCTGCCTTAGCTGCCTACGAAAGAATTGAAAAAGGATCAGATCGAAGACCCTCTCTGCAGTCTGACCCTGAAAGCCCTTGAAAGTGGATGGTTAGATCTGCTACTAGCGAACACTGCACCATGCCTGGTCCATGAAGAATAGATTGGATTACCATTATGTACCATGTGGTCTTCCCGAAGGAGCCCCTCCGATGATCCTGAAGACAAGTGGCACCTGTTCCTGCCAGAAAAGCACAGAGAAACAATGTTGGCTGACAGTGTGAGGGGGAAAAAAAGCTGATCACTGGCGATAGACACAGGGACATCAGTCCCGCACATGGAGAAGCACTGCTGCTATGCAGTGCCCTCCAGTGCCATCTACCAGTGCCCATCAGTGCCTCATCATCTGTGCCACCTGTCAGTACTGCCAATCAGTGTCGCCTACCAGTACCTGCTAGTACCCATCAGTGCCCTTCAGTGCTGCCCATCAGTGCCACCAATCAGTGCCCACCAGTGCCGCCTATCAGTGCCGCCTGATCAGTGCAGCATATCAGTGCCCATCGGTGCAGTCTGTAAGTGCCCATCAGTGCAGCCTATCAGTGCCCATCAGTGCAGCCTATCAGTGCCCATCAGTGCAGCCTATCAGTGTCCATCAGTGCCCATCAGTGCAGCCTCATCAGCGCACATCAATGAAGGAGAAATATCACCTATTTTTAAAATTTTATAACAAACTATGAAACTTTTTTTTAGGAAAATTTGTATATCGTACCAATTTGGTTTCTTCCTTATATTTGTATATGTGGTGGACCATGCTATATGGCCATTGGCAACTGTCCTAATACATAATAAATATTGATATTGGATGCTGGTATTCATCATTTGATTGAAAATGTAAATAATATTATGTTTGATGAATTTTTTTCCTTTTTTTTTCTCGTGTTCTATCTTCTTTCCAATTTTTAGTTCTCCATTCACACTGCTGGGCCCTGTAAGGATTGGGATATCCCTCAGATGCTGGTATGCTCTTCTGTCTCCCCATGTGCCTATGCTGTGCCCGGCACAGAAAGGCCCCTACAATACATGTGCATACGGAGACTTACAGTTGTGTTCAAAATTATTCAACCCCCAATGCTGTAAATGGTTTTAGGGAATTTAGTGTACATTTGTAATTGTATTCTGAATGAAATCCTACAATGATTTCTTAAAGAACCATATGCAACTAAAATGACATCAATTAGTTTTGTAATACAGTAGTAAATGTTTCTTTTGTGAATTCTTCATTGACATAATTATTCAACCCCTTAAAGACTACCACTCTGAAGAACAGAGGTTCAATGAAGTGTTTTCAATCAGGCATTGAAAACACCTGTGGATATCAGGGAGCAGCAATAAAGCCTAATAAGCACCAATTAGGCAGCTTTAAAATGACTGTGATACTCAGCTCCTCCTAGACAATTACTGGTGTGGTTACAAACATGGTGAGGTCAAGAGAATGGTCCATGAAGACAAGAGAACAGGTGATTACTCTTCACAGGAAGGGCAATGGCTATAAGAAGATTGCAAAGATGTTAAACATGCCAAGAGACACCATAGGAAGCATCATTCGCAAATTCAAGGCAAAGGGCACTATTGAAACGCTACCTGGTCGTGGCAGAAAGAAGATGCTGACTTTGACTGCTGTGCGCTACCTGAAGCGTAGAGTGGAGAAAAGTCCCCGTGTGACTGCTGAGGAACTGAGAAAAGATTTGTCAGATGTGGGTACTGAAGTTTCTGCTCAGACAATACGGCGCACCCTGCGTAATGAAGGCCTCCATGCCAGAACTCCCAGGCGCACCCCCTTGCTGTCCCCAAAGAATAAGAAGAGTCGACTGCAGTATGCCAAAAGTCATGTGGACAAACCACAGAAGTTTTGGGATAGTGTTCTGTGGACTGATGAAACAAAATTAGAACTGTTTGGGCCCATGGATCAACGCTATGTTTGGAGGAGGAAGAACAAGGCCTATGAAGAAAAGAACACCTTGCCTACTGTGAAGCATGGCGGGGGGTCAATCATGCTTTGGGGCTGTTTTGCTTCTGCAGGTACTGGGAAGCTTCAGCGTGTGCAAGGTACCAT
>BLSH010502800.1:162914-175635 GCA_018402905.1 Glandirana rugosa
CCCCTGATTCCTACCGCGGTTGTTCTGAACCTAGGGATATCACGTCCAATTGGCGATTACGTCATAATATCTGTTGGGTCCTGCCTGTAGGCGTGGCAGGTCACATACTTCGCCTTACCACGGTTAGTACCAGGGGCCACAGAGATTTAACTCGTACACATTGCACCAACGTAGTGCGCGTTAATGTAGTACAGGCTGTTTAGCCTACTGCCGTAGACTGACTACCTGTACACCCGGCGACAAAGACCAAAGGACCTACATTTGTAGGCCCTTAGTTCGACACGCCGCTCTGATTGTAGTGGCTGTGTCTCGCTCTTTGATTTAATTGTAAGCAGGATGACTGAATGATCATAATCAATGTCAAACCGACCAAAACAATCAATTTCAGTGGGGGTTGAATAATTTTGAACACAACTGTAATTTCCGAATCCGGGCCCCTAGGGGGAGCGCTCTGTGTCGGTGATGTTAGTCTCGCCGCACAGCTTGATTCCCGGATGTTTACATCCAGGAAACCAGAAACAGCGGCCCACATGTCCATCAGTCAGATGCCGTCATCCGATTTGTCGGACATGATGTAATTGCGCGTGATGCAACCACGTTACACATGCTCAATTTAGAGACACCGGGGACCATGATTGGCACCATTCCGCTTCATACACTGGACGGTGCGGATGTCCGTCCTGGGTTGTCTATAATACTGCATTAGCGGTTAACCTGCACTATAGGGATCCAAGTCTTGTTGGCGCCATCCTTAGTCCCCACAGAGGTACTTACCTTCTGGCTGTGGGATGCATGTCTGCGTGGGGTGGTCTTCCCAATGTTGATATGGGTGTCTGAGGGGAGACCCTGAAATGGGGTCCCCTCTACATATAAATTATACAGCTATTTTATTTTGAGCTCCCCCCTCTTTTTGAGCAATTGAGTTCTGTTTGATGCTGCTCTTTGGACACAGTCCTAGTGGTTCTTGAATGGTATCTGAGGCAAAACAGACATGGGGCACGGAGGTCATCACGCAGTCTATTTATAGGATTTCTCTGTCTATATATCCAGCAATGTAAGTCTCCAATATGGAACATAGTGAGAACTTTTGGAAAAAAAGATGTGATAATTTAAATGTAACAAATCTCTATATTTTCAGAAATGGTAATATATCCCTGAGGAAGATATTATTTGCAAAAATTTGAAATGTGTTGGATGTCCCCCTCTTTCACAGAAACCACCAAGTCATCTGTGGCACAGCGATATATGGGGAATACCATTTTTTCTGAAACTTTGTAATTTTCTACATCTGTATGGACAAAACTGTATATGTACTGTATGTATAATGGAAAGTATATTTTATATGCCGAGAGATTGCTCTCTCTTTCCCCTTCTTTCGGTATAAAACTATTTTAATCCAAATAAATAAAGAATGCAATTTTATACAAAATTTTTTTTGATTTAGAGATTTTTTTAATTGTCATGAAAGTCTCACATCAAGGTTGTTCCAAAAAAGTATACTTTAACCACTTCAGCCCCGGAAGGATTTCCCCCTTTAGGACCGGAGCCCTTTTTGCGATTCGGCACTGCGTTGCTTTAACTGAAAATTGCGCGGTCGTGCGACGTTGTACCCAAACGAAATTTGCCTCCTTTTTTTCCCACAAATAGAGCTTTCTTTTGGTGGTATTTGATCACTGCTGCGTCATTTCTGATCGCTGCTATAAACAAAAGAAGAGCGGCAATTTTGCAAAAAAACACAAATTTCTTACTTTTTGCTAAAATACAAATCCAAAAAAAATATAAAAAAACATTTTTTTTCATCGGTTTTGGCCAATTTATATTCTTCCTCATATTTGCGATAAAAAAAAATTGCAATCGACGTTTATTGATTGGTTTGCGCAAAAGTGGCCGCGTTTACGGACGATGAGAATTCATTTTTGGGGTTTTCTTTTTTTTTTTCTTTTTTATTAGTAATGGCGGCGATCTGCGATTTTTAACAGTACTGCGATATTGGGGCGGACATGTCGGACCATTTTGACACTTTTTTGGGACCATTGGCATTTATACAGCGATCAGTGCTATAAAAATGCACTGATTACTGTGTAAATGCCATTGGCAGTGAAGGGGTTAAACTGCAGGGGGAGCTCTAAGGGTTAACTGTGTTCCCTGGGCGTGTTCTAACTGTGGGGGAACTGCCCTAGCTGGGGAAGGGAAGTTATCACAGCTACCGTGTAGAGGAAGGCTGTGATCACAGCACTTCCCCCCTCACAGAACGGAGGTCCGTGTTTACTTACACGGACCTCCGTTCTTTCACTCCGGGGGGGGGGGCATCGCGGGTAGCCGGCGGCGATCGAGGCCGCCGCTCCTGCTCCCTGGCCCTCCCCGAACACAGTGAGCACGTGGGCGCGCGCGCTCACAGTGCGCGATCTCGCAGCCACCGTCAGATGATGGCGATTTGCGATATCGCACCACTTTGTCGCCGTAAATCTGCGGTTGGCAGTCGGCAAGTGGTTAAGGGATGTGGCAATTAAAGATGGGCGAACGGTTCGGCCCGAGCTTAAGTGTGGGCCGAACTTCTGTTGTTTGCCTATTCTGCGGACAGTCTAACAAACGGGCCATTCCGCTGTTTGTTCGCCCCCCCGAATCACCTACAACATTATGGGGCGACTTCGCCGCCGCGGGCCTGGTATGGACTGGGGGGGGGGGACCCTACGCACATTTTTGTGATAATAAATGACATTTTTTCCTTTGGAAATGTCATTTTGCTCTGGCTATGTTCTACACATCACAGAGATGCGCCTTTTTACAGGTAGACTAAGGAGACCCCCCAGGCACATTATTTAAAGGATTTTTTCTTTTTTTTTTCACTTTAAGCATTATTAAAATCACTTCTCATTTAAAAAGGACTTTTTTACAAACTTTTTTTTCATTGATACATGTTCCCTAGGGCAGGACCCAGACTCCTATAACCATTGTATGCCCAATTACTTGCATATAAGCCTTCAAAATGGGCACTTTTGATTTTTGACGTTCGGGTCCCATTGACTTCAATGGGGTTTGCTGTTCGAGTCCAAACTTTCGGGATGTTCGAAAGTTCTGGTGCGAACCGAACAGGGGTCCGTTCGGCCCATCCCTAGTGGTAATTACACACATGATTTGCTAGGCTATCTTTTCCAAACATTTTGGGGATTACAGATAATTTCACCTGTTATGTCCAGGCATTCCCTACAAAAAACCAACAAGCATCCACTCTGGACAAAGTCTTGGTAGAGAAGTTCTTTGTTCATTATGGGCTGCAAATCTATTCCGAAAAGGGGAGAAACTTTGAAAGTCGATT
Source organism: Glandirana rugosa (assembly GCA_018402905.1). Lineage (NCBI taxonomy): Eukaryota > Metazoa > Chordata > Amphibia > Anura > Ranidae > Glandirana > Glandirana rugosa. Next base: position 166,231 of record BLSH010502800.1, read on the forward strand.
CATTAAGAAGTTAGGTATTCAAAAGTCCAGAATGACCCCCTAATACCCATAAAGGGGACCCACAGCCTGAGAGTTTCAACCGCACTCTTCTCGGCATGCTAGGGACTATTACGACAGAGAGGGAAAAACACTGGAGCAGGCACATCTCAGTAGTCGTGCATGCTGACAACAGCACTGATGCCATAAATTAATCCCCATATGTGCTCATGTTTGGGAGGGCAGGCTGGTTGCTGGTTAATCTGGCTTTTGGCACGTGGCTTATCACTGCATTAACAGCAGTAACTCAGTGATTCAGTGAGATGTGTATTCAATTCTCTTGTTTGTGAGTAGTTTTGGTGGATAAATACATTTATTCTATATGGAATTACACTATTAAGGCTGTTCTTATTTCCGTTAATTCAACCTCTTTATCTGGATGAGAGTTGCAGTACATTGAAAGGAGTAGGCAACTATTTTGAAAGTGACGAAGGATCACCATAAGGATATATGAGCTTTTAATACAGATCTGATATCAGAGAGGCAAGGAGATTTGGTGAGTGACGCTTGAATGGAAGTGGGTCACAGAGCACAGGGTGAATACAGTTTTAAATTTGTGAAATTAAGCCATAGTACACAGAGCACTTGCGTTTGAAATTGAACTTTACGGAATTAACTTATGGATTGAATTTTGTGCACTATTCAAACACTGGAGCACTTTATTATTATTTTCTATTTTAGCACATAATTTATTAAATTGATTTTATAGGAATGTCTGTTATGAAATAGATTTTTTAAGATATTGATCGTAAAGTTATTGTAAATGATCACCTTATAAAACAATTAATTCAGTTTAAAATTGCAATGAAAGGCAAAACATTTTTTATAGATATAAAAAAAAACATTATAAATACCTTTTTTCCCATTTTTATAAGTGATCACATTCCCTCTGTTCTTAGCTGCATAAGAGCTGAGGTAGGAACGCAGCAGTACACTGAGCTTCCCAGTGAATCGCTGTGCAGCGGGGGGCATGTCAGGACAAGCCTGATCATTGGAGGAGAGTACACTGAGTTCCTAGCATAGCTAGAGGACTGACCATGGTGTGCTCTCATGCCTAGTGTGGCCAATTTTTAATAGGAAAGAAGGGGGTCTAGCAGGAATACCAGGGATTTTACAGAAAGGATGCGAAAGAGAACAGGATACTTTATCATACAAGTATATGGGGCAATAGGCACATATCAGGAATATGAAGTATTGAAGTAACAAACACTTTCATTTATTTTTGTACACCACGCTACATAGTAGAAATTGGCACTTGAAGAGGAAGTAAACCCAGATTGGGTTTACTTCCTCAATATAACCCTGTAAAGTAGAAGCCTAATGGGCTACTATGCATCGCATAGTAGCCCATTATGTGCCACTTACCTACAAACGAAGCCTACGGCGTCCAGCAATGTCCCCGCTCCAGGCCGCGTCCATCTTCTGTCCCTCTTCCTTCAGGGGCCGCGACTCCGGCACTGTGACTGGCCGGAGTCGCGTGACGTCACTCCTGCGCATGCACGGAGGCCATTTCTTCACTGCGCATGTGCCGACATGACGTCGGCACATGCATAACACTACATATCTCCTGAACCGTGCAGGTTTGGGAGATATGCAGTGCACCTACAGGTAAGCCTTATTCTAGGTTTACCTGTAGGTTAAAGTGGCTGTCACAGGTTGACAACCACATTAAGAGTCTACTGATTTTGCACTACATTGTTTGGGGTGTATGTAGCACCGTCTAATGTGCTAGAATAGGCTGTACATAGTTAGTTATAGAGTAGGTACATTTTGGCTTGGCTGGCAGCCAAGTCTGTGTTTAAAATGGGTCAGGGTTAAGTAACTCAGCGAGGATGGATGACTCATCAGGCAGCACCTCTGGTACCTCCCCCTACTTGCTGGTACCTTGGAGAAGCTTCCAGAAGAATGGGAGGAAGGTTGTGATGAGCTGCCTGGAGTATTGAGGGGGGCCCCAACAGATCACCAGCAGGTGGGTTGGCCGGGGGTGGGCACCTCTTAAATACTTAGAGTCTTGCCAGCAGAGGGCAAGTGGGTGGAATATGGAGATGGAGTACTGAGGAGGATGTCGGTGGCCCTTGAGGGAGCCCCCTAGTCTGGGGAGGGTGCCCTCAGGCCTGAAGCTTGGATGCTGGAAGGACCCTCTACAACACACAGAGGAATCCTTGCCTGGATGCATGGAAGCAGGTGTTAGGACAGCAAAAGAGAGAGTCAGAACATCCGGGAGATCTCCTCAGTGTCCGTCTGGAGGGCTGGTGAGTGTCAGTCTGGAGGACTGGTGAGCGGCAGTCAGGAGGACTGTGGAGAAGTAGCCAGGATGGTTAGAGAAAGGGGCTGCTGTAGCCAGGAGGGCTTGCAGGGCCCTAAGAGGTAGTGCTGGGATCAGTGACCACAGAAGGAAGTGCAGTAAATGTGTTAGTGGTGTCATTCTACATTCCACAAGTTTAGGCTCTGTGAGTCCCTGTCTGTAATGGGCCAGTGCTACAGATTTTTACAGAATGACGCTACTGATAATTCTGCAAGCAAATGAAGTGCTGGAGGAAGGAAAGGAGCTGTATATAGGACTGTATATACTAGGAGTTGTCCCTGAAGAGTTTTCAGAAGAATTTCCCTTTTCCCTATCCATGTTTTATCCCCTCAATAAAACATAAAAACAAGCCCTGGACTGTTTCTTGACTCTGGGATACTGTGAAGATTCGTGTGCCATGGCTGTGCAGGGTGGGGGATCCCTATTCACCTTTGTGTGGTGCACTACATGTATTTTGCAGCTGCAGGGATAATTAGAAATTAGAGTCTTGCACTTATTAGAAGTGCAGAGTGGGAACAAGTTTAATAAATTGTGTTATTACTTTTGTTTAATCGATTTTATGCTTATGTCTAGTTACCAATCATACTGGGTAACAATATATTAAGTTTGCCATTACTACCTGGTTTGGTGCCTGTATTTTTTGATATAGCAGTACTACTAGGTACTAAGTATTACTTTAAGTGATTTCCTGTGATATTGTTTGTTTGTACATTCAACCTAGTGTGTTAGAGGAGCTGAGGTTCTTGAAAAGGTTGAGGCAAAGAACAGAGGTACCATTCTAATAAGTGGCACTTAGAGGGGATAGCACTACATAAGGAAAGACAACGGCATACAATCACAGTCACAGAGCAGGGTATCTTGGGTGCAGCTGACAGTTTGGGATATCTTTCAACTGCTGTGCTAACCAACCTAGTATATTATTTTCTATTTGGGGGTACCTATACGCACAGGTGTCTGCAACTACCTCCTCATCCCAGCCAGGTGTATCAGGGAGTACAGAACTGTTCTCAGAGTTGTTGGCACAGGAACAGAAGACCCAACACATCAAGTGGCTCCTTGTCACCCTGTTCCATGACATGACTGTGGCACAATTTTAAATGCCATCTTATTAATACAAAGCAAGCATGCACAGGAAAAAGCATGCAAACACAGGAATCAAGTCAATGTAGGAAACATCTTTTTTTTTTTAAGTTTTGGGTTTAGATACACTTCAGCCGCTATTGTATAGTGCTTTGAGGATGTACAGCAGTTGAATACGAGTCATATCACAACGCAAGAGTGACCTGTCCAGCATGACTGCTTTGGAATCTTTGTGCAAGAATTTCGATAAACATTCTGGCCAATTTCTTCATCCACAAATTTGCCTTGTATGACAAAATGGGAAAGTTATTTACCGTATTTTTCGCTCCATACTACGCACCCCCCCCCAAAAAAAAATAGGGGGAAATGTCTGTGCGTCTTATGGAGCGAATACTGACCGGTGAGCTACTCCTCAAAATCTTATACAAATACGTCTATCATCGAGGCTGACTATAAAATACTGCTTCAATGGTAAATGGTCACAACTAGATGGACCTCCTTTGTGCCAGGAGCCTCTGCATTGTGCTTCCATGGGTGCGGTCAGGAAGGCACACTTTATCATGTATGGTGGACGTATCCGAAAGTAAAGTATCAGTGTACCTGTATCTACAATTTTATTTATTCCCTGGCCCAAACGAATCTTAAGAAATCTCCGCAACAAGCTCCATTGGGCTATCCTGTACAAGAGGCTCCGAGACATGTGAAAAGGTTGATTTTGTTTATATTCATAGCGGCACCAATTACCACCCCATGATCCTGGAAGTTGGCTATTATCTAACTTGATATGGTCAAAGCTAAGCTATCTTGGATCATGATAAATGAAAGACTTTCTGCACTTCTTAATGACAAAGTGAAGATGTTTGAAATAGTTTGGGGTCCATGGATCTCCTGCCTCTCGGGAGATGTCTAGTGTTATTGTTACTTTTCTTAGAGAATGGATGGTTACTTGGTTCTACCCCCTTTATTAACTTTCTTTTTCTTCATCTTCTGGAGGGGTTTTCCTCCACTCTGTCGCGGCAATGCAGCGCCTGTGATTTGGGCTGGGGTGGGGCAATGGAGGGGATCCCTCTCTAGGGATATTCTTCCTGTTTGCCCAACCTGGGCAGGTTTGCTATGTCTCAGATTACACACTGGATTGGGAAAAACATTTCACACATATTAATTACGGAGTGAACTGACTACTATGGTTTGAACTTAATCATACACGCAGAAAATCTTTTTGAAGACATTTTTCAAGAGCATATACTCAAATGCTGCATGTAAATGCATTATAATTTGTCTGTAACTAATTAAAGGCCATTGGTCTTGCTATTTTCATATTTAGTGCTGACACACACTTAAAAACTAGCTTGGCCAGGTCAGCAGCCCTTTCACCACTGCAAAGAACACTATAAATACTAGTAATGGGATTCTACAGTAGTGCTATTACATGAAATGATGTAGAAAGAAAATAAAGTGTGATCGTAAAGCAAAAACTCACAGAGGGTACATTATATTATCATCAGGTCACTGATTAGTACAATTCTACCTAGAACTTCCAGGTGATGTAGCATGTTTGTCCTTCATTGAGAAGTTTGTTATATAACTTTTTACTATAGTAAAAACTATAGGAGTTTTTACTTGCTACAATTGTAGCCTAGTTCAGCTTGCAAAGCTTAGTATTTGCACCCATGTTTTCTTTCTAAGGAAAGGACAAATATAGAAAGTTATTTGAACCCTGTGGAGGAGAAAAGATCTGCTGTTTCTCCTCTTTTCTTGGATCTTCTCTTCTATCACCTCCTGTTTTAACATGTTCATCAGACCTGCCCAACCTACTGGGGGATTGTGGGTAGCCGTTTCTGTTAAGTTTTCTTGGATACTTGCCTTTTAATCATGGTGCAATATTTTTGCAATGTGCTAATATATATTCTTAATTTTGTAGACCTTAAACACATTTTGCAGTCCAGCAAAAAAACACCGCTCAGACTGCACAGCTGCTAGTAAATCCAAGCAGACTGAATTCTCTTACCCGGGTGCTCTGACTCATGAGAGCCTTCCAACAGTATCAATATTCCAAAAGCGATTAAGTCGGCACTCCGGAAATTCTTCCAAATGCTTTATTAAACATAGACCATGTACATACAGCAGACGCGTTTCGGCAGTTACACCTTGTTCACCGCTGTGGAAGAATTGGAAGCTTGGAAGAATTTCTGGAGTGCCAACTCAATCGCTTTTGGATTATTTAAACAAATTTTGCAACCGACCGACCCTGAAGAAGGAGTCCGACAGTGATTCGGAAGCGCGTCTGTGTTTCGGTTGACTGTATGCTATACTATATTGTTATTAAGTTATCCCATAGTATTGGGGGATCTACACCTCTCTGATGTAAACAATTTTATGTCCTATTGGCAATGTAATATTTTTTTATGATGTACAAATTTCTACTCATAAAAATGTATATCATTTTGACACAGCCAAGTGTTTGTGCAGCTTTTGAGCCCAAAAAATTCCATGTTATTCCCTTGAGGGGAATGTGTAGTATCTATTGTATTGCAGTTTATCAATTCTTAGATGTGATGGCTGTATTAGTTTCCTTTTAGGCTTTCTTTCTTTCTTTTTTTCTATAACCCAGTCAGCAAGTCTAGTGTTTTTCATAGCACAAGTTCTTCAGCAGAATGTAACAGTTTACATGGATGAGACTAACCACCTTACGCTGGAGGTGGTGATTAAAATGATCAGCTTTTATTTATCCATGCAAAACCTTTATATCAAAAGCAAACATTTTACTGTACTGGATTATAAAGTGTGAGCTGGAGTTTTAATTCAGTTTGCAAGTGGTTCTAAATCTGCTAATACGTTTAACACTATCCTCCCACGCAGACTGTTAATGCTGTCTGCTGTGGCTCCTATGCTCATTCCTCCAGAGTTGTCTCACCAATACATGAGGTGTGTTACTGGCAAGATCAAAAGGTGAAAGCAGAGGGGAAAAAGCCAAAGAAAATAAAACGGATGCAGCCACCACAACTAATCATCGGTAAGCTGCAGTATAATACATTTTTGGTTTTGCGTTTAATACTGCTTTGTATAATGCTATAGGGATCTGCTGCCCTCTGCTATCTGTAAGTGGATGTGCTGCTTATTGTTCAAAGAGTTGGTTATTACATCACTTTCTGTTCTCTGTGTGTCTAGGTTAAAAACCCCAAAGGGCGGAAGTAAATGGAGAGAGTATAATACCATGTGTTCTGAGGAGCTCCTACTAACCCACACCAGAACAAGAAACTATTAGGCAAGTGTTCCTGTGTTTAATAGTTTGCTATTTTTGTCCATAGCTTCAGGGTGTATATATGTATGTAGTGCTACCCCCATAAGAGCTGCTGGATTTTCTGTTTCTCCCTTCTGCACACAGCCAGGCAACAAGAATTTTGGCAGCTTTCATGCAGACTCAAGAAACAGTCCAGGGTATGTTTGTTTTGTTTTGTTTTTTTAATTTGTTTAGGGGGTTAAACTTTCATGGAGTATAAGGAAAATCATGGGATGCCCAGAACTGTAAAACTTGATTGCAACTTGAGGATTTGCTAGCTTTCTGGCTGCTAAGAATTTATGTTACAAAATTGTCCTCCCGTAGGATTGATGGTACAGCAAAATAGAGAGCAAAAAGTTCCAACTGCTGAGTACAGGTGCTGCTCCGTAGAGCAGCGGCAGCTGGTGAATTTTTAGGAAGGGGGGGGGTCGCCAGGCCCTGTACTTCCTTTTATAAGCCCCATCCCTTATAGAATCCACCCACTCCGTCCCCTGTATTCCACATATTGTGTCAGGAGTATACAGCTCAGTATCACATGACACAGTATACAGCTCAGCATCACAGGTGAGGTATATTGCAGCAAGTGACACAGTATGCAGCCAGTACACAGGTATTGCAGCCAGTACACAGGTAGCCAGTACACAGGTATTGCAGCCAGTACACAGGTAGCCAGTACACAGGTATTGCAGCCAGTAACACAGTATACAGCCAGTACACAGGTATTGCAGCAGGTACACAGGTAGCCAGTACACAGGTATTATAGCCAGTACACAGGTAGCCAGTACACAGGTATTGCAGCCAGTAAACAGGTATTGTAGCCAGTACACAGGTAGCTAGTAAACAGGTATTACAGCCAGTACACAAGTAGCCAATACACAGGTATTGTAGCCAGTACACAGGTATTGCAGCCAGTACACAGGTAGCCAGCACACAGGTATTGTAGGCAGTACACAGGTAGTCAGCACACAGGTATTGTAGCCAGTACACAGGCATTGTAGCCAATACACAGGCAGCCAGTGCACAGGTAGCCAGGTCACAGGTATTGTAGCCAGTAGACAGGTATTGTAGCCAGTACACAGGTAGCCAGTACACAGGTATTGCAGCCAGTAAACAGGTATTGAAGCCAGTACACAGGTAGAAAGAACACAGGGAGCCAGTGCACAGGTATTGTAGGCAGTACACAGGGAGCCAGTACACAAGTATTGTAGGCAGTACACAGGTATTGCAGCTGGTAAACAGGTATTGCAGCCAGTACACAGTTAGCAAGTACACAGGGAGCCAGTACACAGGTATTGTAGGCAGTACACAGGGAGCCAGTACACAGGTATTGTAGCCAGTACACAGGTAGCCAGTACACAGGTATTGTAGCCAGTACACAGGTAGCCAGGTCACAGGTATTGTAGCCAGTAGACAGGTATTGCAGCCAGTAAACAGGTATTGCAGCCAGTACACAGGTGGCAAGTACACAGGGAACCAGTACACAGGTATTGTAGGCAGTACACAGGGAGCCAGTACACAGGTATTGTAGGCAGTACACAGGTAGCCAGTACACAGGTATTGCAGCCAGTAAACAGGTATTGCAGCCAGTGCACAGTTAGCAAGTACACAGGGAGCCAGTACACAGGTATTGTAGGCAGTACACAGGGAGCCAGTACACAGGTATTGCAGCCGGTAAACAGGTATTGCAGCCAGTACACAGTTAGCAAGTACACATGGAGCCATTAAACAGGTATTGTAGCCAGTACACAGGCAGCCAGTACACAGGTAGCCAGGTCACAGTTATTGTAGCCAGTAGACAGGTATTGTAGCCAGTACACAGGTAGCCAGTACAGAGGTATTACAGCCAGTAAACAGGTATTGCAGCCAGTACACAGGTAGCAAGTACACAGGGAGCAAGTACACAGGTATTGTAGGCAGTACACAGGGAGCCAGTACACAGGTATTGTAGGCAGTACACAGGCAGCCAGTACACAGGTATTGCAGCCGGTAAACAGGTATTGCAGCCAGTACACAGTTAGCAAGTACACAGGGAGCCAGTACACGGTATTGTAGGCAGTACACAGGTATTGTAGGCAGTACACAGGTAGCCAGTACACAGGTATTGTAGCCAGTACACAGGTGGCCAGTACACAGGTATTGTAGCCAGTACACAGGAAGCCAGTACACAGGTATTGTAGGCAGCACACAGGGAGCCAGTACACAAGTATTGTAGGCAGCACACAGGGAGCCAGTACACAGGTATTGAAGGCAGTACACAGGGAGCCAGTACGCAGGTATTGTAGGCAGTACACAGGGAGCCAGTACACAGGTAATGTAAGCAGCACACAGGGAGACAGTACACAGGTATTGTAGGCAGTACACATGGAGCCAGTACACAGGTATTGTGGGCAGTATACAGGGAGGCAGTACATAGGTATTGTAGGCAGTACACAGGGAGCCAGTTCACAGGTATTGTAGGCAGTACACAGGGAGCCAGTACACAGGTATTGTAGGCAGTACACAGGTATTGTAGGCAGTACACAGGTAGCCAGTACACAGGTATTGTAGCCAGTACACAGGTGGCCAGTACACAGGTATTGTAGCCAGTACACAGGAAGCCAGTACACAGGTATTGTAGGCAGCACACAGGGAGCCAGTACACAAGTATTGTAGGCAGCACACAGGGAGCCAGTACACAGGTATTGAAGGCAGTACACAGGGAGCC
>BLSH010502800.1:176530-188032 GCA_018402905.1 Glandirana rugosa
GGATGTTATGGACACATGACCGAGGGACACATGACGGATGTTTGTAGGCAATACACAGGTATTGTAGGCAGTACACAGGGAGTCAGTACACAGGTATTGTAGGCAGTACACAGGTAGCCAGTACACAGGTATTGTAGGCAGTACACAGGGAGCCAGTACACAGGCATTTTAAGCAGTACACAGGGAGCCAGTACACAGGTATTGTAGGCAGTACACAGGGAGCCAGTACACAGGTATTGTAGGCAGAACACAGGTATTGTAAGCAGTACCCAGGAAGCCAGTACACAGGTATTGTAGGCAGTACCCAGGTAGCCAGTACACAGGTATTGTAAGCAGTACACAGGTAGCCAGTACACAGGTATCGTAGTCAGTACACAGGGAGCCAGTACACAGATATTGTAAGCAGTACACAGGTATTGTAGGCATTACACAGGGAGCTAGTACACAGGTGTTGTAGGTAGTAGACATGGAGCCAGTACACATGTATTCTAAGCAGTACACAGGGAGCCAGTACACAGGCATTGTAAGCAGTACACAGGGAGCCAGTACACAGGCATTGTAGGCAGTACACAGGGAGCCAGTACACAGGTATTGTAGGCAGTATACAGGGAGCCAGTACACAGGTATTGTAAGCAGTACACAGGTATTGTAGGCAGTACACAGGGGGCCAGTACACAGGTATTGCAGACAGTACACAGGGAGCCAGTACACATGTATTGTAGGCAGTACACAGGGAGTCAGTACACAGGTATTGTAGGCAGTACACAGGTAGCCAGTACACAGGTATTGTAGGCAGTACACAGGGAGTCAGTACACAGGTAATGTAGGCAGTACACAGGGAGCCAGTACACAGGTATTGTAGGCAGTACACAGGTAGCCAGTACACAGGTATTGTAGGCAGTACACAGGGAGACAGTACACAGGTATTGTAAGCAGTACACAGGAAGCCAGTACACAGGTATTGTAGGCAGTACACAGGGAGCCAGTACACAGGTATTGTAGGCAGTACACAGGGAGACAGTACACAGGTATTGTAAGCAGTACACAGGAAGCCAGTACACAGGGAGCCAGTATGTTACCTCGTCCTCGAGTCAGGGATTCAGCTGCTCTCGACCAGCCCCCGCCCACAGCACCATGACATGGCAGTCACTGGCTCAGGGCAGCCAATTAGTGAATGTATGTGCGCTTCTTTAGCGAACATACATACACTTTTAGGACTGACCAATAGGCTCACTACTTGCTGTCAGCAGACAAGGAGCCAAAGAAAAAAAAATCAATATACCGGCGCCACCTTTAGGGGTTCGGGCAAACTTTTTTCTTTTCTCATTCTCAGCGCCCCCATTGACCTATTGACCAGCCGCCTCTGTCATAGAGAATTGCCAAGGCACCTAGCTGCTCTTGAATCCTGAGCTAAAGGTGTAGTGTGGCTTTTCTGATTGTGAACTGTCACTAAGCTGTTCCTCTATCCAAGCTTTGGGTGTGAAGAATGAAAGTTACTCTTTCGATCCCTCTTTTGTGAGTACTAAAGTCCAAGTGGCTGCTGCACAGGCTTCTTGCTATACAGGCCCAGATCTTGACTTTTAGGGTCGGTTCACACTGCTGAGATGTGGGAACCCTGCGAATCCACTGTGGGTTCCCGCATCGCATGTCTCCCAGTGGCAGTTCACACTGCTATATGCGAACTGTGGGGAGTGTCAATAGAAAGCTAATGACACCCCCAAATCAGTTTGCACACCGCACTGCGAACTGCAAACTCCCACAGGAATCTGATCGCATGGTGTGAACATCCATGTGATCCAATTCTGCTGCAGAAAAAAAGGGTCCTGTGTGAGTTTGCTCTGATTGTGATGCAAATTCAGCCATACTATCTCTATGGCTGAATTTGCATCGCACTGAGATTGCATGTGGTTCACACTGCAGTGCGGTGTGAATCACATCTGATCTGGCCACACGCATCAGTGTGAACCGGTCCTTAGGGTGGTTTGAGCTAGGAAGAGGAAGTCACATCCTTAGAGCTCAGGGGCTCATGCTAGGGCTTTTAGTCGTTAACTTTTGGGGGATGTGACCCCACAAAGGTAAAGGACTACCAGTCCCAGCATGAACCCTTCAGAGCTGAGGACGTTACACCTCCCAACTAGTTAAGGACTACAAGTCCCAGCATGAACCCCTGTGATCTAAGGGGTCACAACCTTAGATCTCAGGGGTTCATGCTGGGTCTTATAGTCCTTCACTTTTGGGGATGGGACCCTTGATAGAGATTCTAGCGCTCAGTAGAGGATGCCGATGTTCAGCCTAGGCAACCTATCAGAGGAAGAACAAAGATATATCAAGCTACGCACATTGTGTAGGATACACAACATCCTTACGATAAACTAAGGGCGTAGGCAGATACTAGTGTAGTACCCCCATAGTGTATGTGCTTTTACTTTGTAGATTTTGGGTAGGAGAAGAAAAATCTAGTTAGGCCTTACTGTAAGTGCAGGCCTGAATGTTTTGATCTGGGCTGGGGAGTGGCTCAGGGGAGGGGCTGGAGATGGAGGGAAGAGACACTTCTTGGAGATTTCCTCCCCTTGAGCTGGGAAAGCTCTAGAAGGGGGATGGATGAGAAGGTGTAATTTCCTGATGTATGACAAAGACCACTAACCAGTCCACCACCTGGACTGGCAGGGGGCAGGCCTCCTTAAATACAGCAATCTACCAGCAGGTTGGAGGAGAGTTCGAGGATGATGAGGATGTAGCTGGAGCTGTGGATCAGGCCTCACTCGTGAGGGGATCCCCCAGTCAGGGGGTGAACCTGAGGCATGGGGCTTGGGTGCAGCCGGGAGCAGGAGTCAGCTCCTGGAGTGGCACAGGAGAAGCAGGAGAGCAGCTGAGTTCTACATGGAAGGAGACTCGTTAAAGAATCCACCATATAGTTGGGGAGTGGTGGCCCCTGGGAGTTGGATGAGAAGGCTGAGGCAGTCTGAAAGGAAAGAGAGCAGTCTGTAGAAGTCGGGAGGAGCCAACCAAGGGGAAGGAGAGCCATTAGGCCGCAGGACAGGCCGGATGGGTCTGGAAGATGGATGGGCTGCGATTAGTAGTTGATCCAAGGCCAAGCTAGCACCAACATACTTAGCTACACAACAGAGGGTCCATGCACGGTTTCAGGGAAGGAAACCTGCGATTCTTACCCACAAAGGGTGGTTCTGAGGCCTTGCCTGCGGCTCCAGCAAGCCTTACCATGTGCTAGCTGTGGTGAAGAGGAGGTGTCATGGAGGTCTGATAAATTTTCTTTTCAGATCAGGCAAACAAGTGTAACGGTCAGCAAGTAGTGTGCCGGAGAGAGGAAATGAGAAGGCAGAGAAAGAGACTGAGGACAGAGATTCCCCGATCCCTTTCTCTGCAGCCAGGCAGAAGGGAGAATTTGCAAAGTACAGGGTGATTAGGGTGTGCCCAGGCACACCTTCCACCCTATGTGCGCACGCCTATGCTGCCAGCATTGCTACAGAGGTTGAAGGGGTGGGGGGTCAGCCTGTCAGTGCTCAGACCATACGCTGCACGCTGCATCAAATTGGTCTGCATGGCTGTCATCCCAGAAGGAAGCCTCTTCTAAAGATGATGCACAAGCTAAACGTATTTGGTTCAGATGGTGTCAAGCGTCTGTGGCGGCAACCAGGTGAGGAGTATAAAGACAAGTGTGTCTTGCCTACAGTCAAGTATGGTGGTGGGAGTGTTATGGTCTGGGGCTGCATGAGTGCTGCCAGCACTGGGGAACTACAGTTCATTGAGGGAACCTTACATGCCAACATGTACTGAGACATACTGAAGCAGAGCATGATCCCCTCCCTTCGGAGGCTGGGCCACAGGGCAGTATTCCAACATGATAACAACCCCCAAGCACACCTCCAAGATGACCACTGCCTTGCTAAAGAAGCTGAGGGTAAAGGTGATGGACTGGCCAAGCATGTCTCCAGACCTAAACCCTATTGAGCATCTGTGGGGCATCCTCAAACGGAAGGTGAAGGAGCGCAAGTTCTCTAACATCCACCAGCTCCGAGATATCATCATAGAGGAAAAGAAGAGGCCTCCAGTGGCAACCTGTGAAGCTCTGGTGAACTTCATGCCCATGAGGGTTAAAGCAGTGCTGGAAAATAAAGGTGGGCACACAAAATATTGACACTTTAGGCCCAATTTGGACATTTTCACTTAGGGGTGTACTCACTTTTGTTGCCAGCAGTTTAGACATTAATGGCTGTGTGTTGAGTAATTTTGAGGGGGCAGCAAATTTACACTGTTATACAAGCTGTACCCTCACTACTTTACATTGTCGCAAAGTGTCATTTCTTCAGTGTTGTCATATGAAATGAAACAATTCTCAAATTTGATTGCTGCACGAAAATCGGCTGTTGTTGCAGCCCACTAATGATGCGAAATTCGAACGAAAATTCTTAGAAACGATTTTTGAAAGAAAATTCTTTCCAAATTCACCCATGTAGGACCTGCCTTATGGTTAATGCTATATGCTGGTTGCACTAGTTCATTTGTTCCCAAATACTTTGTTTAGATGACTGATTAATTTCTTAATTTCCGAGGAGGCCTGTGTTGACAGAGGCTCTGTCCTGGGTGGAGACACTGCCAATTCTTCCACTTAGCAAAGGTTCCGCTTCATTTATTTACCTACAGGTTTGGTGCAATATCCTGTAATAACCCCCCCCCCCCAACAAAAAAAAGAGGGCCACACCACCTACTACTATGCACTAACTGAGATTCACTGGCATAAAAGTCCCACATCAAGCATTATTATCTCATTGCTACTATGACTTGAGCCATCCCATTATTGTAATAAATTCAGCTTTGTTTTTTCAGGAGAGATAGGACTTCCATTTGCAGATTTCAGTAGTCATGTTGGATAGCCAGAACAACTCCACTGTGGCTCCTTAAAGCAGAGTTCCACCCAAAAGTGGAACTTCCGCTTATCTGCTTCCTCCCCCCTTCTATTGCCACATTTGGCACCTTTCAGGAGGGAGGAGGGGAACGGGTACCTGTTTTTGACGTGGCGCGTCCCTCGGAAGTTTTGCCCTGCTCCTCCTTCCCCAGCCGCCGGGCCAGTTGGAAAGCGCAGCCCGCTCCGTGCATGCACAGTAGAGAATAGGGTTGCCACCTGTCCGGGATTCACCCTGACGGTCCAGGTTTTAAATCATTATTCAGACCAGGCTGTGGCTCTCCAAGTAACCAAGATAGTCACACACAAATCTGTTGCTGTCCGGGAGCTGCGGGCGGCTGTCTGGGGGCAGGATCGGCATCAGTGGGGGGGTAGGCGATGATGTTAGCAAGAGCAATTTCGCCATACCCACTGTTCGCTGCAGCACACTATGCACACTACATTGTTTCTCTCCTTGGGGCACCGAAAGGCGTCCCGGGCCACTAAAGTGTTCGGGTTTGGCTTGAAGAAAAGGTGGCAACCCTAGTAGGGAACCAACTGTGAAGCCGAAAGGCTTCATTGCCGGTTTCCCTTACCAGGAATGGCAGCGGCAGCACCCGGGGAGCCACTCAATGTCCGCCGGCCACCTGCGATCGCTCCACAGAGAGCCAGAACAGGGAACTGTCAATGTAAACAAACAGATCCCTGTTCTGACAGTGAAGTGGAGAGAGATCTGCTGTTCCTAGTTATCAGGAACAGCGATCTCTCTCTACTCCCAATCAATCCACTCCCCCTACAGTTAGAAACACCTCCCTAGGGAACACTTAACCCCTTGATCGCACCTAGTGTTAACCCCTTCCCTGCCAGTGTCATTTATACAGTAATCAGTGGCTATTTTTAGCTCTGATTGCTGTATAAATGTCACTGGTCCCAAAAAAGTGTCAAAAGTGTCCGATCTGTCCGCCGCAATGTCGCAGTCCCGCTAAAAATCGTTGATCACCGCCATTACTAATAAAGAAAAAAATGAATTATAAAAATGCCATAAATCGATCCACTATTTTGTAGAAGCTATAACTTTTGTTTCAAAGAAATCAATATAAGCTTATTGAGATTTTTTTTACCAAAAATGTGTAGAAGAATACATATTGGCCTAAACAGATGAAGAAATTGTTTTTTTTAAAACATTTTTGGGATATTTATTAAAGTAAATTTGCCACTCTTTTTTTGTTTATAGCGCAAAAAATAAAAAAACGCAGTGGTGATCAAATACCACCAAAAGGAAGCTCTATTTGTGGGTAAAAAAGGACACCAATTTTGTTTGGGTACAGCATTGCACAACTGCGCAATTGTCAGTTAAAGTGACGCAGTGCCATAACGTAAAAAATGGTCTGCTCATTAAGGGGGTAAATCCTTCTGGAGCTGAAGTGGTTAATTTGAGTGGTGCAATTCCAGTGTCCACCAGCAGGTGGATGCAGGGTAACTACTTAGCTCAGTGTTTCAACAATTTACCTTTGTGCTTGCCTTGACTCTGTACCTGTTCTGGCCCAGCTCCTCGCCTGTTTGCTACATGATACCTTGCATTCCCGCCTGACTTTGCTTTGTCTGTTCTCCCTGATTAGCCTATTCTATCATGCTATTTTAGTATATAGTTAGCTTTTAAATGTGTGTTTGCGCCAGGTTTTTTTTTATTTTATTTATTACAGGTACTTATATAGCACTGTCAATTTATGCAGCACTTTTTTATAGTTTGTTTCATTTCACATGGGTCTGTGTCTTTTTCAATAAAGTCCTGTTTGCACTAAAGCTGGACTTTGAGATCCCTTTATTTAGCTGCATCCGTCTGGTCACACTGGACTGCAGGTATCCTGACACCATAGCTTTAGTTCTCCCCCAGGAGAGGGCAAGCACCATGGATGCGGGACCTGTACAAACAAAGTTTATCGTTGACCATAGCTAGTCGGGGGCAGAGACAGGAAGAAGTAACTTATCCACGGTACTCAGACTTTCAAAAAACTTTGCATTCGAAGAACAATATACTGGACCACTGATGGCAGTCATCCTGGTTTTCAGCCCCTGGAAAGCAACAGACGGAGTCTTCCAGGCATGGGCAATGGTTCACTTGGAAGAAATAAAAAGGTATGAAGCCAATTTCTGCTGGGGTGCGAAAAGGCCCAGTATAGGACAATGTAAAAGAGCCAGCCGGGCATTTTTACCCCTTTTCAAAATATTGTTCAATAATAGAAAAAAGGGTTTTACGAAGGAAACAAAAAGGTTTTAATACAACAGAGAAATAAAAAGGATTAAGAATAAAAATACTTAACAAAGTCTGGTTCTGTGGGTTTGGCAAAGTCCAATCAATGAGAAAAATGGATCAGTGGCACTCATATGTCTTCAATGATGTTCCTTATTTATTGGTAAACGGAGAGCTACAGACTTCTGAACAGTCTCCCTTATCTGGTCCCCGAGGAGGGTGTTGACAAAAATGATCTAACCAATGAGAAGGTCTGAGGAGTGGCCCATGGAATGTCACAGCCTTTATGATTATTTAGCTGTCATGCCCTCAGACGGGAGATCAGCATGTCAGCAGATTCTGATCTGGTTTATTGATTACTCAGATTGCTCTTTTATGCAAATCAAAAGGGGTGTACATATTCATTAACCACTTCAATACAAGACACTTACACCACCTTCCTTCCCAAACCAATTTTCAGCTTTCAGCGCTCTCACACTTTGAATGACAAATAGAGCAGATAAATAGAGCTAAAAGGCAGGGGACGCCAAATGATAGTACCCTGCGTTGCTGACAGCAACCCCTTGATGACGTCAGCTCGTACGCTGACGAAACGCCGCATTGGGCAATGAGATCGTGATCTCGTCACTTCCGCTGTCAGCAACGCAGGTTACTATCATTTGGTGTCCCCTGCCTTTTAGCTCTATTTATCTGCACACTGCTTGTACCGCTCTGATTTTTGTGGAATAAATACTACGTACTTCACGACCGGGCTGCCCGTTTTCTTCTTCTTATCCTTTGCACTGGAGACCAGGAAAAACTTTCCACCCCAGCACCAGCTGTCTCAAGATTAAGGAGGAACCGACCACACACCCACTACCATAAGGCGCTGTTAGATTCCTGTGATGGGAATCCATCTCATCTAGTAAGTGGGATATGTGTGATCAGGGTGCCTGTTGAAGGAATACTACAGGGTGGTACAGCGGTTTGCTTACAGATCCACTGTTTATTTCTATGACTGTTTATTAGAAAATCGGATAAAGCCACTGGTTATTTCGGACTGGTTGGAACCCGGATTATCCTTTGCATTTGCACATTGTTTTTGCACTGTTTGCACTATTCACGTGGATTACCTCAGAGACTTTTTTTGCACTATTGTTGCACTTTGTATGACGTATCTTGCACCTATTGTATGCAATTTTTATTAACAAGAGATGCTCATATTACTATGTATACTAATTAAGATTTGGTACAACTATTACTACAGATCATCATACAGCACCAGTACTTTATTTATGCACATTTATTGGTTCATAATATCGAGCACTAGCACACATATATTGGTTTACAATATGTCCAAGTAGACACTTGGCATAGGTGATCCTCAAACGTTCACGGTAGTTTCAGGAGGAGCGCGGTTCCCCCTTTTTCTTTCATTATCTTGTGGGTACATTTACTTATATACATGCAGCTCTTCCTTATTTTCTTTTTTGTTTCGTTCACTCTCACATAAGAGTACACATATATATTTTCCGTTGCACTGGTTTCCTACACTCATTTGTTTTAGGAGCAGAAATTTCACATCTAATTTCCTAACAATCTATTACACTTTTGAAGGCCCTGGAGCACCAGGACAATGGAATTACCCACAAAATGACCCCATTTTGGAAAGCATGCACCCCAACGTATAATCTATGAGGCATTATGAGTCTTTTGTACGGTTCATTTTTTTCCACAAGTCTTTGAAATACGTGGAAAAAAAATTAAAACTTTTTTATTTTTACACAAAGTGGTCAATTTATAAGATATTCCTAATACATAGCACGTACATAGCAACAATTACACCCCAAAATACATTCTGCTATTTGTCCTGAGTATGGCAATACCACATGTGTGTGAGACTTTTTCACAACCTGGCCACATATAGAGGTCCAACATGCAGGGAGCACCATCAGGCGTTATAGGAGCATAAATTACACATAAAATATCCTAATGACCTATTACATTTTTGAAGACCCTGGAGCACCAGGACAGTGGAATTACCCACAAAATGACCCCATTTTGGAAAGCAAACACCCCACCGTATATTCTATGAGGCATTATGAGTTTTTGTACGGTTCATTTTTTTCCACAAGTCTTCAGAAAACGTGGAAAGAAAATGAAAATGAATTTTTTTTACATAAAGTTGTCAATTTATATGATATTTCTAACACATAGCATGTACTTAACAAAAATAATCTCCCAAAATATATTCTGCTACTCGTCCCGAGTATGGCAATACCACATGTGTGAGACTTTTACACAGCCTGGCCACATAGAGAGGTCCAACATTGAAGTAGTACCTTCAGGCGTTCTAGGAGCATAAACTAATTTCATTCCTACCTATCACATTTTTGAAGGTCCTGGAGCACCAGGACAGTGGAATTACCCACAAAATTACCCCATTTTGGAAAGCAAACACCCCAATGTATATTTTATGAGGCATGGGTCGCAGATAGGTACTCGGGTACTCTTATGGGCTGCAGATAGGTACTTGGGTACTCTGATGGATTGGTAAAAGGTACTCGGGTACACTGATGGGCTGGTAAAAAGTTCTTGGGTACTCTGATGGGCTGATGACAGGTACTTGAGTACTCAGATGGTCTGGTGCCAGGTACTCTGGTACTCAGATGGGCTGGTGACAGGTACTCAGGTACTCAGATGGGCTAGTGACAGGTAATAGGGTACTCAGATGGGCTAGTGACAGGTACTCGGATGGACTGGTGACAGGTGCTCGGGTACTCTGATGGGCTGGTGATAAGTACTTGGATACTCTGATGGGTTGGTGACAGGTACTCGGGTACTCTGATGGGTTGGCGACAGGTGCTTGGGTATTCTGATGATCTGGTGACAGGTGTTCGGGTACCCAGATGGGCTGGTGACAGGTACTTGGGTACTCTGATAGGCTGGGGACAAGTACTTGGGTACTCTGATGGGTTGGCAACAGGTGCTCGGGTACTCAGATGGTCTGGTGCCAGGTACTCTGGTACTCAGATGGGCTGGTGACAGGTACTCAGGTACTCAGATGGGCTAGTGACAGGTAATAGGGTACTCAGATGGGCTAGTGACAGGTACTCAGATGGACTGGTGACAGGTGCTCGGGTACTCTGATGGGCTGGTGATAAGTACTTGGATACTCTGATGGGTTGGTGACAGGTACTCGGGTACTCTGATGGGTTGGCGACAGGTGCTTGGGTATTCTGATGATCTGGTGACAGGTGTTCGGGTACCCAGATGGGCTAGTGACAGGTACTAGGGTACTCAGATGGCCTGGTGACCGGTACTCGAGTATTCAGATGGGCTAGTGAGAGGTACTCAGGTACTCAGATGGGCTAGTGACACATACTTGGATACTCAGAGGGGCTAGTTACAGGTACTAGGGTACTCAGATGGGCTAGTGACAGGTACTAGGATACTCAGATGGGCTAGTGACAGGTACTCTGATGGACTGGTGACAGGTACTCAGATACTCTGATGGGCTGGTGACAGGTACTCAGGTACTCGGATGGGCTGGTGACAGGTAATTGGATACTCAGATGGGCTAGTTACAGGTACTAGGGTACTCAGATGGGCTAGTGATAGGTACAAGGATGCTCAGATGGGCTATTGACAGGTACTCAGATGGACTGGTGACAGGTACTCAGGTCCTCTGATGGACTGGTGACAGGTACTAGGGTACTCAGATGGGTTGATGACAGGTACTCGGGTACTGTGATGGGCTGGTGACAAGTACTCGGATACTGTGATAGGATGGTGACAGGTACTCGAGTACTCTCATGGGCTGGTGAGAAGTACCCAGGTACTCTGATGGGTTGGTGACAGGTACTTGGGTACTCAGATGGACTGGTGACAGGTACTCGGGTACTCAGATGGGCTGGTGACAGGTACTCGGGTACTCTGATGGGTTGATGACAGGTACTCGGGTACGCAGATGGACTGCTGACAGGTACTCGGGTACTCTGATGGGCTGGTGACAGGTACTTGGATTCTCTGATGGGCTGGTGACAGGTACTTGGGTACTCTGATGGGCTGGTGACAAGTACTCTAATGAGATGGAGACAGGTACTCGGGTACTCTGATGGGTTGGTGACAGGTGCTCGAGTACTCACATGGGCTGGTGACAGGTACTCGGGTACTCAGATGGGCTAGTGACAGGTACTTGGATACTCAGATGGGGTGGTTACAGGTACTAGGGTACTCAGATGGGCTAGTGACAGGTACAAGGATGCTCAGATGGGCTAGTGACAGGTACTCAGATGGACTGGTGACAGGTACTCGGGTACTGTGATGGGCTGGTGACAGGTACTCGGGTACTGTGATGGGCTGGTGACAG
>BLSH010502800.1:218426-261643 GCA_018402905.1 Glandirana rugosa
ATACCATAGCTTAATTTGAACACCCCCCCCCCTTGTCTGCCATGCCGGGCTGCATGCTTGGCTAAGGGTCCAGTATGGATTTTGGGGTGAACCCCACGCCCTTTTTTTTTTTCACTTTTTTATATTGCCGGAAATTCGTTTTTTTTAGTCAGCTGTCAGCGGGGAAGCCCATTGACAGCTGATGACTCCTCAGTTGTTAAGGACACAGTGGCCGGCTTCCCGGTTTCTTAACAACCGGCTTTCAACTTTCACTTTGCCCAATCAGGGCCTAGAATGCACTGTGCAGCGCGTAGTGCATTGTAGCATCCCGCCGAGTGCCCTGCAAATTCGGTTATTACTGAATGGGCAAAACTTTTGCTTGGTCCGAACCGTTCACCGAACACTATTTACATGATTGGATAATTCATTGTGTGAATACTCTCAATCCCTTTGGTAAATCAGCCTCAGTAAATCAGCATGATAACCAGGTGAGTAGCATTTTCAGGAGGCTATCTATGGTGGTCCCTCTATTTTTCTCATAACAGGGTTACTTTAACAGGTTCTTGAAATGGACAGTTTTGAACCAGGTAATAGTCCTTCACTGAAAACTAGGACATGGGATAACAGTTCTCAAGAAAAGCAGTACTCTGTAAATGATTGAGGGAAAAATAAACCCAAAAACAAAAAGTATGCAGTCCTTAAGCCTCGTACACGCGATGCGGCGGTTGTATGCCCAGAAGTCCAAAATCGTATGTCGGCTGTTGTGTCTCGCATACTGACATGCACTAAGCGATCGTACGACCAAGCCTAACGTAGTGACGTGCTACGATTGTATAACGAGGAGGTTCAGGTGAATGTGATTTGTGAATTAGGAACATAGGTTTACACGAACAGACACTTCAGAGCATTCCTGACTTCTGAGCATGGGTGTTTTGCACATACAACTTGTTGGACCAACTTCTCTGTACACACGGTACAACAGTTGTACGACCGCTTGTTGTACAACCAAAGTTTTCTAGTCTGCTTATCCAAGTCCTGTTGTACGACCGTTGCACGTACTAATGGTCGGATGATCGTACAACAAGCGGTTGCATGACCGTTTTCATACATCCGTCGCACCGTGTGTACGAGGCTTTAGATGTTGTGGCTGCATTAGCTTTTGATTTGCAGCAGATTTTCAAGAACATTTTCAGCACAGAACAGAAAACACCCATGGGTCTTGCCAGTGTCCTTGTCACTTCCTGTGACATGAAAAGATAACAAAAACTACTAATGTGCAATGTGTTGTGTAAACTACTAATTCAATCAACTACTATGTCATAAAGATGAACAAAGGCAAACCTGTTTTAAATCCAGCTTGGGAGACAACCATGGCTCTTTCCAAAGATACAGTGGAGGAGAGAGCATAGCAACCTGAGAACAGGAAGTATGTTATGTGCGGGTTTATCAGGTTATAAGGAAAAAAAGAAAGCTGACACAGTCACTGCATACGAGAACTGATAAGGTGCAATATTTTGGTTTTGGGTTTAGTTATCTGTTTGGGGGTTTTAGTTGTGCTTCATGAAGCATTGCACACAAAACCAAAGTAAACAAATATCAACAAATTGTTGTTTGATAATTTCCTACAGTTGGCTTTATTTGAGTATACTTTAACCACTTCCCACCTGCCATATAGCAGAATGATAGCCGGAAAGGGGTTGTATTATCCTTACTGGGCGTCATATGATGTCCAGCAGGAAAAGCCACTAGCACGCGCCCGCGGCGATCGGTAATGTGGTGTGACGCTCTGGCACATCGCATCTCCGATCTAGGTAAAGAGTCTATGACGTAGGCTCTTTACCATGTGATCAGCTGTGTCCAATCACAGCTCATCACATGGTTACCAGGAAGTGTCGTTGACAAGGCGCGGGTAGAGGAGAGCTGATTGGCGGCTATCCTCACAGGGAGTTCTGTGCTGATAATCAGCGCATTGATTATCAATGCAGACCCATTGAGGATGCCCACTAGAGTCCACCAGGGATGCCCACTAGAGCCCACCAGGGATGCCCACTAGAGCCCACCAGGGATGCCAATCAGTGCCAATAAGTACCCATTAGGGATTCCAATCAGTGCCAATAAGTGCCCATTAGGGATGCCAATCTGTACCCATCAGTGATCCTGGCAGTGCCTCCTAATCATTGCTGCCTATCAGTGCCATCTACAGTCAGGTTCATAAATATTGGGACATTGACACAATTCTAATCTTTTTGGCTCTATACACCACCACAATGGATTTGAAATGAAATGAACAAGATGTGCTTTAACTGCAGACTTTCAGTTTTAATTTGAGGGTATTTACATCCAAATCAGGTGAACGATGTAGGAATTACAACAGTTTGTATATGTGCCTCCCACTTTTTAAAGGACCAAAAGTAATGGAACAGATTAACAATCATAAATCAAACTTTCACTTTTTAATACTTGGTTGTAAATCCTTTGCAGTCAATTACAGTCTGAAGTCTGAAACGCATAGACATCACCAGATGCTGGGTTTCATCCCTGGTGATGCCCTGCCAGGCCTCTACTGCAACTGTCTTCAGTTCCTGCTTGTTCTTGGGGCATTTTCCCTTCAGTTTTGTCTTCAGCAAGTGAAATGCATGCTCCATCGGATACAGGTCAGGTGATTGACTTGGCCATTGCATAACATTCCACTTCTTTCCCTTAAAAAAGTCTTTGGTTGCTTTTGCAGTATGCTTCGGGTCATTGTCCATCTGCACTGTGAAGCGCCATCCAATGAGTTCTGAAGCATTTGGCTGAATATGAGCAGATAATATTGCCCGAAACACTTCAGAATTCATCCTGCTGCTTTTGTCAGCAATTACATCATCAATAAATACAAGAGAACCAGTTCCATTGGAAGCCATACATGCCCATGCCACGACACTATCACCACCATGCTTCACTGATGAGGTGGTATGCTTTGGATCATGAGCAGTTCCTTTCCTTCTCCATACTCTTCTCTTCCCATCACTCTGGTACAAGTTGATCTTGGTCTCATCTGTCCATAGGATGTTGTTCCAGAACTGTGAAGGCTTTTTTAGATGTTGTTTGGCAAACTCCAATCAGGCCTTCCTGTTTTTGAGGCTCACCAATGGTTTACATCTTGTGGTGAGCCCTCTGTATTCACTCTGGTGAAGTCTTCTCTTGATTGTTGACTTTGACACACATACACCTACCTCCTGGAGAGCGTTCTTGATCTGGCCAACTGTTGTGAAGGGTGTTTTCTTCACCAGGGAAAGAATTCATCGGTCATCCACCACAGTTGTTTTCCGTGGTCTTCCAGGTCTTTTGGTATTGCTGAGCTCACCGGTGTTTTCTTTCTTTTTAAGGATGTTCCAAACAGTTGATTTGGCCACACCTAATGTTTTTGCTATCTCTCTGATGGGTTTGTTTTGTTTTTTCAGCCTAATGATGGCTTGCTTCATTGATAGTGGATCTCATATTGAGAGTTGACAGATTCCAAATGCAAATAGCACACTTGAAATTAACTCTGGACCTTTTATCTGCTCCTTGTAAATGGCATAATGAGGGAATAACACACACCTGGCCATGGAACAGCTGAGCAGCCAATTGTCACTTACTTTTGGCCCCTTAAAAAGTGTGAGGCACATATACGAACTGTTGTAATTCCTACACCATTCACCTGATTTGGATGTAAATACCCTCAAATTAAAGCTGAAAGTCTGCAGTTAAAGCACATCTTGTTTCGTTTCATTACAAATCCATTGTGGTGGTGTATAGAGCCAAAAAGATTCAAATTGTGTCGATGTCCCAATATTTATGGACCTGACTGTATCAGTGACCATCAGTGCCACCCATCAGTGCCTATCAGTGCCCACCATTGCCACCTATCAGTGCCACCTCTCAGTGCCCATCAGTGCCACCTATCAGCACCCAACAGTGCTGCATATCAGTGCTACCTATCAGAGTCCACCAGTGCTGCTTATCAGTGCCGCCTATCAGTGCTGCATATAAGTGCCTCATCATCAGTGCCCATCAGTGCCACTTCATTAGTGCCACATCATCAGTGCCAATCAGTGCAGCCTCATCGGTGCCCATCAGTGCAGCCTCATAAGTGCTTATCAGAGAAGGAGAATACTTGCTTATTTACAAAGTGCTGTAACAGAAACAAAGACATTTTTTTTCTTTCAAAATTTTCGGTCTTTTTGTATTTGTAGAGCAAAACCCAGTGTTGATCAAATACCACCAAAAGAAAGCTCTATTTGTGGGAAAAAAATAACAAAACTTTCATTTGGGTACAGTGTTGCATGACTACGCGATTGTCATTCAAATTGTGACAGCGCTGAAACCTGAAAATTGGCCTGAGCAGGAAGGGGGTGAAAGTGTCCAGTATTGAAGTGGTTAAAGCCACACACCCAGTCCCCAATTCTTTTTTATAGCAATATGAATACATTTAATGCATGATGGCAAAGGATGGACTGTACACAGCTGTTTTAGTGTACAGATGAATGTAATAGGCTGTGATACATTATAATAACCAACTGCAGATCTTCCAGGTCTGAAGGATTGTAACACATTTTGTTTCAATTGAGAGATAATATGTGGGAATTACTGGACCACTTCTGGGATTCATTATCTTTAGGAGAACTTCCAGGTACCAAGTGAAAGTAATCAGCTACTTTTGCTACCTAGCAAACAATGTAACTGTTTATATAGGAAAATGTACTTAATTTACCTTAAAGTGTAGGTAGGCAATATAAAAAAAAAACTACTTCAGCACATCAGCCTACATTATAAAGGAGGAGAGGCTCAACTAGTAGTGGCAGAGGAAACCATAAACACAACAGGCACACATTAATGCACAGTGCAAGTAGGTTTAACCTGCACTTTTATTCAGCAAGGCAATATGTGCCATTTAATGCAGGAGTTTAATCCACAGGTAAAACATCTGCTTGTCCAAGCCTCTAAATTTATGACTAATCATTATTATCAGGGTGTTCATTGAAACAAGCAGCACATGTACAGTGGGGAAAATAATTATTTGATCCCTTGTAGATTTTATAAGTTTGCCCACTTACAAGGAAATGAAGGGTCTATAATTTTTATCATAGGTGTATTTTACTGTAAATGATAGAGACAGAATAATAACCAAAAATCGAGAAAAAACACCTAAAACAAATTCTATAAATGAAGTTGCAGTTCAGTGAGTAAAATAAGTATTTAATCCCCAAGTAAAACATAACTTAGTACTTGGTGGAGAAACCCTTGTTGGCAACCACAGAGGTCAGATGTTTCTTGTAGTTGGTGACCAGGTTTGCACACATCTCAGGAGGGATTTTGGTCCACTCTTGTTTACAGATCTTCTCTAAGGGCTGGTTCACACCATAAAAACGCATTCCAGATCCGTTCCGGATATGGTTCTGCATTGTTAGAGCGTTTTTGGTGCGTTCCAGTGCGTTTTTGATGCATTTCCAGATGCATTCCAGTGCATTTCACTATACTAGGGTCCAGTGCTTTCTGATGCATTTCAGTGCATTCCAGTGCATTTCAGTGCTTTTTTGATGCATTTTACTGCGTTCCAGTACGGGAAAAATGCAACAGGTTCTACTTTTTTTCTGGAACTGGAAAGCCCTGTAACTGACTGCAGTGGTGTGAACTATGCCATTGGAAACCATATAACCTACTTTCCATGCATTTTTGATGCAGAAAAAAACAAAATGGACTGCATGTGGTGTGAATTGGCCCTAGGTTTCTTAACGGCGAGTTGAGTTAATGTCAAAGAGCTCAATTTTAGTCTCATCTGATCACAGCACTTTCTCCCAATCCTTCTGTGAATCAGTTAAATGCATTCCGGAGGAGGGGGACCCACTGTGTTTGGAGGAAGAAAAATGCTGACTATGATCCTAAGAACACCATCTCTACAGTCAAGCATGGTGGAAACATGATGATTTGGGGCTGTTTCTCTGCTAAAGGTACAGGCTGAATTTGCCGCATTGAGGGGCCAATGGCTGGGGCTATGTATTGTAAAATCTTGGCTGAGAACCTTCTTCCCTCAGTCAGAACACTAAAGATGGGTCTTCCAGCATGACAATGACGCAAAACATACTGCCAAGGCAACAAAGGAGTGGCTCAAGAAGAGGCAAATTAAAGCAAACTTACAAAATGAGCAGGGGATCAAATAATCATTTTCCCCACTGTATATTTTCGCATTCTGTCAGTAGTCAGCCTTTCACCCAGCAGAAGACTCCTACATAGCAGAGGGAAACACCTTGAACCTCAGTCAGCTCACAATTAAAATGGTGTGTGCATAGCCGCCACTAAATAGTGAGGTCTGGCTAGCATGTAAGGGTAGGGTGGTGGTTGTTTGTCACGTCCTCCATGTTTCCCTCCTTGTTGGGTGCCAAGCAAGGGTCCCATGAGAGGCCTACCCTGGGGTGGATTCTTCTGGGCTACGTTGGGCAATTTGTTACAGGGTCACTTTACTACACACACATGGGGTGCCTTTGTTTTGTGCCGTTTTCATCTATGTCCTGGGACAAGGCTGAGGCTGCTGTGGGGAAATACCTGACCTTAAGGCGGGCCTCTACTCTTAGAGATGAATGTACACCATGCACATTAGCACTGCAGCTATTCCTCAGTTAACTCTTGGTTCCTGTGACAATGTACACCTTTGTAACTTGCATTTTGGAGGGACGCGCTAAGCCAATGTCAATATTCACCTGTCCAGCATTTTCCACTACCATTCCCCAGTAGCAGAGTGGGCCCACTGTGCACTTTGTGTGGGGTCCACTAGTGCATTTAACTTAAATCTTCAACCTCCGTACCTCTGCACAGGATGGGAACCTCTGCAGTGCAGTCTGCTCCCATTGCTATGGGAGACAGACTGTTGGCAAAAGGAATGCCGACAACTAGAGTTGAGCGAACACCTGGATGTTTGGGTTCGGCGGGTCCGGCCAAACTTCGCGAAAAAGTTTGGGTTCGATACCGAACTTGACCCGAACTTGACCTCGGACCCCGAACCCCATTGAAGTCAATGGGGGCCCAAACTTTTCTGCACAAAAATGGCTGTAAAAAAGTCCTGGCAAGTGCTAGACGGCTGAAAAAGGAAGTAAAATGGGGGTAAGAGTAGGACAAGTGCCCTACAAAAAAATGGGGATAGGGAAAATAACTTAAAATCAAATAAAAAAAATAAAAATGGGAAAGGGGGTGGATGTGGAGTAGGAGCCTAGAGGTTGACTAGGCCGTGACCGTGGCAGTGTAGGTGGAAGTGGCAGTGGTGGAGGAGGAGGAGGAGGTAGCCAACACTTTTTGTTGTTTGTTTTTTTTTTCTAATTGGGGTAGCCCCCAAAATATTGAGGCATATTCAAAAAAACAAGTATACCAATGGCTGTGTGAGGCCGGTCTAAATGTCTATTCTGCACAAGGTACAGACAAGTCTTGTGGGATCCATGCCTGGTTCATTTTAATAAATGTTAGCTTGTCCAGGTTGGCTGTGGACAGGCAGCTGCGCTTGTCTGTGATAACGCCCCCCGCCATGCTAAACACACGTTCAGACAATACACTGGCTGCAGGGCAGGCCAGCACCTCCAAGGCATCGGCACTGGCCATGTTGGTGGAGTACTCAAAACACCGCAATACGCTACACAGGTCTCGCATGGAGGCCCACTCGTTGGTGGTGAAGTGTTCCTGTTCCGTAGAGCGACTGACCCGTTTTGCCTGCTGCTGCTCGCACAGTCTCTCCAGCATGTGCAAGGTGGAGTTCCACCTTGTGGGCACGTCGCATATGAGGCGGTGAGTTCCGAAGTTCCGCTGCAGCGCAGACAGGCGAGCAGCAGCAGGGTGAGAACGCCGAAAGTGCGCACAGACGGCCCGCACTTTATGCAGCAGCTCTGACATATCCGGGTAGCTTTTTAGAAAATTCTGTACCACCAAATTCAGCACATGGCCAGGCAAGGGATGTGCGTCAAACCGGCACGGCCCAGAGCCGCTACGAGATTTCAGCCATTGTCGCACACCACCAGGCCGGGCTTGAGACTCAGTGGCAACAACCACTCATTGGTCTGTTGTTCAATGCCCGTCCACAGCTCCTGCGCAGTGTGGGGTTTATCCTCCAAACATATCAGTTTTAAAACAGCCTGCTGTCGTTTCCCCCTGGATGTGCTGATGTTGGTGGTGAAGGTGTTACGCTGAGCGGATGAGTGGGTGGTTGAGGAGGAGGAAGCGCAGTAGGAGTAGGAGGCAACAGGAGGCAAAGAGAAATGCCCTGCAATCCTCGGTGGTGGAAGGACATGCGCCAAATGGCTAGCCGGCTCAGGCCCACCTGCCACTACATTTGCCCAGTGTGCAGTTAGCGAGATATAGCGTCCCTGCCCGTGCTTACTGGTCCATGTATCAGTGGTTATGTGGACCTTGCCACAGATGGCGTTGTGCAGTGCACACTTGATCTTGTCCCCAACTTGTTTGTGCAGGGAAGGGATGGCTCGCCTGGAAAAGTAGTGGCGGCTGGGAACCACGTACTGTGGGACAGCCACCGCCATCAGGTTTTTGAAACTGTCCGTGTCCACCAGACGGAATGACAGCATTTCAAAGGCCAGGAATTTTGAAATGCTGGCATTCAGGGCCAGGGATCGCGGGTGGGTAGGGGGGTACTTCCTCTTTCTCTCCAGTGCTTGGGAGATGGACAGCTGTAAGCTTCCATGGGACCAAGTGGAAATGCTTGGGGACGGTGGCGGACATGGTGGCGTTGCTGTCATATCGTCTGTTTGCTGGGTGGCAGGTGACACTGTCACTGTAGAGGTGGAGTAAGAGGCAGCAGCAGAAGAGGAAGCAGGAGGAGGCCGAGACCTTTCTTGGATTTTGAGGTAATTATTCCAATGCAGCTTGTGCCTTGAATTTAGATGCCTGGTCATGGGGGTTGTGCTCAGGTTGAGAACATTTATGCCCCGGCTCAGGCTATCATTGCACAGCTTGCAAACCACTCGTGTCTTGTCGTCAGCACATTGTCTGAAGAACTGCCACACGGGGGAACGCCTTTGAGCTGCCTTTGGTGTGCTAGGTCCCTGGGTGTGGTGGGTTGTAGCAGGCCTACTGTCTAGGGGACACTCACTCCACTTTTGCAACCTGTTTCCTCTTTTGCTGTGCTGGTGCCTCTGTGCGACCACCACCTCTTCCTCCAAACTGCACACGTCACTCGCATGACCCTCATTCCATGTGGGGTCTAGGGCCTCATCATCCTCCACATCATCTTCCACCCACCCTTCACCAGTGCCCTCCTTGTCAGTCTGCACACTGAGGCAAGCTGCAGCAGTTGACACCTGTGTTTCGTCATCATCAGAGATGTGCTGCGCTGGTGTTTCCATGTCCTCATCCTGCAACAGAAGTGGTTGGGCATCGGTGCACTCAATGTCTTCCACTTCTGGGGCAGCGCTATATGGATGGCCCACGGAAAGCACACCAGGAGAGTCTTCAAAAAGCATAAGAGTCTCTTGTAGGACTTGGGGCTCAGACTGCTTGGCTAATTTACAAGGGGCTGAGGTGAAAGACAGATGGCCATGGGGTTCAGGTGCCAACTCTGAGCTTTCATCAAGGGACCGGGAGGGAGACAATGTGAAGGAACTGGAGGCATTGTCAGCCACCCAATCTACTATCGCCTGTACTTGTTCTGGCCTCACCAATCGTTGAGGGGCATTCGGGCCTACCATATACCAGTGAAGGTTCTGTCGGCTACCTGAGGAAGGTGTTTCCCTTGTGCGTGTAGCTGGCACACCTCGACCATGTCCTCTCCTTCCAACAGGAGGTTCACCAACACCAGCAGCGCCAGCATCACCAGCAGCACCATGACCACGTCCCTTATTTTCTCTCCTCATTGTGCCCGTAAATGTACTATGTAGCCCTATGTAAGTATTTATTAATACCAATTAATACTTTTTTTTTTTTTTTAAACACCAACGTAGCCGCACTTTTTATTTTGGTGCAAGAAATGCACCGCTCACACCAACAGCTGGAAGCTCTCCCTTTAGAACTAGGAGATGATTTTTGAACAATAATGTGTCACTTACAGCAACAGCTGGAAGCTCTCCCTTTAGAACTAGGAGATGATTTTTGAACAGTAAATAATGTGTCACTCACAGCAACAGCTGGAACCTGGCCCTATAGGAGTAGGCAATGATTTTTGAACAATAATCTGTCCCTCTAAGCAACAGCTGGAAGCTCTCCCTTTAGAACTAGGAGATGATTTTTGAACAATAATGTGTCACTTATAGCAACAGCTGGAACCTGGCCCTATAGGAGTAGGCAATGATTTTTGAACAATAATCTGTCCCTCTAAGCAGAAGCCTCTACCTAGTGCAGTCAGATTGTTGTGTAATGCAGAGTTTGATCTGCAATCTGTCACTCAAAGCAGCAGTATGTGAAATCTCAAATTACTCCCACAATCTGATCATTGTGTACGATCCCACAATCTGATCATTGTGTACGGTCGTAACGATCGTTGTGTTAGGCAGGGTTTGATCTGCAATTTGTCACTCAAAGCAGCAGTATGTGAAATCTCAAATTACTCCCACAATCTGATCGTTATGTATGATCCAATCGATCGTTGTGTTAGGCAGGGTTTGATCTGCAATCTGTCACTCAAAGCAGCAATATGTGAAATCTTGATTCTCAAATTTCTGCAATCTGTCCCTCAGAGCAACATTAGTAGTAATCTCAGGATGCAGGATCAGATGTTAAAATGCCTGCAATCTGTCCCTCACAAAAACGCTGGCAGCTTCCTCTCCCTATACTATTCAGAGTCTCAGAGAGCATGTGACTGCAGCATCAAGTGACTCCAGCTTATATAGAGAATGGGTCACATGATGCACTGGCCAATCACAGCCATTCCATTAGTAGGCATGGCTTCTAAGGGCAAACCAGTGAAACGCTTTTTGATTGGCTGCTCTGCAGCTATTCAACATGAGTGATCAACTACCAGAACCCAGAACCCGAACATTTTTTGAAATGTCCGTGTTCGGGTCCGGGACACCCCAAAGTTCGGTACGGACCCGACTCAACACTAATCCCCTCTCAAGCGTCTTTTCTCCAGAGAGAATAAGTTCAGTGCTTGTAATCTTTCCTCATAACTTAGGTCCTCTAATCCATTAATTAGCTTTGTGGCCCTTCTCTGTACCCTTTGCAAAACCAGGACATCCTTCCTGAGGACTGGTGCCCCGAATTGGACGGCATACTCCAAGTGCGGCCTCACCAGAGACTTGTAGAGTGGGAGAATTATTGATTCATCCCTGAAGTTAATCCCTTTCTTGATGCATGCCAACACTTTGTTAGCTTTGCTTGCAGCAGCTTGGCATTGCATGCCACTGCTGAGCCTGTTCTCTACTAGGACCCCTAGGTCTTTTTCCATCCTAGATTACCCCAGAGGTTCTCCCCCTAGTGAGTAGTTTGCGTTCATGTTCTTGGTACCCAAATGCATTATCTTACATTTTTCTACGTTAAATCTCATCTGCCACTTGTCTGCCCACCCCATTAATTTATTTAGATCTTCTTGCAAGGTTTCCACATCATGTGGAGAATTTATTGCCCTGCTTAGCTTGGTATCATCCGCAAATATTGAGATTGAGTTGGTCCCCCCGTTCTCCAAATCATTTAGGAATAAATTGAATAGGATTGGACAGACCCCTGGGGAACCCCACTTTCTACATCAGACCATTCTGAGTGCTCCCCATTTATCACCACCCTCTTGACTCGCCCCTGTAGCCCGTTTTCAATCCAGGTACTCACCCATTGATCCATGTTAAGGGACCTTTAGAGTTTGTACAGTAAATGTTTATGTGGAACTGTATCAAATGCTTTTGCAAAAACCAGGTACACCACGTCTACAGGCCTTCCTTTATCTAGATGGCCGCTCACCTCCTCATAGAAGGTTAATAGATTGGTTTGGCAAGAACGATTTTTCATGAAACCATGTGTATTACTGCTAATAATACCGTTCTTGTTACAGTAGTCTTGTATATAATCCCTTATTATTCCCTCCAAGAGCTTGCAAATTATTGATGTTAAGCTAACTGGTCTGTAGTTCCCGGGGAAATATCTTGGTCCTTTTTTATATATTGGTACTACATTGGCTTTCCTCCAGTCTGCTGGTATCATACCAGTCAGAAAACTGCTCGGAAAGATTAGGTACAAAGGTCTGGTAATAACTCGGCTAAGTTCCTTAAGGACCCTCGGGTGTAAGCCATCTGGGCCTGGTGACTTATTAGCGTTCAGTTTTTCAAGCCTATTCCTGATTTTATCCTCAGTCAGCCATGAGGGTGTTTCCTGTGACTTGTATTGAGGACCAGCATTGTGGTTCTGAATAATTGAGCCCCACGTTTCCCTTGTGAATATTGAGGAGAAAAATGAGTTTAACACCTTTGCCATTTCTCCATCATTTGTAACCAGATTACCTGCATCATTCTTTATGGGGCCAATATGATCTGACCTCCCTCTCTTACTATTTATATACTTAAAGAATTTCTTGGGATTCTTTTTACTCTCCTTAGCTATGTGTCTTTCATGTTCTATCTTAGCTGCTCTGATTGCACCTTTGCATTCCTTATTGCGTGTTTTATAAATATGAAAATCTGACTGAGACCCCTCCACCTTGTATTTTTTGAAGGCCTTCTTTTTTGCTTTTATGTGCGCCTTTATGTCGGAGTTAAGCCATCCTGGTCTTTGGTTAGCTCTTTTAAATTTATTTCCTGTTGGGATACACTGGCTAATACCTTTGTTTAGTATGTTCTTGACGCACTCCCATTTTTCCTCCGCATTCATTGTTCCTAGAATTTTATCCCAGTTAACATCTTCCAGCAAGGAGCGTAATTTCTGGAAGTTGGCTCTCTTAAAATTTAGTGTCTTTGTATTCCTCTTAGGTTTCCTAGATGTGCAATTTATACTAAAACTAATTGACCTGTAATCACTATTTTCTAGATTGCCCCTTACTTCCACGTCTGTGATCAGGTCTGTGTTGTTAGTAATCAGAAGGTCCAATAATGCTTTCTCTCTTGTTGGTACATTTACCATCTGACCCATGAAATTGTCCTGCAGGACATTTAGGAAATGGGAACCTTAGCTGAACGTGCAGTACCTTCCTCTCAGTCAATATCTGGGTAATTAAAATCCCCCATTATAATAACACTCCCCACCCTAGCCGCTATTCCAAACTGTGATAGGAGGTCTGCCTCCCCCTCCTCCCTCTGATTAGGGGGCCTATAGCATATTCCTAGTATTACTTTCCCCCTGGTATCCTCCCTTTGTAACTCTACCCATAAGGAATCAACCTCCTCCCCAGATCCACTAGTAATGTCATCTCTCACATTAATCTGTATGTCATTCTTTATATACAGGCATACACCTTTCCTTTTTTTGCCCTCCCTATCCCTGCGATATAGGGAATACCCCTGAATGGTAGCCAGCCAATCATTAGAGCTGTTGAACCAAGTCTCCGAAATTCCCACAAAGTCCAATTCCTCCTCGTACAGTAGCAACTCTAGTTCTCACATCTTGTCTGCCAGACTTCTGGCATTAGTGAACAAGCCACATAGTTTTGTCTGGACACCTACTGTTTCCTTGCTGGGTATTCCTTGTTTGCATATAGGATTTGTTACACTACTTGCCTCGGTTTAAATTCCTTATTCGGCCTATCACCCATCCCACCAATACTACCCCCTTAATTAAGTATTTAATACAAAAAAAATTAATAATAAATTCTTCTTCTTCTACAGGAGCAGTAGGAACCTCTCCCTATAGAACTAGGAGATGATTTTAGAACAATAATCTGTCCCTTACAGCAACAGCAGGAACCTCTCCCTTTAGAACTAGGAGATGATTATAGAACAATAATCTGTCCCTTACAGCAACAGCAGGAACCTGACCCTATAGGAGTAGGCGATGATTTTAGAACAATAATCTGTCCCTTACAGCAACAGCAGGAACCTGACCCTATAGAACTAGGAGATGATTTTAGAACAATAATCTGTCCCTCTAAGCAGTAGACTCTACCTAGTCCAGTCCGATTGTTCTGTAATGCAGGATGAGATGTTATTAGATCTGCAATCTGTCCCTAAAAGCAGTAGTAGTAGTAATTTCTACCTAGTCCACAATCAGATCGTTCTGTAATGCAGGATGAGATCTGCAATCTGTCCCTCAAAGCAGTAGTAGTAGTAATCTCTACCTAGTCCACAATCAGATTGATGAGATGTTATTATATCTGCAATCTGTCCCTCACAGCGCTGGCAGCATCCTCCCCCTACACTATTCAGAGAGCATGTGACATGCAGCACTAAGTGACTCCAGCTTATAAAGAGGCTGGGTCACATGATGCACTGGCCAATCACAGCCATGCCATTAGTAGGCATGGCTGTGATGGCTTCTAAGGGCAAACCAGTGAAACGCTTGTTGATTGGCTGCCCTGCAGCTATTCAACATGCGTGATCAAATACCCGAACTCAGAACCTGAACTTTTTTTCATATGTCCGGGCTCGGGTCCGGGTCACGGACACCCCAAAGTTCGCTACGTTCGCTCAACTCTACCGACAACATCTCCCTTGCTGCTAGAGGCCATGCCACCTATAATAGGTACACGCTATCGACAGACTGCTTATTAACCTCCCTGGAGGTCTTATTATGTCAGTATTTTTGAATGTCAAAGCATTACATTGTTTTGCATGGAAATTTGGTGTTTTATATTGTAGGCCTGTAATTCTTAGGAATAACTCATTTAAAACTGTGCAAACAATAGTCTAGTAGACATCTCAGGTATGATAAAGTTTGATATATGAAATCATAAATTATAATATAATAAATAACTATAAATAAATTATAAAAAATAATAATATAATCATAATACATTTTATTCAATAATGTAATGAAACCAAAAACACTGAAATTTGTCCAAACAAGGGTGCAATATTACTAGTCACTGTAATACTAGACACTGCATTTTGGTTTAGTAAACATCCTCGGTATGATAAATTTTGAAACATAGGACTGCACAAAGTCCGACATCACAAGCAGGACAATGGAACCTGATTTTCTTTCCACTGTCATCTAGCTTTGAGCAACAAACCACTCAGTTGGTGAGATGTAATCCATGAAGTGACGACCAGTCAGGCGTTCCGGGTTGACGACGCCAACAGCTCTATTCATAGCCATTGATGTTGTTTGGCGGTTCACAAAAATACATTTGGCAACTTTCCAAATTAAGTCAGGATGAATCACAGGCGTGTCACTATATTTTTTAGCAGAATGTAGGCATTCCACAAGCATTGGCCAAGAAGATGCCTGAAGATCTTCTTGTAGTACTTCTTTTGCTGTTTCCTCATTGCTGGGTAGAATGTCAATGCTTGGTCGGCTCTGTCGACACCTCCCATGGTGTTTTTGTAGTCTATCATTACTTGTGGCTTCATGTTTTCTTTCCCACCTTTCGTGTGTACAATAACAGTGGAGGTATTATAAACTGTACTCATTAGGCACACATCTTTCTTGTTACGCCATTGCATTGTCATCATTTTGCCTTTTTGCCTTTCTGCCAACCATTTCTCCAGTCTTCAGCTTCTTATTGCCAAACACTGGCAGCATGCCGCACCAGTTAGCCCTAATGGTTCCATAGGCATCGGTTTTGTTGTGCAGAAGAAACTCATACAGTTCAGGAGATGTATAAAAGTTGTCGCTTGTTGGACTAACCATATCCCCATGCATACAACACGCATATAATCACACAACTATGATTGAATAATGCTTATATGTTTTGTAAGTTCCTCTCCCCTAGTTAACTTGGTCTGCGCCCCGCACAATTGACGTGACATTATTTACTCTGTAACCCAAGACCGCAACTGTACTTGATTGTTTCTTTTCTGTACCAATAAAACAATTTGAACAAGAAAATTTGTCGGTTGTTAAGCAATAGCCCTGATTTAGCAATGGCTCAATCAGTGAAAGAACGAAAGATGTTGCCATTCCATAGTTGCTGTATTTTGGACTGAATTTTGTTTATTTTCCAGTGTATATGACTGAATTCCAAATGTAGCCAGTTGACGATTCGCATAGCATGAAGGATTTTATGCCAAATCGTGCTCTCTTTGATGCAATGTATTGTACCCAGCTGACCTTGCCTTGATTAGACTTTCATCTATGCTGATATCTCTTTCTGGCACATAGCTCTTTTGGAAATTCTTTAGAATCATTTGGGATACTTCCCAAATTTTCTTTAGTTTTGGTGCAGGATGAGTAGTTTCAACAAATTCTTTGTTGTTTTCGAAGTGTAAATATTTCACGATCAGGGAAAATCTGTACTCTGACATGACCGTGCCAAAGAATGGAGTTTTTTATTAGTTGTCCAATACCATTTCTTCCGGGGTTTCCCCACCACTCCCTGAAGTATTATTGGGCCCAGAAATTTCCAAATGTCATCTTTGGTCACTGGTTCCTACTTTCTTAAGCGTTTCAAGGGGTTGTCATCTTCAACATCTACTTTCATAACAGATGCTCCAGTAAATGGGAATCTTGGGGGCGCTGTGTGATCCATACCACAGTCAATAGACCACCAATTTCGCACATCACTGAGCTCAGTCGCAGAATCGTCACTGTCGTCACTTTCAGTGTCTGATGACGAATTTCCCCACGAATCACTATCGCTCAATTTTGCAAGTGATTCTAATTCACTATCGCTGTTTTCTAGCTGGTCCAAAACCGCTTTTAACATAGAGGGATGCTTTTTGGATGCCATGGACGTTCTCAAGTTTCCAGGCAGAAAGAATGGTAAAAGTGCAGGCAGGGCACTGGACAAAGCACTAGGGTAAAAACTCAGGTCAAATGATTTGATACACTAATGTAATCCTAACATATTACAATGTATTGTGTATGTTATGTTTTGTAATTTTTTTAATCTGCTGCCGGTTCCGCCCCCATGCGTGGCAAAGCTCGCAGGGAACAGAACTCAGAACAAAGATGCATCAGGTGGAGGATCCAGCCAGAGGATACAGCGGGAGGACATCACGGGATCGTAGGGACAAGGTAAGTAACTGTACATGGATACTGCGTTGTAATCCCGAGTATGGCTCAGGGCTACCACTTTTGGTACTGAAAATTAACCACGAGCCACACTTGGGATTACTGCCAGGGAGGTTAAACTTCCATTACTCT
Source organism: Glandirana rugosa (assembly GCA_018402905.1). Taxonomy (NCBI): domain Eukaryota; kingdom Metazoa; phylum Chordata; class Amphibia; order Anura; family Ranidae; genus Glandirana; species Glandirana rugosa. The sequence continues at coordinate 235,578 of BLSH010502800.1, forward strand.
AGGTAACCACTTGTGTCTCCACATTACTCCACTGCACAAGGATGTCTTCATACCCCAATGTGCTAAGACCCACTTTACTTACTTATGATATGCTAATGACATGCTCTTTTTTAATAGTTTTTTTTATAAATTTAAAATAGGGTTGTAGTGTATTTGTGTAAATACTTAATATCTCTTTTGGATCCATCTTTCCTATTAATATTTGAATACCTGGTAAGATGAACCTATTATACATACAGTATGGGGCTATTTCCGGTTGCGCAAGTGGGCCTTTAATATATACTTCCGATATCTGGAGCCATTGCAATGTAAGTTTCCCTGTTGTGGGGTATAATACAAGTTCTGGTCCATGGAACGCAATTTAGAGCCATCACCTATGTCCGTCCCGCATATATATAGAGCTAAGCATCTGACCACGCCCCTGACAATGTAATTTGATGACGAAACGCACAGGGAAGAGCTGGAGATGCACAATGCCTGTGTATGCCGGGATGCTTTTAAATGACATGCAAGTTTTTTACCTCTATCATATGAGTGGAATCTTTTATTATCTATTAAACTTTACTGAGTTGTCTGCATGATAAGGAGTGTTTCTTTTGTCCCCTTATGAGATTGAGTGAATCTTGCTCAAGGCCTTTGTGTCATTTGGTTATAAAGCGCTGATATTGGAGAGTCCACTGGATTGCTGCCATTGCTTATCTGGCGTTTGTGATGAGGGTCCAGAGTGGAGGGTAAGAGGCAGCGTGATTGGGTGCCAGCGGTAGTCTTCTCACATATTATAGCTGCACTATAACAAATATCATCATACTGTCTGGATATTTCATGTGACTTTTATTGATACGGATGTTTATGAAATTCAACTATGGATTTTTATGTGATTTAGACAATATAATTTAGCATGGCACCATTACCCTTTAGTTACTTATGATACACCTCATCAGACCGGGCAGGGACAAGGCTTCAAAACTTTACTTAGGAGAATGCAAAATAGACAGCTCACACAGTCCAACAGATAAAGGCTTTATTCATTCCCAATTCCATAACTATCACTACAGGCTGTGTGCTGTACCAGCATACCTGCTAATGTGTAGTCCAGCACTTACAGTCCTTCAAAGGCATTCTCACATAGATGGAAATACTTCAGAGGCAAACTCCAGTGCTGGTGTCTTCAGGGCGAACCCAAGTTAAAAGTCTCTACATGCAAGCAGTGGTAAATAGTATCCTTCTGCTGTTCAGGGTCTCTTTGTCTCATTCTCATACAGGCTTTGGAATTCACCGCTGCACTGGAACTCTCTCTGGGGCTAACCTAACTCTCTACCCTTGGATGGAACTCTCCCCTCCTTTCCCCTCTGTTTGCACCAGACCACTGTCCCTTTTATCACCCAGGATCAGTGGGCTGGACCCAGACAAGAACCTGCCAAAAAGACCAAGAAACTGGGCATGGCATTAACTCCTACCCGCCGGGACAACACCTAACTGTTTTAACCTGGTTGAATGTGGACCTTGCACTGAAGGCTGTATCCCACCCAAAGCTCTAAAAAGCCTCCAGGCTTTAGGGCCCAGCCCAGACCTTGTTAAAATCTAAGAAACCACAATGTTTGTTTTATCTATAACAGACACAAATTCTGGAGCCTTTCAACATGTGTAAGTAAGACGCCTAGGTAACACATATACATTATCCTCAACTCTGCCAACCAGTGCTTCATGCACTCAGCCCCTCTGCTCAGACCTGTAGAAAGTGACAGAAATTAGCAACCCCTTGATGAGTCCCTGGTAGCATTTTCTTTAAAGGTTGCTTTTTTCTTAGCTTCAAGTACCTGATTAGGTTTTAACTTTTCTTTAAGACAGGGCTCAGTCTCAATACCATGGTAAATTATGTTAGTTTAGCCAGGTAATTTTGAGTACGGCTCTTACTTTTCCTGCAGAAACGCTCTCACCCCCATAATCTGAGTAGCAGACACAGTCACCGACATCCTAAACTTGGGTATAGCTTCTGTTGGTGACAGTTTAGGGACATTTGCTGCTGAGAAAGCCTCCTGATCCTTCTAGGGTTTTGATAGGTAAATATGGCATATTTGGAGGGGCTTCTCTTTTTGCACTGGTACATGTTTACCTGGTAGTATATACCTGGTAATTTACTTAATTTACTCTCTGATCTTATATGGGGTCTATTACTTTGCCAGAAATTTACTCTCTACAGTGAGTACCAAAACTAAGACTCTTTCTCCTAGGTTAAAGGTCCTGAGGCATAGTTTATAAATTCTGGAGTGTGCCTTGTGGGCGTGCTGCTAATGTTTCTGTACGATGGGCATAACTGCCACTATCCTATCCTGCAACAGAGCAATGTGTTCTATGCACCTTTGTGAGGTATGACTTGTTGATACCATATTTCCCAAGCTATATCCAGGAGTCCTCGGGGGAATCTAGTGGAAACGTTTAAACAGGGAAAACCCTGTGGATGACCATGGCACCTACATAATTGGAAACATTAAAGGGGAACTAAACCCATTGAATTAACTGTTTCCTAAAACAGTTACATTCAAGGCATGCCATAAATGATAACTGTCACATTAGCTTGTGCTTGCAATTGAACTGTCAAACCATCAAATGGTTGGTGTCATAACTGATCACATGCGCAGCACCATGGCAACTGCAGATCAAACAGAGGCCAAGATGGCAACTTCCCTGGCTGTAAAGAATAGAAGGGTTTAGTTCCACTTTCAGTATGGTAACAGGTAGTCCCAGTTATTCCCATCCTTATAAACCATTTATATAGCATACCTTTCAGGGTCCTATTGGACTTTTCTACCAACCAGTTTGTTTGGGGGTGGTACACTGAGGTGTGTAGGTTAGAAATTTTCAACAAACTACACAGTTCTTTGGGGACCTTTGACATGAAGGAGGTCCTTGGTTCAAAAATACTTCCCTAAGGATATCTGTATGTAAAAACATGAGGAACAGCTTTTTCACTGTAACATTAAAGGACATGCTTCTGAGAGAGATTGCTTCTTGATACTGAGTGGCGTAGCTCCACAACTTGCTCCTGTTCTTTGTTTACATGGTGTATGAAATGGGGGTACATAAGGCTAACCTCTGTTTCTTGGGGTACCATATTTATCACCTTACATTTTTCTATGTATTTGCCAAATTCGGATCCCGCAACTGAGCAATCTCAAAAGCATCCCTGGTTACAGGTACAAGTATATCCGTTAAGTCTGGCATTGAGGCTGTTTCCTCTGACTCCCCCAACAATGCCTCTAATAGGAAGTTGTCATGTACCTCTGACGTGAAGTTACAAACAAACATCCATCTCAAGTCCAGGCAAAATAGTAAGATAATTTACTTCAAACACATTTTCATACTTTCAAACGTTAAGAACTGGTTACCTGTTTGTTCCCCAGTTCCAAAAAACAGCAGAAATCACAGTCCAGTATTACACTGTGTAGCAAATTCTTAACTACTCCCATGACATTTAAACAATAGTAAAGTCAGACACGGTTTTTCAAAAAATTACATGGGCGAAGATACAAATCACATAATGTTACATTCATAAATTCATGTACCACAATCAATGCTGAAAATTGTGCAAAAAATAGATTTTTTTTCCAAGTGTATATACTTAGTGTATTAAATACCATAAAAATCAAAGATAAAATAATCAATAAAGTCCACTGTAATGTTCTTCTATCAGTCTTTATAGCCCATCCACCATACTGTGTAAAAAGGAAATCCTAAGGACTTGAATAGTGCTCTTCTCCCAAAAGAAACAGGTGCTCCACCACGTGTGACAATATAAATGCACTCACCAGAGCCTCAAGGTCACTAAGACCAATCAAGCCTTTTATCAATTAGTAGGATGTAATAATCAAAAATTCTTCAACAGTTATCAGACACTTCTCCAATGTTAAACTAAAGTACTCCAGTTCAAAGAACCGCAGTTCTAAAATCAGCGCATTGTGATAGCCATACACTAAAAATAAATGTTGCTATAAAACCATCCAAGTTGTATGAAAATAATAAATAAAGATAATACAGCACAGCAACCACTATTAACATATAAAACAGAATTAACAACATCCACATAGAAATGATCTAAATCAAACAGTCTGTGTGAAGAAAGCGGCGCTGCTAAATCTTAAGTCCAAACAGAAGGTGAGAAGTGTGCATCAAAAGATGAAATATATCCGATCCTAATGTTCACCATCACCACACCTCGTGTACGATAGGGGGATAACCCCCTATGTGGAAAGACTCACCAGCAAGTGACCAATGATAAGCCCAAATAGCTGTATTACACAGGTATTCTTATCCACCAATCTTATTAATCAGTGCGGCAAACCGGCTTGATGCAAAGGAAATAAAGAGCAACTTCATGTGCCAACAGGATGTTTCCTTAAATATAATAATGTAATGTGCATTACCTTGAGGATATTTTATTAATGATTTAAAACCCCCCTGTTAGGAAATGCGCTTACATAATAAAAACAATTGTCCAGCATATATAGCAATCACAGATATACACCGCAGTCTCGGACGAATCCGTCTCACCACTCATTCGGTATTGCAGTGCTCCCGAGTACGGAACGCTCGAGCTGCTCTGAATCTTACTGACAGCCGCCCTCAGACGAAGTGATGACGAAACGCGTCAGGAATGACCACCCGGCGTGGCGTCGTTCCTATATCTACAAACAGCAGACCAGGCTATTAACCCTTGATGTCTGCGGAGGCCACAGGCTGTACTAAAGTGTACTAAAGGTGTGTTGCATGCAGCCAGGTGCATACACATTTGCGTAATCTTGTTAGGTTTACAGCCACCTCTAATGGTAGGGAATTTGCCATTAAGGATTTTATTACGTGTAACACAACGCATGTATATGCGTTACAGTGTCCTTGTGACCTCATCTACATTGGTCGTACTAAACGTAAGCTAGGAAAAAGGGTGTCTGAACATATCAGTAACATTAAGTCTGGGTTCAGGGACCACAGTGTTTCATTACACTTTCTCCTTAACCACTTGCCGACCGTCATATGACGGCGGCTGCCAGATTGCGCACAGATCGCGCACAGATCGCTCACTGTGTCCGGGGGGGCCAGGGAGCGGGTGCGGCGGACTCAATCTCTGCTGGCTACCCGCGATGCCCCCCCCCCAGAGTGTAAGAACGGAGGTCCGTGTAAGTAAACATGGACCCTGTTCTGTTAGAGGGGGAAGGGAGTGATTATAGCCTTCCTCTATATGGAAGCTGTGATCACTCCCCTCCCCCTGCCAGTCAAACACTAAGACAGTTAGAACACACCCAGGGAAACAGTTAACCCTTAGAGTGCCCCTGCAGGTTAACCCCTTCACTGCCAATGGCATTTACACAGTAATCAGTGCATTTGTATAGCACCGATCGCTGTATAAATGCCAATGATCCCAAAAAAGTGTTAAAATGTTCCGACATGTCTGCTGCAATATCGCAGTACCGCTAAAAAACGCAGATCGCCGCCATTACTAGTAAAAAATAAAAAAAACCCCTGAAATGAATTCTCATCATGCGTAAACGAGGCAATTTTTGCGCAAACCAATCAATAAACGCAGATTGCGATTTTTTTATCACAGATATGAGGAAGAATATAAATCGGCCAAAACCGATGAAAAAAAATGTTTTTTTATATATTTTTTTTGGATTTGTATTTTAGCAAAAAGTAAGAAATTTGTTTTTTTTTTAGCAAAATGGATGTTGTTACTTCTCCAATGTTGATGTTCTCCTATCAGGCAGATGGCCCCAAGTACCAGGAAATGAACAAAGAAGAAGAAGATTGTACAACACCGTTTAATAATAAATGATCATAAAACTCTCTACTTAAAATCTGCTTAAATTGCTCGAACAGCCTGCACAATGCCACTGGCAATCTAAATATCGCTCCAGAGGACTATTTGCCCCGCTATTACCTTGTGAGGCCCGGTGTACATTCCACCGAAAACTGGATATGATGTCAGAAGAATCGAGAAGAGCATGATTCAAGTCCTTAGGATTTCCTTTTTTACACAGTATGGTGGATGGGCTATACAGATTGATAGAACATTACAGTTTGTTTTACTTTGGATTTATATGGTATTTAATACACTAAGTATATACTCTTGGAAAAAATCTATTTTTTGCACAATTTTCAACATTGATTGTGTCACATGATTTTTTGAACGCAGCATTATGTAATTTGTGTTTTCACTCATGTCATTTTATGACCTTATAATTTTAATGGTCACATGATATTACTTGCACTGAGTTTTCCCTTTTATAAAGAGCCTCTGGCTCTAATCACATGCTTCAAAAAAAAAAAAAAAAACCCATTGGAATCCATGCGTCTGGCACCCTGCATGTACAGTATCTCACAAAAGTGAGTGCACCCCTCACATTTTTGTAAATATTTTATTATATATTTTCATGCGACAACACTGAAGAAATTACACTTTGCTACAATGTAAAGTAATGAGTGTACAGCTTGTATAACAGTGTACATTTGCTGTCCTCTCAAAATAACGCAACGCACAGCCATTAATGTCTAAACTGCTGGCAACAAAAGTGAGTACACCTCTAAGTGAAAATGTACGAATTGGGCCCAAAGTGTCAATATTTTGTGTGGCTACCATTATTTTCCTGCACTGCCTTAACCCTCTTGGGCATGGAGTTCACCAGAGCTTCACAGGTTGCCACTGGAGTCCTCTTCCACTCCCTTATGATGACATCACGAAGCTGGTGGATGTTAGAGACCTTGCGCTCCTCCACCTTCCGTTTGAGGATGCCCCACATATGCTCAATAGGGTTTAGGTCTGGAGACATGCTTGGCCAGTCCATCACCTTTACCCTCAGCTTCAGTCCAGTGGTCGTCTTGGAGATGTGTTTGGGGTTGTTATGATGTTGGAATACTGCCCTGCGGCCCAGTCTCTGAAGGGAGGGGATCATGCTCTGCTTCAGTATGTCACAGTACATGTTGGCATTCATGGTTCCCTCAATGAACTGTAGCTTCCCAGTGCTGGCAGCACTCATGCAGCCCCAGACCATGACACTCCCACCACCATGCTTGACTGTAGGCAAGACACACTTGTCTTTGTACTCCTCACCTGGTTGTCGCCACACACGCTTGACACCATCTGAATCAAATAAGTTTATCTTGGTCTTATCAGACTAAAGGACATGGTTCCAGTAATCCATGTCCTTAGTCTGCTTGTCTTCAGCAAACTGTTTGCAGGCTTTCTTGTGCATAATCTTTAGAAGAGGCTTCCTTCTGGGACGACAGCCATGCAGACCAATTTGATGCAGTGTGAAGCGTATGGTCTGAGCGCTGGCAGGCTGACCCCCCTCCCCTTCAACCTCTGCAGCAATGATGGCAGCACTCATGCATCTATTTCCCAAAGACAACCTCTGGCTATGACGCTGAGCAGGTGCACTCAACTTCTTAGGTCGACCATGGCAAGGTCTGTTCTGAGTGAAACCTGTCCTGTTAAACTGCTGTATGGTCTTGGCCACCATGCTGCAGCTCAGTTTCAGGGTCTTGATAGTCATCTTATAGCCTAGGTCATCTTAAAGTAGAGCAACAATTCTTTTTTTCACAGCTTCAGAGTTCTTTCCTATGAGGTGCCATGTTGAACTTCCAGTGACCAGTATGAAAGAGTCAGAGTGATAACACCAAATTTAACACACCTGCTCCCCACTCACACCTGAGACCTTGTAACACTAACGAGTCACATGACACAGGGGAGGAAAAATGACAAATTGGGCCCGATTTGGACATTTTCACTTAGGGGTGTACTCACTTTTGTTGCCAGTGGTTTAGACATTAACCACCTCAGTACTGGGCACGAAAACTACCTTCCTGTCCAGGCCATTTTTCAGCTCTCCGCGCTATCACACTTTGAATGACAATTACTCAGTCATGCAACACTGTACCCATATGAAATTTGAATCCTTTTTTTCACACAAATAGAGCTTTCTTGTGGTGGTATTTAATCACTAGGGTTTTTTTTATTTTTTGTGCTATAAATAAAAAAAATTGTGAAAAAATGCCTTTTTCTTTGTTTCTGTCATGAAATTTGGCAAATTAGTAATTTTTCTTTGTAAATTTGGGCCAAAATGTATACTGCTACCTATCTTTGGTAAAAAAATAACCCAAATAAGTGTATGTTATTTGGCCCTTGTGTAAGTTATAGAGTCTACAAGCTATGGTACCAGTCATTGCAAATTGATCACACCTGATCACATGCTATACTGACGGCCTATCTCATTTCTTGAGACCCTAACAAGCCAGGAAAGTACAAATACCCCCCAAATGACACCTTTTTGGAAAGTAGACATTCCAAGGTATCTAGTAAGAGGCATGGTGAATTTTTTGAAGTTGTATTTTTTTCCCACAATTCTTTGCAAAATGAAGATTTTTTTTTCACAAAATTGTCATTGTAACAGGTTATTTCTCACACACAGCATATGCATACCACAAATTACACCCCAAAACACATTCTACTACTCCGCCTGAGTATGGTGATATCACATGTCTGAGACTTTTTCACAGCCTATCCACATACAGAGGCTCAACATGCAGGGAGCACCGTCAGGTATTCTAGGGACATAAATTACTCATCTAATGCCATGACGACCCATCACATTTTTGAAGGCCCTGGAGAACCAGGACAATGGAATTGCCCACAAAATGACCCCATTCTGGAAAGCAAACACCCCAACGAATAATCTATGAGGCATAATGAGTCTTTTGAATGGTTCATTTTTTTCCAGTAGCTGTTGGAAAATGTGGGAAAAAAATGAAAATGCATTTTTTTTACACAAAGTTGTCAATTTATAAGATATTTCCAACACATATCATGTACATAGCAAAAATGACACCCCAAAATACATTCTGTTATTCCTCCTGAGTATGGCGATACCACATGTGTGAGACTTTTACACAGTCTGGCCACATACAGAGGCCCAACATTGAATTAGCACCTTCAGGCGTTTTGCGAGCACAAATTACACATCTCAATTCTCAACCACCTGTTACACTTTTGAAGGTCCTGGAGCACCAGGACAATGGAATTGCCCACATTTCCAGTGTGAGGAGAGATGAGCTAGGATCAGTGGGTTACTCATCTGTGTACCCCATTTTGGAAAGAAAACACCCCAACGTATAATCTATGAGGCATAGTTAGTCTTTTGAACATGTCATTTTTTTCCAGTAGTTTTTGGAAAATGTGGGAAAAAAATGAAAACACTTATTTTTACACAAAGTTGTCTTTATATATGATATTTTCAACACATAGCATGTACATAGCAAAAATGACACCCCAAAATACACTCTGCTACTCCTCCTGATATGGCGATACCAAATGTGTGAGACTTTTACAGGTGATATTTACTTTATAGGTATGTCAGTGATTGGCGATGGTCACTGATGGGTGACTGGCGGTGGTCACTGATGGATAACGGGTGTCTGGCGGTGGTCACTGATGGGTGATGGGTGACTGGCGGTGGTCACTGATGGGTGATGGGTGTCTGGCGGTGGTCACTGATGGGTGTCTGGTGGTGGTCACTGATGGGTGTATGGCGACTGGTGGTGGTCACTGATGGGTGACTGGCAGTGGTCACTGATGGGTGCTGCGTGTCTGGTGGTGATCACTAATGCGTGACGGGTGACTGGCGGTGGTCACAGATGCATGACAGGTGACTGGCAGTGGTCACTGATGGGTGACGGGTGACTGGTGACTGGCGGTGGTCACTGATGAGTGCCGGGTGTCTGGTGGTGGTCACTGATGGGTGATGGATGTCTGGTGGTGGTCACTGATGGGTGACGGGTGACTGGTGGTGGTCACTGATGGGTGACTGGCGGTGGTCACTGATGGGTGCTGCGTGTCTGGTGGTGATCACTAATGCGTGACGGGTGACTGGCGGTGGTCACAGATGCATGACGGGTGACAGGTGACTGGCGGTGGTCACTGATGAGTGCCGGGTGTCTGGTGGTGGTCACTGATGGGTGATGGATGTCTGGTGGTGGTCACTGATGGGTGACTGGTGGTGGTCAATGATGGGTGACTGGCGGTGGTCACGGATGGGTGGCGCGTGTCTGGTGGTGATCACTAAGGCGTGATGGGTGACTGGCGGTGGTAACAGATGCGTGATGGGTGACAGGTGACTGGCGGTGGTCACAGATGCGTGACGGGTCACAGGTGACTGGCGGTGGTCACTGATGGGTGACAGGTGACTGTCGGTGGTCACTGATGGGTGACTGGTCATGGTCACTGATGGGTGACTGGCCACAGGTGACTGGCGGTGGTCACTGATGGGTGATGGGTGACTGGCCACGGGTGACTGGCGGTGGTCACTGATGGGTGACGGGTGACTGGCGGTGGTCACTGATGGGTGACAGGTGACTGGCGGTGGTCACTGATGGGTGACTGGTCACGGTCACTGATGGGTGACTGGCCACAGGTGACTGGCGGTGGTCACTGATGGGTGATGGGCCAAGGTCAGTGACTGGTGACAGGCCATGGTCAGTGATGGGTGATAGGTGACAGGCCACGGTCAGTAATGTGTGGCGGTTGACACACCACTGTAGCTGATGGGTGACACGCCACGGGCACTGATGGGTGATGGGTGACAAGCCACGATCAGTGAAGGGTGACAGGCAATGGTCAGTGATGGGTGACAGGCCACGATCAGTGATGGGTGACAGGCCATGGTCACTGATGGGTGACAGGTGACATGCCACGGTCACTGACGGGTGATGGATGACAGGCCACGGTCACTCACGGGTGATGGGTGGCGGGTGCACTTTATGATGGCAGTCTGATGACAGGTACACTTTATGATGGCAGGTACACTTTAAGGGGCAGATGAGGTGACTGTTGGGTGACAGGTGCATGGGGGGGGGGGGGCAGGGGGATATGACAGCTGTGTGTTTTTGCTTTACACAGATGAGTAACTCACTGATCCTAGCTCATCTCTCCTCACACTGGAAACTGTGTGAGGAGAGAAGAGCTGGTAACAGTCAGTTGCCGCTCTGTTTACATTAGATGTGATTGGCTGTGAAGTAGATCACAGCCGATCACAAGGTAACAGCCGCCAGCCGATACCAGTGTCGGTGACAGGCAGTGTTCCCTGGGAACACGCCACCACAGACGCACACACGCAGCATGCTCCAGATCGCGCGTATACGCCGTGCGAATGGGAGAAAGTGCCATTTGTGATCAGCCGTGACTTCATCATGGCCGATCACATAGTAAACAGCCATGACCAATGGCTGCTCACCCCCATTGGTGACGCGGTGTGTGCCGGGGACACGGCGTCACCGACAGAGCCGGGATGCGTGCGCCCGATCGCGCGCAATCCCGGCTTAAATATGACATCTGCCCAGAATGAGAGCCGTACCGCTCCGCCGTCATATGATGGTGGGCGGACGGCAAGTAGTTAATGGCTGTGTATTGAGTTGTTTTGAGAGGACAGCAAATTTACACTGTTATACAAGCTGTACACTCACTACTTTACAGCAAAGTGTCATTTCTTCAGTGTTGTCACATGAAAAGATATAATCAAATATTTACAAAAATGTCAGGGGTGTACTCGCTTTTGTGAGATACTGTAGATTAGGGGGCCGGACACATGAATGAGGGGTGGTGCCCATGTGTCCCTAATGGACGGGCCGCCACTGGTCCACAGACTGCCGTGAACTAAGGTGGCAAGGCTTCCATAGTCTAATAATACCTCCATAGGGTTTCTTCTATAGTAATAAGATATATTTGCCTTCCAGTCTCAATGTTTAAGCCTGCTGCAAGAACAGGCTTTGAAAATAGTGACATACTTCTCATCAGGTCACATTTTGTAGGCTCATGTATGATGGTGAAATTGTCAGCCATATGTCCTTGTCCTTGGCACAACCCACACCTAATATCTTACTGCCCTTCTTAGTGACATAACCTTCCCCATGTCACATTTCATTGGTCCATGTATTATGGGAAATTGGCAGTCATATGCCCCTGTTCTTGGTGCAGACAGCACCTAATATCACACTGTCCTACTTAAGAGCCTGTTTACCCCTTTGATAAAAAGACACAGTTTTTATGGTTTTCTGTTTTCAGATGTTACCAGCTTGGAGGGCAGATAATCCTCAGTACTAGTACTTCATGCTATAAGGGATAGAAGTTTATCCATACTCTGTATGCCCAATTTCACTGACCACTCACTCCATCCAAGCAGGCTTGAGCTCCTCCATTGCAACCACTTCTTTGTACGATGGAACAAATAATACATCTGGGAACTTACGAGCTCTCCCAGGGTCATGTACACAAGCGAACACACTGCGCTCCGAAGGCCATGATAACCCAGAGTCTGGCATCTTGGGGTTGTTAATCAAAATAGGCCCTTTGGGGCTCCCTTTATTAAAAAGGTGCTAACACATTCACCTCCTGCTTCTTGGGAAGCTTACCCTGATCAGCGACTCTCTAAGCATATGTACCCTTTTTAGTGTTCTATCAGAAGTCAGCCCTTAACACAGAGAGGGAGACCCTAAACATCAGACAGCTTGTATATAAAAGGCCTGTGCACAGCTGACACTAATTTGTGAGGTTTGGCTAACAGGTAAGATGTGGACCTAAGAATGGAGACCTTATCCCACCGAAAACTCTACTAAGTCTCTGAGCTTCAGGACCCAGTTCAGAGATCTAAGAAACAAAAAGTAGGTTTTCTCCATAATAGACACAAATCCTGAAGACCCTCACCATGTGTAGGTGACTAAAACAAATACATCGCCCATGACCCTGCCAGCCACTGCCATGTTTTGTCTCTTTTAAAAGTGTCTCTAGTTAAGAGTTTTAGAAATAAACACTAAGCTAATGGAAAATCCATACAACAAGATGAGAAAGTCTTAATGTAGAATTCAGCCTTGTTCTTTGTACAATCCCCTAATGTGCATTAAAGCACTGTGATGTGCTTAGAATTTTGGTATGAACATTAAGGGTTGATGTACTGATTTCTCTTTTTCAGCATCACGTATTTCATGTATTTTTCATCTGAAACAGGTTTCTGCATTGAAGCTTCGATTTAGGGCCATTTTAACCTGTTTTTAGTGCCAGGAATGACACATGTGCCATCTGGTATATACATAACTAAGCTAGGTAAAGTCAGCGATTGTTGATTATTGCTTGCTGTAACTACCCTTACTTAGAGACTGTATTATCATTACAATCATATAAAACGTACAGTACGTACTGTACAGCTGCCTCATAAAAGTTCCCATGGCACCTAGCAAAGCCTAAGCATTTACCAAACAGCTGATTTATATACCTTTCACCAGCACATTTTCCAGAAAACTGTTTTATATTACAATCACCAGCGATTTATTTGCCAGACATTCCCCATTTGCATTCACCTTATTTATAACAGGACAGTTGTGCACATGGAAAACATGACAGCCGCTCAATATCCTACAAATGTCACATTTACAGCAAGCTGTAAAAACAGCCTGCATCACGGTTAGCGCAATTTTGTGGACTTCTCCCCAGTGCTTTTACACAGGTTACATAGAGCGATAGAATGGCTGACATGAGAAAACACAAAATACTCCATTGGGTTTGCGTTTTAACATTTTAAAACCATTTTCATTTTTTTACTTACGTATTTGCCCATACTACCTATAGTACCCCCCTGACCCCAGAGACAGAGCGGGCTGACATTTCACATCAGGGTATACAAGCAGATCTCTCAGATAATAATGGGAAATGTGAACAGATGGGTGCCAGTTGTATAGAAAAAGGAATTTTATTACCCATGACAGCATGGAAGAGAGGGTCAGGGTTACAGATGCTCCACGTTAAAGTAGAACTCCATCACTTTACAGGTCGCAGCACAGGAAAAGGGCCTTTAAGTCGAATCTGACACTCCTGTGTTTAGAATCCCTCTCTAGACAATGCGATTAGCAACCATCTTTCTGCAGAAGAGTCAACCAGCTCCAACTGGGACTCCATCCTAATCCCAATCTTCTGCAGGAGAGTCAACCAGCTCCAACTGGGACTCCATCCTAATCCCAGTCTTCTGCAGAAGAGTCAACCAGCTCCAACTGGGACTCCATCCTAATCCCAGTCTTCTGCAGAAGAGTCAAGCAGCTCCAACTGGGACTCCATCCTAATCCCAGTCTTCTGCAGGAGAGTCAAGCAGCTCCAACTGGGACTCCATCCTAATCCCAGTCTTCTGCAGGAGAGTCAACCAGCCTCAATGGAACTGCCTCCAGAAAGGACCAGCTTCCATATCCAGATACACTTCAGGCAGACCAGGGGGAAGAGAGCTTGCATCAGCTTACCACATATACTGTATGTATACCCTTTTCCATGATGCTCCACTGGCAAAGAAACTCCTAATGGTTTCCTGGGAAAAGATTAAACATGTGCAATTCATTCCATTCCGAATTCGTTTTTCGTCAAAATTCTGAATATTCGTTAATTCGGAAACATCCGAATAACGAAAAACCATTTCACAAATTTTTCCGAAAACAAATTTTTGAAGAGAACGAAAACCGGAAAGAACAAAAATCAGAAATTTGAAAATCCGGAAAAACGAAAATCCGAAATGCGAAAATTCAAAAGAACGATAACCTGAAAATGGGAACGAAAATCCAAAAATTCCAAAGAACGAAAACTTGAAAATAAGAATGACAATCCAAAAGAACGAAAATCCAACAATAAGAACAAAAATCCAAAAATTCAAACGAATGAAAATCCAAAAATGCAAAAGAACGAAACTCCGAAAATTCAAACTAAGGAAAATCCAAAAATGCAAAAGAACGAAAATCCGAAAATAAGAACGAAAATCCAAAAATTCAAACAAATGAAAATCCGAAAATGCAAAAGAACGAAAATAGGAACGAAAATCCAAAAATTCAAAAGAACGAAAAAATGAAACTATGAACGAAAATCCAAAAATTCAAAAGAACAAAAATCTGAAAAGAACGAAAATCCGGAAGTTCAAAAGAAGGAAAAATCGAATATAAGAAGGAAAATCCGAAAATTCAAAAGAACGAAAATCCGAAAATAAGAACGAAAATCCTAGAGAACAAAAAATATTTGGATAATTTCTATTATAATTAAATTATTACGTTTATTATTTTTATAAACTGTAACCATTATTATAGTTTTATTATTATTATTTATTAATAATAATAATTATAAAAACAATAATAATAGTTATAAACTATTAAATGAGTTAGGTATTGGAATTTACTTTCAAATTTGTCTGTTAATGAACGTAATAATTTATTAACCATTGTTATAGTTTTTTTTTAATTATTATTATTATTTATTAATAATAAATAATAATAAAAACTATAATAATAGTTAGAAACTATTAAATGAGTTGAGTATTGGAATTTATTTTCAAATTTGTCTGCCTGTTAGTGAACATAACGAACATGAAAATTTCCGAATTTCCGAATTTTCAAAATAACGAATACCGCATCTATAGGAATGGAACGAACCAAATTCAATATTTTTCGAATTCCCGATAACAACGAATACCGCATCTATACAAATAGAATGAACCAAATTCGAATGTTTCCGAATTTACGAATTTATTCGAAATAACGAATTTCGATCATAACGAAAAATCCGAAAAACAGGGAACTGCCCCCCCCCCCCCCAAAAAACAATAATGAAAACGAATTTTTCGGCCGTGCACATGTCTAGAAAAGATATGAATATTCATAATCCAGACTAAAGCCTCTGTTAGGAAAAGACTGGCCATATTCCTGTGCCTGAAGTAATCTGGCCATTTTGCTGTTTTGGGAGCGTTCATGCGTGCCCGTTTCCAGCGCCATTGCACCCGCGCCGGAAACGGCGCCAAACAACCCTATTTAGGCTTCCTGCACCTGTCAGCAGATGCTGTCCATTCTACAGCGTCTGAGTACCTGGGAGCATCAGCTCTGTTCCCTGAGACCTGTTCCTGTATTGTTCCTGCTTCTTTGATCCGACCTGACTTGATCTGACCTGCTAACTGCCTGCACCGACCCCGGCTATCCACGACCATCCGTTTGCCTCACCCCTCTGTACCTTGCCGCCAGTCTGTTAACGAACCCTGTTTGGACTTTGACCACTCTTTGCCTTACCCTTTTGTGCCTCATTGCCCGCCAGTTGCCGACCCAGCCTGCACAACCATCCACCTGCCTGCACAACTACCTGGAGCTTCACATCACTTCACATCACCACCAGTGACCATCCAGCTCTCGTGCCATCCTGCACTCCGGGACTTCCTGTCTATACTATCAGGGGTCCCCGAATCGGGTGTGCAAGAGCGGTTGTTCCCTGCATAAGACAGACTCCACCACCAGGCCCCTGACAGCCTCGTACTCATGGTTCGATTGCCTTATGACTGCGCTTCTGATTTTTGTCAAAAGCGGCTGTCAGTGTTTTTGTACTGACGATACAAAATTTGTTGTTCCACAAAGGCGAATGTAGTGACGTACTACAAGCGTATAAAGAGGAAGTATATTTTTGGTGCTTCACCCTTTGGGCCCCTTCCGCTAATTTCGCTATTAAAAAGACATTAAAAAGATGATAATGTGTGCTGCATTTCATAACTTCAATTACCACTTCACGAATGTTAATTGTGAATACCGATCGCCGGTTTACACGACCGAACACTTCCGGGTTCCGAACATGCATGTTTGTACTTTCGACTTTTGTGTGTCGATTTCTGTACACACCATCCAAAAATCGGATGTGGCGTTGTCGATAGACAAAAATTTACTGCACATCCAGCTTTTGTCTGACGAAAAAAAAAAAGAAAATCAACTTTTGAAAGGAGCATACTAATGGAAAGAAAATTGGATGACAGGCTGGCGAATGAAAATTCCCGTCTCATTTTCGCATCGTGTCTATGGGCCTTTAATGTGTGATCTCACACTGCCAGATGGTGATATTGCCAACTACCGATAGAAGAACGGACTGACAGCCAGGCTGGACTTAGGGGAAGGATGACCAAACACAGACTATACATTGGCAGACTACGGCCATGCAGACTAAATTTACAGAGACATGCCTGCTTATGGAAGAGTGGTTACATAGCAAATATTGTTATGCAGGCAGTAATGTTACAAGAATTCTAGGGACACAGACATGCATATGTGTAAGAGGGCCTTCTTTGTAGGCACCCACTAAAGATTGCTTATGCATTATTTTTCAATCACAGCTAAAATTGTGATATGTTACATCTGTTACATCTTGCTTTTAGCTAGCTTATCTATTTACCTGTCCTGCTCTTACGTATTACAGGTATTAACCTTAATGTTATGTGATAAGAAATTAACATAACTAGCACTAAAAGTGATAAGAACAGAAAGGAACAAGATAGCAACAAAAGGAACACAAAATAAGTTGCTTTTTCCATGATATCAGATGGCAGCTGACATTGCATTGCATTAACTTACTCATGCTATTATATCTACCCGTAAAAAGAGCTTACATACTGAATGCCACATACAAGCTACTTTTTGCCTGTACAATGCTACCTGTCTTTTTCTTTTAACTCCTTATTTATAGGGACTTAGTAAACAGGTGGTACCCAGGTTAGTCAACCACAACAATCATATGTGTCCATAATCAATGAACAGTATACATTACAGATAGTGGCAATGATATGGATGGGATCACTGAAGAGATCATAAATGCAAACAGTGTCTAGTGCAACTGTGCATGGTAACTAATTAGCTTCTAGGTTTTATTGTCAAAGCTTAATTGAACAAGCTAAAGCTAGAAGGTGATTGGTTACTGTGCACAGCTGCACCAAATTCTCTGTGCACCATTTTTAGTAAATCTCCCTCACTAAGTCACTAAGTCTAAGGAATTTGCAGGACCGCAGTTGTAAGTCAACCGCAGTCCTAAGCCAACATGAAATGCTGGAAAATTTACAGGACATTTGAACCATAGGTAACCAGCAGGGGGGAAACCCCAAATGCCAGATGTCAATGTTCCAAAAGTCCTGCAGGCTAAATTTATTTAAGACGAAAAGCGGGCGGAATCTGGGGTCAGAGAACATGGGTGGATAGTCCAGATTTCCTATCGTTGTCATCATAGGGGAGTCACGCCTGGAGTTGATCGCCCTGGCACAGGTCCTGGGGGCTATTTTATGAGTACTGCTTAGAATAAGGTAAGACCTTACCAAAGATGGGCTGTGCAGCCACAGAAGAGTGGTTAGGGAATCAGGAGATAGAGCCTGTTCCAAAGACACACAACTTTTAGTAGCTGCATTTTTACACAAATCCAGAACCCTGGACACGCGTGTGGTCTGGACCTTCTCTCTTGGCGGACAATCCACCCCGAGGAATTATGTGAATTGCTTAGCTGCCACAAAAGTTGGTTGGAATAGCCACTGAAAGGGTTTGAAAGAGGTACAGTAATTGAGGAAGCACATTCATTTTTTAAAATAATGTTCCTACAAAATCAGATATGCAGACATGCACCAGCATGTAGGCCACGTCCAATAGTTGAAAGCAGTGGTGGAGGGGAATTATCCTGAAACGTTTTAGCCAAAGTCTAGAGGAGGAAAATTCCCAAATATTTGAGTTTCCCTGATGCCTACTTAAACAGGAAGTTCAATTGCAAAACATCAAGCCTAGTAGGGGGGATTGTGATGTTCAATGCATTAACTTTGTAATTGGAGAGGTGAGAGTAAGGCTGGGCTCACACTATCCGACACAAAAACGGTCAGACTTTTGACCCTACTTTGCCCTGCAACATCGGTTCTACTTTGGTCCTACTTCCATCCGACTTGAATGAACAAGATAAGATTTTGCCCCAACTTTGAGATAGTGACTTATCCTTTGACCAATCAAAACAATCCCAGCGTGAGATGAATTCCTTTTACTGCTGCAGTAAACACCACGTCGGATGTCACAAGTCGGATAGTTAGAACAAGGATCTGATTTTGATCCTAATTCAATGATATTTAATGGGCTGAAGTAGGACCAAAGTCGGGCCGAAGTAGCACAGGAACCTTTTTCAAAGTTGGACTGAATTGTGTCGGACCAGTTAAGACGGCTCTCATAGGGAAACATTGATTTGGTGACGTCATGCGACTTGTGCTCACAATGTCGGTCCATTTGCCGGACAAGTGTGAACCCAGCCTCAAGGTTTAATTCCTTGATCAAATTATGGATTGATATTTCCAGGCAGGTAATAAAGAAAAGCCGATCGTCAACATACTCGATGACTTTGTCTAGCACCCCGCTTACTTATATTCCGTTAATATTAGGGTTCAATCTGATATGTCGTAGCAAGGGCTCCAGGGTTAATATGAAAAAAAAAAATGTGTGAAAGGGGACAGCCCTGGTGAGTGCCAATAGTTAAGGTGAAATCAGAAGAGAGGACCCTATTGCCATTGACAGCTGCAGTGGGACGATCATATAGCGCATTGAAACATTTCATCATGTTAGCACTGAACCCTATATATTGAAGGATGCTCTTCATAAACCTCCAGCTCACTCTATCAAAAGCCTTTGCTGCATTGGTCAAGAGTAGCTGCAGGGGGGCGTGGCCAGTAGCCGAAGCGGACGGTCGCATCCGAGAGGAGCTCCGGGAGCAGGAGGAAAATTCCCGGCAATCCGCCACCGAGAGAGCAGGGTGAGAGACTTCATACCGCACACACGTCCTCCGGACTCCCCAGGGTTGCTACGAGCCAAAAACGGGGCGGCCTACCCAACGCCACTCGGACACTTAAAAACAAGAAAAAAAATCCCTAGAGGACACAGCATCTCCCCCAGACACAGACATATAAGGGGGCAAAACCCCTGAAACTGCCAAGGGGCACCCTCTGATGCGAATAGGATGACACGAGCGGCCCCCGGCCGGAAATCGAGGCCGCAGCTTTACGGCCTACTCATACAGCGCCCTGAGGGACACAGTAACGGCGCCTGAATAATCACCCACCCACTTGAAAAGATAAATGCTAAAAACTCACACAGGAGCCTCCTCCAAAAAGACCCTTATGGGCAATAGAAGTGGATAAACGTGGCCCACAGAGACAGATACCTCATAAACCTAAGAAGCAGACTCAGGGACAACCAGCGACACCTAGCCCTCAGGGCCCACTCCTTTTATGTAGTATCGAGTCGCATGAGCTGAAGGTAATAGCTGAACAGACAAACGATATCAACAACCACTAAATACCTATATTTCAACAATAGAGAGTCTTAAACCCTAATGCCTCACTAGGCAGCTAACCTGTGAGGCCCGGTCAGCACGACACAGCAAGTGCAGAAGATTCCATACCTAATAGAGGAAACAAATAAGCACGAATGTCCCCCAAACGAAAAGAGGACAGACACCCCAAAAAACTTACAGCCTTCTTTCACCAAAAAGGGAACCCTAACAATGCTGAGGGAACTCAATCCAATATGCCTACCCACCCAGCAGCATATACGGACCTCCCTGACGCGGATTCCAGGGAGGAGGACCCCCCAATACTGGTACAATCACCCTCTAGATCACCATCTTCAAGCCCCTCGTCACAGAGCCCAGCCAAGTCCAGAATGAAAATGGACCCACACATCCATCCACCACAAGAAATGGTGGTACTAAACCCCAACCCACTACACTCCATTGCCTCGTTCCCGACTACAGGGCAACCAGTGCTGGATTCCACATTAAAGGACATGCTACTATCCTTGCAAAGTTCGTTGATGTCCAGCTTCACCTCGGTCCTGACCAAATTTTCAACAGAGATACAAAACATTGATGACAGAGTCCATTACATTGAAAACAAAATGGAAGAGTGTACTGTCACTGTAAACCACTTGGTGGACGGCTACAACGAACAAAGAGATGACACAACCTGGATCAAATCCAAATTAGCAGACCTCGAGGACCGCTCGAGAAGAAACAACTTAAAAATCCGAGGAATCCCGGAAACGGTCCCACCGGCAGACCTCCGTAACTACGCTAGTAAACTATTCTCACACATCGCTCCAGAACTGTCACCAATCAAACTCACCATCGACCGTATCCACAGAATACCGAAACCACGACACTTAGACGACTCCATCCCCAGAGATGTCCTACTAAGGGTCCACTTTTATCAAGCCAAGGAACAAATATTACTAACAGCCAAATCCATGCAAAGCTTCCCGGTACCGTACAAGGGACTACAAATCTACCCGGACCTATCACAATATACTCTTCAACTAAGAAGGCAACTTAAAACAGTGACAAAAGCACTGAACAACCACAAACTGACCTACAAGTAGAGACACCCAGCCACACTAATAATCAACAGAAACGGAACCAAATATACCATCACCACTATTCAGGAAGGAACAAAACTCCTCCACTCTTGGGGCATCATACTAGACCTCCCAGAGGGAAATTTTCCCAATTCGGCAAGCTCACATTTTCCTCAACATAAACCAACTTACAACGGATACAACTGCCAACAACTAGCAGCCTCTTCGCACGCCAAGAAATCTACAACCCATCCTGATCGGGCCCCCGGTCCTCCTCCTCTAAGGCCTTGAACTCTACCCCCCACATTATCAGCTGCTCTTGAAGCAAGAAATAGCTGATTATCCTATGGTCTATTTGTTATGTTATCTGTTACTTGGTTTTTGTTTTGTTTTTTTTCTCTTCGTTGTTCTGTCTTTCTACCATTCACCAGTTTCCAGCGGTGAGAAAATCGTACATCAACACGCAAAAGAACTCGGGAAAGCAAGAGACAGGAACACAAACAAACAACTCCAACAACTCAGTCAGAGTCATACGAACTTCTAAACGTGAGTCTTACCCGTACAATCCTCCACCCTGATCCAAAAATGCCTATTAATATACTATCTATTAACGCTAAAGGGCTTAACCATCCGGCCAAAAGGTCCTCTCTTTGGACCACAGCTCTTAACCACAACTGTGACATTTTATGCATACAAGAGACGCATTTTTCCAAAGACGCCCCACCAAGATTCCAACACAAGTCCTACCCGCATATTTTCCAAGCAAACTTCTCTAAAAAACAAAGAGGAGTATGTATAGCATTTAGAGACACTCTTTCATTCCAACTGCACCGATGCACAGTCGACCAAGAAGGGAGATACATTATCATCACGTGCACGATAGAAAACGCCTTGTATACCATAGCAACCTTATACGCGCCCAACCAATGCCAAATGAACTTCATCAGATCCACCACAAAGAAAATCCGGGAGATACAACAAGGACACCTACTGATCTGCGGGGACTTTAACCTGGTCCCTAACTACGACCTAGACTCATCGGCAGGCCCAAAAAGGCTCCGATCACCATTACATAATTTTCTGTCTGAACAGGACCTATACGATGTGTGGAGGTGTTGTCACGCGGAGGAGAGGGACTACACTTACCTCTCCCCGCGTCACAACACCTATTCAAGAATTGATCTCTTTATCTCAGACAAATGGTTATTGCAGGGGGTTCAATCAGCGGAAATACACTCAGTTACTTGGTCGGATCACGCCCCTATAAGCATTAAACTTACCAACAATTGCACCGCCCCTAACTCGTACATATGGAGAGTGAACAACTCTCTTTTAAGACACCCTAATAATGTGGATTACCTAAACGACAGATTGGAAGAATTTTTTTCCCTCAACAAGGGCTCAGTATCCGACCCAGCGACTCTGTGGACGGCCCATAAGGCCTACATTAGAGGTTTCTTTATTCAACTAGGCTCAAAAGTAAAAAGGAGGAGGTTGCAGCGCATAGTGGATCTCACAGCAGCCATAGATAAAGCAGATACAGCAAACAAATCCCAACCCTCCCGACTCCTACAATCAGAAATGTTCAAACTGAGAAATGAACTCCGCACCCTCTTACTTGAAAACTTTGAAAAGTCACAAAGCAAATTAAAAGCTAATTATTACACTACCGGCAATAAGGCAGGGAAAATGATGGCCTCACGTATTAAAGGTCAACGCACAAAAAACAAAATCGCATACCTACTACATCATAGTACGCACAAAAAACTATTAAACCCCCAGGAAATTGCTGACGCATTTAGTTCTTATTACAGCGAGCTATACAACCTGACAGGACAGCAGACCACACACAAACCACCTAAATCTGAAATACAAAAATTTCTCGACCAGATAGTTCTCCCCAAACTATCGGAGAGACAATTAGAATCCCTGAACGTACCCTTTACACTAGATGAGATCACAGAAACCATTAACAAACTACCCAACCAGAAATCTCCGGGCCCTGATGGTCTTTCTGGAGAATACTTTAAAACTTTCCACAAGAATATTGTCCCACACCTACGTGAGATGTATAGTACTGCTGCATCCTCCTCCTCATTTCCAAAAGAAATGCTTTCTGCAACGGTAGTGACCTTACCTAAACCCGGCAAAGAGCCGATAACGCCACAAAATTTTCGCCCTATATCCCTTCTGAACCTTGACCTCAAAATATACGCCAAAATTCTTGCCAATAGACTAATGAACATCTTACCAACCTTAATACACCCGGACCAAACTGGATTCACAAAAGGACGACAGACGTCAGATTCCACTAGACGACTAATAAACCTAATCCATCACGCAAACATTACCAAAATGCCTTCTCTGCTTCTTTCCCTGGATGCAGAGAAGGCGTTTGACAGGGTCAAATGGGACTATATGTCGCTGGTACTGGACAAGTTTGGATTCCAGGAACATATACTCAAAGCAATACAAGCTCTCTATACCAGCCCATCGGCCCAGGTCCTCACCTCCAATCTGCTATCCAAACCATTCCAAATCACAAACGGGACAAGACAGGGCTGCCCCCTATCCCCCCTGATCTTCAATCTAACCATGGAACCCTTAGCTGAACATATACGATCCAACCCCAAAGTCACTGGAATAGCTATCAATTCCCAACACCACAAAATCAGCTTGTTCGCAGATGATGTCATTTTAATACTGACCAACCCGACATCATCCCTCCCAGAAGTCCAAAATATATTAAGTTGGTTTGGAACGGTATTTTACAAAGCCAACGAAACCAAATCAAACATACTTGATATAGAACTTGACACAGCAACTCGAATTCTTCTTCAAAACCAATACCCCTACACTTGGGCTGACACGAGCATAACATACCTAGGCATACAACTTACTAAATCTCCCAAGCACCTATTCCAAACTAACTATATTCCTACCTGCAACAAAATACAAAATGAATTGCAAAAATCCACCCAACTTGAATTTTCATGGTCTGGAAGGCTGGCGGCATTCAAAATGATGTACTTACCCCAATTCCTCTATCTATTTAGAACGCTGCCAATACCAATTCCTTCCAGTTACTTTAAGTCATTACAATCAATGCTATCAAAATATGTATGGAAAGGTCAGAAAGCTAGATGCGCACACCACAAGCTTATCAAACACAGACTGAGAGGGGGAGTGGGATATGTTGACTTCGCCGATTACTACAAGGCGTCTATCCTGACCCAACTCAGAGAATGGTTCTCCTCACCACAACTTACGAGTTGGGGCAGAATAGAAGCAACCTATAACCCCCGTTCTCCAATATCTGAATGGGCATTTAGAGCTATTCTAGGGGCACACACCCCAACTTTTCTCCCCCCCACTATGCAAGCAGCGATCAAAGTTTGGAAACAACTAATACAGGATACTAAACCATCGCAAACGAGTATTCCCTTACAAATCCCCCTAACGGCCCTTAACCCACTTATTGAGCAAATTTCCCTCAACACATGGATACACAAAGGAATCAACTACATACACAACTTGTACCAAGGTCACATCCTCAAAGACTTCCCAACACTTCAAAAGGAATTCAAGCTTCCATCGCTAGACCAGTACAAGTATATACAGATAAGCCACTGCCTCAAAAAACTTAAACCTAACACCCAAAACATCCCGACACAAGCCTGGCATTTCCTCTCCTCAACTAAACCAAACTCAAAAGGAATCACTACATTCTATAACCTATTGCAACATAAACAGGAATTTTACAAATCTAGACCATTTATACAATGGGAAAATGACTTAGGACAGACATTCAATGATGAAGCTTGGTCTAAAGCATCAGGAATCACTCAGAAGGTCACAAAATGCTCCACGCTGAGAGAACTATCCACGAAAATTACGCTCAGATGGTATCTTACCCCTGATAAAATAGCACACTTCAATCCGCAGTTCTCAAACAAATGTTGGAGGATGTGCGGAAAGAAGGGAGACATATTCCATATATTATGGGATTGCCCAAAAATCCAACAATACTGGCGAGACATCTTTGCCATCATATCCAACATAGCCCAAACAACAGTACCACCAAACCCGGGTTTGGCACTATTGTCCCTTGAAACAGACTCTATCCCCAGAGAATCTCTAAACACAACCATCCACATCTTACTGGCAGCCAGACTTACTCTAACCAGAAACTGGAAGAATCCTCTAACCCCTTCCGGGAGCGAAGTATGCCTCTTGACAGATACACACTACTCATACGAACAGATTTCGACCAAAACCGCCACTCAAACACAGAAACTGCTCAAACAATGGGCACCATGGCGTTATTGGTACTATAGGAAACCGAATGGTACTAGCGATGGCAATTATCCTAGCCAATAGACGAGATGCAACTACCAATAATGCGCAAATACTACTTTAAGATGTAACACTTGAGAAAGTAAATCACTGGTTTACCGCAAGCCCAACATTCAGATTTGGGCTGTCGGGAAGTCACTCCACCGCTCACAGCTTGTGCCCTCTTGGGGTGGACGGGGAGGAGATGGTCCCAGACAGCTCAAAGACCAAATTGGTAGAAATCTACAATATACACCACTGCAAATAAGCTACTTACATGTTATGTTATAAGTTAATGTTATCCCTTTGATCTGGAGATTAAACTCCACTCCTACTGTTAATTAACATTGAGCAACTATGTACTTGTACAAGTATTTTGATATCTGTAAAATATCAATAAAAACTCATGAGACAAAAAAAAGAGTAGCAGCAGACCCGGACTGGGACAAAAAATAGTCCCGGGCATTTTAGACTGAGCAGCTAATGACATATTTACCGGGGGGGGG
>BLSH010502800.1:267315-298973 GCA_018402905.1 Glandirana rugosa
GCGCCCCGGTTTTTGTTAAAGTGTTACACACAGTTTCCAGATGTTTGCAGAACAGTAGTTCAGTTTGTCCCAGTTTGAGTTAAAGTGACACACACAGTTTCCAGATGTTTGCCGAACAGTAGTTCAGTTTGTCCCGGTTTGAGTTAAAGTGACACACACAGTTTCCAGATGTTTGCAGAACAGTAGTTCAGTTTGTCCCGGTTTTACTTAAAGTGACACACACAGTTTCCAGATGTTTGCAGAACAGTGATATGGGTTCGCCCCGGTTTTGTTAAAGTGTTACACACAGTTTCCAGATGTTTGCAGAACAGTAGTTCAGTTTGTCTCAGTTTGAGTTAAAGTGACACACACAGTTTCCAGATGTTTGCAGAACAGTAGTATGGTTTGTCCCGGTTTTAGTTAAAGTGTTACACACAGTTTCCAGCTGTTTGCAGAACAGTGATATTGGTTCTCCCGGCTTATTTATACTTTTTTGACACAGTTTGAAGATGATTTTAGAACAGTTATATGGCTTCTACCGTTAATTAATGCTTTTCAGACCCAGTTTGACGATGGTCCACATCCACCTCCATTTTTGATTTTTTTTATGTTTTTATTTTTTTTTAAATGCTTTTAGTTATTTCCCTGTCCCCATTTATTTGTAGGGCACTTGTCCCACCCTTACCCCCATTCCCTTCCTTTTGCAGACCTCTAGGACTTTCCAGGACTTTTTTACAGACATTTTTGTGCCTAAAAGTTCGGGTCCCCATTGATTTCAATGGGGTTCGGGGTCCGGGACAAAGTTCGGGTTCTGTCCAGACCCGAACACGGACTTTGTCCCAAAGTTCGGCCGAACCAGCAGAACCCGGACTTCCAGAAGTTCGCTCAACTCTACTTATGATAGCAATAAAAGTGATCAGATTTTTTTTTTAAAGGAATAGTGCTAAAAATAAATAAATAAATAAAAAAATGTAAAGCGCCACCGTCCCCGCGAGCTCGCGCAGCAAAGAAAACGCATACGTAAGTCGCGCCCACATATGAAAACGGTGTTCAAACCACACATGTGAGGTATCGCTGCGATCACCAGAGTGTGAGCAATAATTCTTGCAAAAGACCTCCTCTGCAGCTCTAACCTGGTAACCGATAAAAAAATTTAAAGTGTCGCCTATGGAAAAAAAATTGGGCTAACTTTATTGTTGTCTTATTTTTTTAACTCCAAAAAGTTACAATTTTCCAAAAAAATCGCGCTTGAAAGACCGCTGCGCAAATACCGTGTGACAAAAAGTATTGCAACAATCGCCATTTTATTCTCTAGGGTGTTTGAAACTAAATATATATAATGTTTGGGGGTTCTAGGTAATTTTCTAGCAAAAAAAATGTTTTTAGCTTGTGACCACCAAATGTAAAAAAGTGGCCCGGTTGGTAAGTGGTTAAAAAAAACAGCCAAAAAAACATCAGTAGCTTATCAGGGATTTTTCAGCTTTTACCAGCATTATATTACCACCATTTTTTTGTGTTTTTTTAGCGTTTTTAAAGGGCCAGCTTTTTTTTTTTTTTAATTGATCTAAAATGTCCAAAAACTTTGGGGATTGACGGTTTTGAGCAATTTTGAGCGTTTGAATGTTTTTACAGCTGAAAAGCATCCAAAAGAACCCTCTGGTCTTGGGTTTTTTTTACAGCTCAAAAACGTCACTGCTAAAAACAGTTGATAACAGCCTATGTGTGCATGAACACATAGGATAAGATGGAGAGTTTATGGACTGTAGAAAAAAATGTCTGCAGCTGAAAACAGCTGCTGTAAAACAGTCAAAAAATGTCCTGTGTGCATGAGGCCTTATAATAAATGTGTATACAGTACTCTGCAAAAGTTTTAGGCAGGTGTGAAAAGAAATGCTGTAAATTAACCACTTCAACCCTGGTAGGATTTACCCCCTTAATGACCAGGCCATTTTTTGCGATACAGCACTGTGACGCTTTAACTGACAATTGCGCGGTTGTGCGACGCTGTACCCAAACAAAATTGATGTCCTTTTTTTTTCTACCAATAGAACTTTCCTTTGGTGGTATTTGATCACCTCTGCGGTTTTTATTTTTTTGCGCTATAAACAAAAAAAGACCGATAATTTTGAAAAAAAAATATTTTTTACTTTTTGCTATAATACATATCCAAAAAAAAAAGAATAAATAAAACAAATGTATTCATCAGTTTAGGCCAATATATATTCTTCTACATATTTTTGGTAAAAAAAAAAAAAAAATCGCAATAAGTGAATATTAATTGGTTTGCGCAAAAGTTATATAGTGTATACAAATTAGGGGATAGATTTAGGGACTTTTATTTTTTTTTTGTTTTTACTGATAAAGGCAGCGATCTGCGAATTTTAGCGGGACTGCGACATTGCGGCCAACAAATCTGACCAGTGACAGTATTACATTGATCAGTGCTATAAAAATTTACTGATCAATGTATAAATGACACTGACAGGGAAGGGGTTAACACTAGGGGGTGATCAAGGGGTTAACTGTGTTTCCCGGGTGTGTTCTAACTGTAGGGGGGGGGGGTGGGCTGCCTTGGACAATACAGAGATCGCTGTTCCCGATCATTGGGAACAGAAGATCTCTGAGATGTCCCCTGTCAGAATGGGGATCCGCCTTGTTTAGTCCGCGGAACCCAGGCATTCACATGCACATCCACTGTTTCACATGCACGGACCGCCGCACAGGTACAGCGATTTGCGCAGTAGAGCCGACCTGCTGCAGTATATATACAGTGGCTGGTCGGCAAGTGGTTAAAGTGTTTGTCAAGGATGGTTAAGAAAAAAAAAAAAACACCTGAAAGAGAAAGGCATAATGAGCTAGTATGCATTGCATACCAGCTCATTATGAAATGCTTACCTTAGATAGACACCGTTGCAGCGGTCCCCAAGCACCGCTGTGACTGGCGTCATGTTGTGTCCGTTGTCTTCCGGGATCCCGGGCTCCGACCAATCAGATTCCGGACTCCAGCACTCTGATTGGCAGGATCTGCGCTGTCATCACTCCCGTGCATGAGAGCCGTCATTTACGGCACACTTTGTGAAGAAGCGGCCCAGGCGGGCTGTTTCTTCACTGCACATGTGCCGATTGCGTTGGCACATGCAAATACAGGGAATATCTCCTAAACGGTGCAAGTTTAGGAAATATTTTCAGGACCTACAGGTAAGCCTTATTTTAGGCTTACCTGTATTATAGTGGATGTCATGACTTGACAACCACTTTAAGAATGCTTTCAGAAATAGAAGTGTTCATAGTTTATTTTTTATCAATTATCAAAATGGAAAGTAAAGGAACAGAAGAGAAATCCAAATCAAATCAATATTTGTGTGTCCACCCTTTGCCTTCAAAACAGCATCAGTTCTTCTAGGTACACTTCCACACAGGTTTTGAAGGAAGATTGCTCCAAACACCTTGGAGAACTAACCACAGATTTTTTATGGATGTAGGCTGCCTCAAATCCCTCTGTCCCTTTGTGGAATCCCAGGCAGACTCCATGATGTTGAGATCAAATGCTGAGGAATATGGGCAGATACTTATCCATCATATCACACAATCAGGGAGGTGATTGGTCCCAAATTTATTCTGCAGCAGGACAACGACCCCAAAAATACAGCCAATGTCATTAAGCGTAAGAGAACAAGAGTCCTGGATGTGATGGTTTGGCCCTCACAGATCCCTGATGTCAACATCATTGAGTCTGTCTGGGATTACATGAAGAGGCAGAAGGATCTGAGGCAGCCTACATCCAGAGAAGATCTGTGGTTAGTTAGCTGCTGCTTAGTCCAAAATGTTTGGAACAACCTACCTGCCGGGTTCCTTCAAAACTGTGTGGAAGTATACCTAGAAAAATGTATGCTGTTTTGAAGGCAAAGGGTAGTCTCACCAAATATTCATTTGTTTTTGGATTTTCTTCTGTTCACTCACTTTGCATTTCGTAAATTGATAAAAAAAAATAAAAAAAATTGATATTTTTTAAAGCATTTCTTTACACCTACCTAAAACTTTTGCATGGCATTGTATTACACACATTGGGGTTAATTTGCTAAAACTGGAGAGTGCAAAACCTGGAGCAGCTCTTCATATAAACCAATCAGCTTTCAGTTTTTTTGTCTAAGCATAATTGAACAAGCTGAAGTTAGAAGCTGATTGGCTACCATGTACAGCTGCACCAGATTTTGCACTCTCCGGTTTTAGTAAATCAACCCCTTTTTGTTTTCTATAAAGGCTTCTTTAGAACACCACCATTTATCAAATATACTTACATGTTTTGGGCTCTCAGTGTTTATGAGATTTTCAGGTGTGCTATGTACTTTTGCTAATACAATTTGTTTTAAAACACTCATGTTATTTGGTTTAAAAATTAGGTATGCTTTATATACTATTAGTAATATGATAGTAACAAAGGATGTCTGGAATATACATTTCCTTCACTAATTTACAACTGCACCTGGGGATGATTCAAGTTAGGTTTGATTAATTATTAGCAAAGAAGTACATGTCCAGACATTACCCAAAATTACCCCAAAATCTCCCTCTAGAGCACATCCTAGCATTATTTTATTATTTTACTTTTTAATCATTGTGAGAAACAGCTTTAATTACTCATTGTGACCCAATGACCAGGCTTGTAAAATGTTTGCAGGGGCAGCTGCTAGGTCAGGTGCTATTGCTACATTTGCCAAGAGCCCTTTCCATACATACAGTTGTGGGCAGGCTTTTGAGCAGGGGTGCCCAACATTTTGAAGAGCGAGGGCCACTTTAGTGACTTGATAACTGGTCGCGGGCCACAATGAGCATACCGGGCAGATAACAGGTCTGTGTCCACTCCGTATATCAGAGCTGACATGGACACAGCCCACTCTATACTATGTCCTATCCACCCAGACAGAAGGGGACAGATCTCCTTCTGTTTTTTTAAGCGGATCGGAGATGGACGGGTGTAAATGGACACAAATCCATCTACAACAGCCGTACCATCCTTAATGGATGGTGCGGCTAGTGGGTATCCTTAGTGGGTACTGCTGGCACTGCTGGTAGGTATTCCTGGTGGATGATATGGCTGGTGGGTATCCCTGGTGGATGGTACGGCTGGTGGATATCCATTGTGGATGGTACTGCTGGTAGGTATACCTGGTGGGTACTGCTGGCACTGGCGTGGGTACTGCTGACACTGTTGGTGAGTACTGCTAGAACTAGCACTGTTAGTGGGTACTGTTGACACTGGCGGTGGGTACTGCTGGCATTTGCACTGTTGGTGGGTACTGCTAGAACTGGCAGTGGGTACTGCTGGCACTGTTTGTGGGTACTGCTGGCACTTTTGTTGGGTATTGCTAACACTGGTGGTGAATACTTCTGGCACTGTTGGTGGGGACTGCTGGCACTGGCACTGTTGGTGAGTATTGCTAGCACTGTTGGTGGGTATCCCTGCTGGCACTATTGGTGAGTACTGTTGGCACTGTTGGTGGTTATCCCTGCTGGCTGTTGTCCCAGATCGCGGTTTCCCGACTTGCCATTAACAAGCATCAGTGTGACAGGAGCACTGGAGGAAGCATGCGGCTGCAGTAGAGAGCAGAGTAGATATCTCTTGTATCCCTCCCGTCAAGGGAAGAGTACATTTGTTATCACTCCGCCTGTGACAGGGGCCGGTGCTATACAGGAAGCATTGGCTCTGCTTTCTCTAGCGCCGACTGACCCGCCATCCCAGAGCGGGAGATGATGGGCCACATCAAAGGGCACCCCTGCCTTTGAGAATATAATATAATACGTTTAATACATTTTTTTTTTTTTTTTTGCCCTGGCATACAGTTTAAGCACCACTGCTTTCTTTTCACAAATCTGATCGATAGCAGCAGGAGCAAATGGTTTCAACTTTTCCCTCCATGTCATGTGAGGAGAGAGAGAGAGACACACATGGTGATAGATTAAGATCGGGCTCAGGTAAGTAATTAGGCAGGCTGTGGGGAGCTGACAATAGAAGTTTTTACCTTAAGTGCAGAAAATGCATTAAAGTGTTTGTTAACCCAAAAGAAAAAAATGCTGCTCCTGTCTCTTTAATGTGCAATTAGAAGCATGGTGCTTTTGCTTTTTAAATTATCCCTCTGTATCCCCTAAAATACCTGTTTGATAATGCCAGGTCATGACTTCCCCCCTGTGTACTGACTCCCCCTGTATATAGATTATCTTGAGAGCCCCGTGGTCTATGCAGGCTATGTCACTCCCAGCTTTCCTATCTCCTGTGTGCCTGTCTTCAACTCCTCTCCTTCCCCCATTCTCTTCCTCTTGTAGCTTCTGCTCTCTGCTCTTATAATTAAGCTCCTATTTCCTCTGTATTAGAAGAAGTTGTTCACCTGGTGTCCGTGTTATATCAGAAATATTCTTATCTATATAGATAACACAGCACGGCTCTGTCTCTCCAGCTGACGTCAGCAGCAGTGCTCAGCCCCTCCCTCAGGACTACTGAGCTGAGAGAGAAAAGCTGAAAAACAACTGATCCTAGTAAGAAGGTGTGTTATCTATACAGAGAAGTATATATATGTTATAACACAGATACAGGGCAATTTCTTGTTAAAATACAGAGCAGATGGGAACTTTTTATAAAGTGGCTTATGAACACTATAAGAAAAAAAACGTTAAGCCTTTACAACCACTTTAAATCCCTTTTGTTATTACTGTAGAATACCTGTAGCATGCATGTGACAATAAATATGTAGTGCTTAACTCTGGAGGAGCCTCTGGATGTATTGTTCTGGTGCCATGACTATAAACAGCTGTGTCCCCTCTAACACACCAGAGAAGCTAGGCCAGTGGCTAAACAAGCAATTGCAGCCCCTGGTTGAGCGGCTCCCTGGTCACCTAAAAGACACAACCATCTTCTGAACATTTTGAAGGATTTTAAATGGGAGAATTACTTCTCGTGGGTCACTTGTGATGTCACGAGTCTGCACTCTTCCATACCCCATGATCTTGCAGTGACAGTGATATCTTTCTATCTGGAAACAGGTTCTAGCTTACCCATTGAACAGCGAGCGTATATCTTAGAAGTTCTGGAATATTTATTATCCCACAATTACTTTTCCTTCAATGTGCGGGACCGTGATGGGGCAAAATTTTTGCCCTCTCTCGCTAACCTATTTATGGGTAGATGGGAGCGGTCCAGCATCTTTGGAAGTGAGAACCCCTTTAGGTTGTCAAGTAAGGTCTATTTAAGATTTATTGACGACCTGTTATTAATCATGGAGGATGGGGTTGAACATTTTATATCTCTCACAGAGTACTTGCGTCATAATGACAAAAATTTTGTTTTCACTGGTCATGCTGATGGCAGGAACATAAATAATTGGTTGTTTGCCTGACAGGAGTAAATTCAGAGGTCACTTTGACGACCTTATACAGGAAACCCCTGTCAGAAAACTCTTTGTTGCTTGCTCAGTCTGGCCATCCAAAACATACAATTAAGGGTCAGATGGATCTGCAGTGATGACCAACAATTTGAACAGGAAGCATTTCCCTATGCAAATGTTTTTTGGATAGGGGCTACCCCAGGTGGATGATTGATGATTGAGCCTTGGCCATTGCTAAACGTAGAGATAGAAGGGATCTTTTAAATAAAGAGGAAAATCGTGTAAATTTACAACAGAATAGACTAACTCTATCTACTTCGTTTAGTGATGAGGTGAGGAAAATCATCAATAGACGTCTGCCCGTACTATATTCATTTGAGATCTGTGCTAACATTCTGCACGGGGGTATTAACATAGTTCACTGTAGGACCCCCACTCTAGGTTGGTCTTTATCGCCTAGTTTTTTTTAACAGAAACCTGGGAATCAGACAATTCTGTCTACCATATTTTTATTTATCTTTTATTATCTGTAAGCACATTCAGTATGTAGTGTGAAACGCGTCAGCCATGCAGCCTGTTGGTGTCCTGTAGTGTCACATTGGGAACTCCAATAAAGGATTTTGGAACAAGCCGTGCTGTGCAGCTAGTTCTTCTTTTATTGCTATACATGGAGGCAAGCCAGGGTGGGCACCCACGTGCAGTTTCCATCAGGCTTCCTTGCCTCACCTGGAGCGGTGGGTTGTCCTCTTTCATTCCCTCTTACACACCAGGCTGGGTAAAGGATTGCTGCAAAAAACTATATGTGCACAAACATAAGTATCCTACACACAACTATAAGAAAGGACTTGACACCAGAAAAAAACAAAACCCTGTAAGAAATTGGGACTTAAAAGGGCAACCAGTACACAACAATCGTGTGTTAAAAAATATTAATTTTCTTATAACATGTTAAAAGATTTCCAAAAGTGAAAGGGACCCAAAGATATAAACAATAAAACTTACGGCTTAATATATTAACATCATGTTTATAGATGCACAATCTGGAGTTTTGTTGTCTCCATTCTACCCACTCCATTTTACCAAACTGGAAGTAAAGTATTTTGTCAAAGTTAGGAATAAACAACTGTGCAAAAATCAATCTGTCAGTGAATGAAAGGGTTTTATGCTCTAAATGAATTAACAGTTGTTAGCATTGAGTTATAGTGGGTCACTATTAACCATAATATGACGAGAATATATGAAGCAGAAAATCACATCAGCAATGAATAGTGTCAAGAACAATAGACAATAGCAAAACTGTTTTTCTGCCCTGGTCCTCTTGGAGAAAGAGGAAATTCTCTCTCACTGCCCGGGAAAACTGCTTTCTCGCCTCCTTCTCAAATGCCTTTCCCTTTGGGATTGTAGTCTTCCCTTTGGAATCTGTAGTCTTCACAACAGAGCTCCTTTCACAAACTGTCAATCTCCCATCTTCCAGTGTGGTCTACATTAGAAGTCTTTCTAGTTATTCATGTCTCCCCAGCTCCCTCTAGTGGATGAAAATAAATCCCTACCAGAACTGTTTGGCGCTATAACCCACAACTTAAAGTGATTGCAAAATCAGAAGGTTTTTTATCTTAGTGCATTCTATACATTAAGGTAAAACACCTTCTGTGTACAGCAGCCCCCCTCAGCCCCCCTAATACTTACCTGAGGTCCCTCTCTGTCCAGCGATGCCCATGAGTGTCTCAGCCAATCAGGATGGAGAATCTTGGATGGCTGAGTTACAACAGCGGTGCCATTGGCTCCCGCTGCTGTCAATCAAAGTCAGCTACCCAATCAGGGGAGAGAGGGAGCATGGCCGGCTCAAGGCTCCGTGTCTGAATGGACACAGGGAGGTGTGACTCGGCTTGGGTGCTCCCATAGCAAGCTGCTTGCTGTGGGGGCACTGAACAGGAGGGAGTGGCCAGGATCACAGAAGATGGAGCAGAGAAGAGGAGGATCTGGGCTGCTCTGTGCAAAACCACTTCAACAGAGCAGGTAAGTGTAACATGTCTGTTATTTTTATAGGGAAAAAAATTTGACTTTACAATCACTTTAACCATTTCAATACTGGGCACTTAAACCCCCTTCCTTCCCGGACCAATTTTCAGCTTTCAGCGCTGTTTCAGTTTGAATGACAATTGCGCGGTCATGCGACACTGCACCCATATGAAATTTTTATCATTTTTTTCACACAAATAGAGCTTTCTTTTGGTGGTATTTAATCACCCCTGGGTTTTTTATTTTTTGCTCTATAAATTAAAAAAAGACAAAAAATTTTCAAAAACAATGCATTTTTCTGCGTTTCTGTTATAAAACTTTGCAAATAAGTAATTTCTCTTGATACATTTTGACCAAAAATGATACTGCTACATTTCTTTGGTAAAAATAACCCAAATCGGAGTTTATTTGGTGTTGGCGGACAGACAGATGTGACGGGGACTGTGACAGATGTGACGGTGACATACAGATGTTTTGTGTATGGTGACAGATGTTTGGGGACTGTGACAGATGTTGTGTATGGTGACAGATGTGATGGGGAACATACAGATGTTTTGGGGGCTGTTTTATGGGGACACTGACATGTGGACAGGGGTATCAGTGTGCTTGGTGCACTGTGTGGGGGGCGATCTGTGACAGCTTTCTGCATGAAATCCTCACCATGCAGAAAGCTGTCACAGAGCTGCAGCCCCCCCCTCCCCCCACCCCCCACTGAGCTCTCACCGAGCTCGGCGGGGGGAGAACTGTCACAGAGACGCTCGTCTCTGTTTACAATGTGACGGCTGTCACATTGGACACAGCAGTCACATGATCGGGAGGGCGAGTCACTGCGCCCGTATCCCGATCTCCGCTCAGCTGGATCCTGTGATCATAATGATCACAGGATCCAGCAGCAGCGCGGCGCGTGCCCGCGCTGCGAGCTCCCGTTCTGCAGGACGTATATATACGTCCTGTCAGAACGGGGAAGCTCCCACCCGGCCGTATATGTACAGTGGCCGGGTGGGAGATGGTTAAGGACCAGGCATTTTCTGACACTTTTTTTTACAAGATCTTTTTTTTGGGGGGGGGGGGGAGTGGGTACCTAGTTTTGACAGGTACCTGCTTCTACTTCCACTCGGATCACCTAGGCCCCCCCTGAAAGTCCCAGAATGCTGCAGGGCCATTCACAAAGCGCAGCTCTTGCATGCAAGCCACAAGTCACAAGCGTCTGCCCACAATTAAGATGCCGGTGCTAGGGAAAAAAAGACCGGTGAAAAAACTGGCTCAGGTGAGGACATCGCTGCATCCTTGGACAGGTGAGTGTCTGTTTATTAAAAGTCAGCAGCTACAGTTTTTGTAGCTGCTTAATGTTAATTTTAACACATATGACTGAAGTTCCTTTTTAAGACCAACTTTAAGTTGTTGTAAAGAGATGGGCAGTGTTCCTGTACACAGTGTAACAGAGCAGCATAGACCTGTGTGTGAACACCGCTCTAGGTCAGTCTCCCATCTCCACCGCTACCTCCCTTCTGTCACAGGCAACTGGAGAATGGGAGGGAAATCCCAATATGAGTAATCCCCCTGGACTTTAAGGGCAGGTGTGGTGGTCAAGGTAGTTACAGAAAAAAAGGAAAATAGAGTAAAAAATTATATATTTTATTCGTACAAAAGTGGATAAAAGACAAAGTAAGCGAAAAAATTGATACGTATTCGTCACTTTGCAGAGGTAAAGGCAAAATACAAAATAACATGAATACAATTCCAAGTTACAAATATAAAATTCAGGGTACCACAGTCAAACAGCATAAAGAAAGTTGGACTCGATGCATTTGGGATTTGCATACTTGGATGACCACTGTTGACAGCAGGGTCCAGGGGCAATATCACAAAAGTCCCAACATGTTTCGGTTAGTCCTTCTTCAGGGGATAATGAGCATCAAGTACAACAAGAGTGTGTTGTCTGTAGAGGATTAAATCGTACATGACGTAAGTATATATAATTAATAAACATATTGTAGGGACAAACTAGAAAGTAAACTGAGTAAATAAGCATTCACCGTAGAAGGTGAAAATGACACTTACTGCTAGAGGCACCCAACAAACCAATGATGATGTCAGCCCGGAAAGATCTGGAGGTGAGTCCAGACAACCGCTGGGAGTGTAAACCCCGGAAAGGGGAGCATGAAGTGTTGTGCGACCACAAGGGGCCCAAGGTGGCTATGCTGGCCCAACCACACTAAACGTGTGGATTACACTAAATAAAGAAAATATAAATGTGTATATAAAGATATAAAATATATAACACTGGTGTAAAATTAAAGAGTATGTAAAAAGGATAACGTGCCTTAAATCATGCCAGGTGGTGCCCAATTAAACGAATGATGATTAAAACATAATA
Source organism: Glandirana rugosa (assembly GCA_018402905.1). NCBI lineage: Eukaryota > Metazoa > Chordata > Amphibia > Anura > Ranidae > Glandirana > Glandirana rugosa. The sequence continues at coordinate 279,067 of BLSH010502800.1, forward strand.
CTATGAGGTAATGAGTACGGATATTTAGGACCGAACGCCCCTTGTTGTATTAAGGCAGATTTATATGTTAAACACAGCTTCTTGTGTAAGGGTGAGTATACAAAGCATACCGGCCACATACTAGCTGTAAAGAGGTTGTGGGCACAGAGAGGCATGAGTAATTAGAGTGAATTAGCTGAACAGAATCACAAAGGGAGCAGCTATCACTGGGCTATATCTTTGGAAAATTCTGATTGCTCTGCAAAATCTGTAACATAAGAGCACCGAAATTATTTTGTTAATAGAAATTTTACATAATTAAAAAAATATTAAACCTCAATTTAAACATATAAAAAGATGTACAGCTCAACTCAAGGCTTGGGAAAAAATATATATTGATAGCTTCCCTCCCCTTCAAAATCTACTGTATTGCTTGTATAAAACCCAATTAGCCATTTTCCCTCCCTGGTGTCACGTGACTCGTTAGTGTTACAAGGTCTCAGGGGTGAATGGGGAGCAGGTGTATTAAATTTGGTGTTCTCCCTCTCTCATACTGGTCACTGGAAGTTAAACATGGCACCTCATGGCAAAAAACTGAGGATCTGAAAAAAGAAATGTTGCTCTACATAAAGATGGCCTAGGCTATGAGAAGATTGCCAAGACCCTGAAACTGAGCTGCAGCATGTTGGCCAAGACCATACAGCGGTTTAACAGGACAGGTTCCACTCAGAACAGGCCTTGCCATGGTCAACCAAAGAAGTTGAGTGCACGTGCTCAGAGTCATATCCAGAGGTTGAGTTTGGGAAATAGATGTATGAGTGCTGCCAGCATTGCTGCAGAGGTTGAAGACCATATGCCACACACTGCATCACACTGTTTGCGGGCTTTCTTGATCAGTTTGCTGAAGAGAAGCAGACTAAGGACATGGATTACTGGAATCATGTCCTGCAGTCTGATGAGACCAAGATAAAAGTATTTGGTTCAGATGGTGTCAAGCGTGTGTGGTGGCAACCATGTGAGGAGTACAAAGACAAGAGTGTTTTGCCTACAGTCAAGCATGGTGGTGGGAGTGTCATGGTCTGTGCCTGCATGAATGCTGCCAGCACTGGGGAGCTACAGTTCATTGAAGGAACCATGAATGCCAACATGTACTGTGACATACTGAAGCAGAGCGAGATCCCCTCCCTTCAGAGACTGGGCTGCAGGGCAATATTCCAAGATGATAAAGGCCCCAAACACACCTCCAAGACGACCACTGCCTTGCTAAAGAAGCTGAGGGTAAAGCCGATGGACTGGCCAAGCATGTCTCCAGACCTAAACCCTATTAAGCATCTGTGGGGCATCCTCAAACGGAAGGTGGAGGAGCGCAAGGTCTCTAACATCCACCAGCTCCGTGATGTCATCATGGAGGAGTGGAAGAGGACTCCAGTGGCAACCTGTGAAGCTCTGGTGAACTCCATGCCCAAGAGGGTTAAGACAGTGCTGGAAAATAATGGTGGACACACAAAATATTGACACTTTGGGCTGAATTTTGGCGTTTTCACTTAGGTGTGTACACACTTTTGTTGCCAGCAGTTTAGACATTAATGGCTGTGTGTTGAGTTATTTTGAGGGGACGGCAAATTTACACTGTTATACAAGCTGTACACTCACTACTTTATATTGTAGCAAAGTGTAATTTCTACAGTGTTGTCACATGAAAAGATATAATCAAATATTTACAAAAATGTAAGGGGTGTACTCACTTTTGTGAGATACTGTATATATAGATTCTCATTAATAGAACAATACTTACAAATCAGCTATATAGCAATCTAGGATAACACCTCCAAATGGAAACCACTGCCAGGTGTCTGGCTCAGGAGTTTTGAGGGGAAGACATGGGACCCCAATGGGAAAACCAAGGAGCAGCACCTGAAATTGTATGCATGGGATTCGAAAGCCTATTATCCATCAAGAGCAGGGTGGGACCTGAAGTCATGTCTGGGATGATTGCTCACTCACATATGTCAGCACTTGGTAACTACTGATCTTTTATGCCTATTCCTGATTCGTGTTTTACACCCTACCTGTGGTCCTAACCAACCTATCACCAGCTTGTTAATATGAAAAGTCCCTCTGCCAGCTCCCGCTCCCACTCTCTGTCCTGAACTGTGCTGCCTCCTGCTCTCCACTGTGCACATAGTTAGGATACTGCTGCTATAGAGAACAGGGGGGGAGAGGACACTATAGAGTCTGTAAGGGGGAGGCGATGTGAAGGGGGCAGAAGACACTGCTATGGATAGGGCCAACCCCATAGCAATGTCCTCTACTGCCCTTCACATCATCCCCCCCGAATCCTGCATTCTGAGTGCAACACACTCCTGAACCCTGCATTCTGAGCGCTACGCACTCCTGAACCCTGCATTCTGAGTGCAACGCACTCCTGAACCCTGCATTCTGAGCTCAACGCGCTCCTGAACCCTAAATTCTGAGCGCAATGCACTCAAGAACCCTGCATTCTGAGATAAACACACTCCTAAACCCTGCATTCTGAGTCTAACGCACTCCTGAACCTTGTAATCTGAGCGCAACACACTCCTGATCCCTGCATTCTGAGTGCAACGCACTCCTGAACCCTGTATTCTGAGCGTGACACACTCCTGAATCCTGCATTCTGAGTGTAACACACTCCTGAACCCTGCATTCTGAGCATAACACACTCCTGAACCCTGCATTCTGAGCATAACACACTCCTGAACCCTGCATTCTGAGCGCAACGTACTCCTGAACCCTGCATTCTGAGTGCAACCCACTCCTGAACCCTGCATTCTGAGTGTAACACACTCCTGAACCCTGCATTCTGAGTGTAACACACTCCTGAACCCTGCATTCTGAGCTTAATGCACTCCTGATCCCTGCATTCTGAGTGCAACACACTCCTGAACCCTTCATTCTGAGCGCATCACACTCCTGAACCCTGCATTCTGAGTGTAACACACTCCTTAACCCTGCATTCTGAGCGTAATTAACTCATGCACTACTTTCAAAAATACACTGTGCCAAATTTCATTATACACATACACAAACACTACGTTTTGGATCTACATTCAGGTCCATAAATATTGGGACATCGACTCAATTCTAATCTTTTTGGCTCTATACACCACCACAATGGAATTGAAATGAAACGAATAAGATGTGCTTTAACTGCAGAATTTCCGCTTTAATTTGAGGGTATTTACATCCAAATCAGGCGAATGGTGTAGAAATTAGAACAGTTTGTATATGTGCCTCCCACTTTTTAAGGGACCAAAAGTAATGGGACAGATTAACAATCATAAATCAACCTTTCACTTTTTAATACTTGGTTGCAAACCCTTTGCAGTCAATTACAGCCAGAGGTCTGGAACGCATAGACATCACCAGATGCTGGGTTTCATCCCTGGTGATGCTCTGCCAGACCTCTACTGCAACTGTCTTCAGTTCCTGCTTGTAAATCCTTGGGGCATTTTCCCTTCAGTTTTGTCTTCAGCAAATGGAATTCATGCTCAATCGGATTCAGGTCAGGTGATTGACTTGGCCATTGCATGACATTCCACTTCTTTCCCCTAAAAAACTCTTTGGTTGCTTTCGCAGTATGCTTCGGGTCATTGTCCATCTGCACTGTGAAGCGCCATCCAATGAGTTCTGAAGCATTTGGCTGAATATGAGCAGATAATATTGCCCGAAACACTTCAGAATTCATCCTGCTGCTTTTGTCAGCAGTCACATCATCAATAAATACAAGAGAACCAGTTCCATTGGCAGCCATACATGCCCACGCCATGACACTTCCACCACCATGCTTCACTGATGAGGTGGTATGCTTTGGATCATGAGCAGTTCCTTTCCTTGTCCATACTCTTCTCTTCCCATCACTCTGGTACAAGTTGATCTTGGTCTCATCTGTCCATAGGATGTTGTTCCAGAACTGTGAAGGCTTTTTTAGATGTTATTTGGCAAACTCTAATCTGGCCTTCCTGTTTTTTTGAGGCTCACCAAAGGTTTACATCTTGTGGTGAACCCTCTGTATTCACTCTGGTGAAGTCTTCTCTTGATTGTTGACTTTGACACACATACACCTACCTCCTGGAGAGTGTTCTTGATCTGGTCAACTGTTGTGAAGGGTGTTTTCTTCACCAGGAAAAGAATTCTTCGGTCAACCACCACAGTTGTTTTCCGTGGTCTTCTGGGTCTTTTGGTGTTGCTGAGCTCACTGCTGCGTTCTTTCTTTTTAAGGATGTTCCAAACAGTTGATTTGGCCACACCTAATGTTTTTGCTATCTTTCGGATGGGTTTGTTTTGTTTTTTTCAGCCTAATAATGGCTTGCTTCACTGATAGTGACAGCTCTTTGGATCTCATATTGAGAGTTGACAGCAACAGATTCCAAATACAAATAGCACACTTGAAATGAACTCTGGACCTTCTATCTGCTCCTTGTAAATGGGTTAATGAGGGAATGAGAAGCCAATTGTCCCATTACTTTTGGTCTCTTAAAAAGTGGGAGGCACATATACAAACTGTTGTAATTCCTATACCGTTCAACTGATTTGGATGTAAATACCCTCAAATTAAAGCTGAAAGTCTGCAGTTAAAGCACATTTTGTTTGTTTCATTTCAAATCCATTGCGGTGGTGCATAGAGCCAAAAAGATTAGAATTGTGTCGATGTCCCAATATTTATGGACCTGACTGTACGTTTGGGGTTAACAATGTATTATCACCCGCAGTAGATCACAAAGGCAGTGAGTTTTGAACCTGGTGCAGGAAACACACATGGAACATGCCTTTCTGGCATCGCGTTCTGGTGTAAACTGCCCCAACAACAGGGCACTGTGCCCGGTGGTCTTTGACTTCATCAATGTTGTTCAAGTAAATCTCTAAGGTTGCCTACCCCTGATATACACAATATATAAACAATATACTATATATTGTAGAATTCTTGTATGCACAAACTACAACAAAGGTTAAAATGATGATGGTTAACGATATTGTTAAGCTGTTATGCATCTAGAACAATGCATGTGTAGCAGGTAGCGAACTACAGCTATCTGACTTGGAAGACTTGCTTTCTGCCATCCGAGACTATCTCTGTATCTCCCTAGTGCTGGGCTTGGATTACTTGCATCACACTTCTGAGCTTAGAGGAGGATTGTTGAACTGTAATCTTCTTAGCAGACATCGCTGAACTGCAGAACGGTCAATGAACTTCACCTCCCAGCAAGCCATCCACTCCAGGGGAGAATTATGGGAGAGACTATAAAGTTTTCTGCCGGGCAGGCACACGCTCTCTTGCTTCCCGGGTCCCATTGACTGAACACCCTCTCGCCGTTGTGTGAGGGGACTGAGGCCTACTACGCGGTGCATGGCCTTATGCAGCTCCAGGCTCTGCAGGTCAGACATTGCATGCTACACAAGGGGCGCCCCCAGCAGCATCGATGAAAGCATTGAAGTCAGACGACTTGGGTTGGTGAGAGAGCACCTGCCCAATATCCAGCCACCAGCTACTAATTGCTTGCCTTGACTGTTCATCACTGTGTCACACTTAGGAATCCCTACTCTTTGAGCTCCAACTGCTGGAGAAGATCATTGCTAGGCCTTGCTTTCTGACCATTGCTGCCCTATTGCTCTTAAAGGAGACACATCACTAATACCTATATAACCTAATTTCTCATTAGGATTAAGGGTATTATAGGCCCGCCTGGGGTTCCCCATTAGTAGTAGTGATATCTACAGCATCTAACAGCTCTTTTCTTTGAGGAATCTATTCTGTTATTGTTTACATTGGTATCATTAATTGTTATTTCTGATAGTTATATGATAGTCTTGAGAACTATTTCAATTGGCAGTTTATCTGGGACTTGGCTGGCCAATACCCTTTGGGTCTCTTCTGTTGATAAAGTAAATTTGATAGAGCTAAAGTCATTTACATTGTGTAAGTGTATTTTTAAAGGTATACACAACATGTCAGGTGGGCTGGAAAGTTCACAGGGTCAGGGCTGCACAGAGGAACATGCAATTTCATGCAACCCCCAAGGGGGCAATTCTACACATGTCTTTGCATTGGTAATTCATGTTGGATACCTTCTGATAGCCATCTGCTATAAGAAATTAAAAGAGAAGTATAGACTTTTTTAAAATTTTAGAATCATACTTACTAGTTGCATACATACTTACAGTCCAATGCTGCATCTGTCCCCCGCCAGCTCTAACACTGAGAATTGAGTGATCAAACACTGTTGAATGCTCGGTTCTAAGGGCTCTCTGAGCAGAGAGCTGGTGACTGTCAGTCACCACTCTCTGCTCTGCCCCCTCCTTGCTCACTGGAGCACTGGGCTGGGGAGGGGCGGGAGCGGTCGGCTCAGACTCTTAGTCACTCATTGAGAGGCTGAGTGGGGTTCTGGTCCAGTCATATGGGTTGATCCCGACTACATTGTTGCAATCTTTCCTGGACCAGCTCTGTGATGTCAGCCGACAGCAGGCTTCAGGCTTATCATAGGCTTACCTGCAGATTAAAGTGTTTGTCAGGAGTTGACAACCACTTTAAACAAAGTAACTAATACATGAAAATCATTGAATCTGAATCTCATGAATTAGCGAATTAAAAAAAAACAGGTCTGTGTATTTAGCTGATCTACAGTAGGTAGGGAGTTTCACATGTCATTGACATACATTTAACTGGGTCATTCTGCTGTGCATTCTGCCTGTCATAGCCTAAAGTTGCTTGGTAAAATGTATCCCAGTAAGTAATATTGGCAATATTGGAGGTGTGGTACCCTTTGAATAGAGGAAAGTTAGGAATTATGCAACACTGTACTGTAATTATAGACTTAAGTTTGCTCAACTTCTTTTACTCAACAAATCAAATAGTAAAGTATGTAAATAAGAGAACGGGTCAATGGAAGTTGTGTTGTTTCTATACAGTAGGAGTTGCTTTCCAGAATTGAGTAATATGTGGGCTTCTTCAAAATATAAGCTCTGTAATATATTAGGACCGCAGTTTTACTAACAAGATAGCTAGAAAATCCATTGTGAAAAGAGTTTGAATGGAGGCTTTATTGAAATTTTTTTTTTTAGTTATACACCCCCCAAAAAATATTGATAGCTCATAATCTTTACTGACATACAGTATATACAGGATTTATTTGCCAAGCTGCAATTCTGCATATCACATGAAACAAGTGGAATGTTTGCTGCTATTATAAACTTTTCTTCTTTATTTCTGCTATTGTGAGCTCCTAATTTGACACATTTTGGTCCAAATTTTACTTTTTTAAAAAAAAAAAGGGACTGTCCTGATTGTACTTCATTCTCTCATCAGCCTATACAAAAGTCTCAGTAACCTTAAAGGGGTTCTATGCATTAAGGTGAAAAATCTCCTTTAGTGTAGCAGCCCCACCCCCCAGAGCCTCCCTTTTATTTACCTGAACCCTGTCTTTCCCGTGTCGGGGGCGAGCACACCCGCTCCAGCCGGTGTCTCGGGTCCTGATTGGATAGATTGATAGCAGCGCAGCCATTGGCTTCCGCTGATGTCAATCAAATCCAATGATGAGGGAGCCAGGGGCGGGTCCGAGTCCTGCTGTCTGTGTCAATGGATGCAGCAGCAGGACAGGGGAGTGCGCCCACACGGGTGTCCCCGGGGAAGGGCTTCGCTGTCAGGGCACGCGATGCAGGGAGGAGCCAGGAGTGCCGTGGAGGGACCCCAGAAGAGGAAGATCGGGGCCGCTTTGTGCAAAACCCTTGCACAGAGGAGGTAAGTATGACATGTTAGTTATTTAAGAAAAAAAAACAAAGCTTTACAATCACTTTAATTGGAGGTGCAGCTTCAGTCTGTTGGGGGAAAGACTATGTGTAGCTGTGCGAATCTGTTTTCAATTCTCTAAGAGCCGGTTCACACTGAGGCGACTTGTCAGGCTTGTCATGCAGTGCAATGGAACCATTCTAATAGGAGTGAAAAAGGTTGCTGCACAATTTTTGGGGCGACCTCAGCGCGACTTGCATTGACTTCTATGGATAGAAGTCTCCTTGCAAGCCGCGCTGAGGTCGCCTCGAGCGGGGCGACTTGCTTCGCCCTGCAAGTCGCGCCGCTCAAGTGTGGACCGGCTCTAAGGGTTTGGCAAATCCTGTCTGTAGATATTTTAAAAATAACATAGTAGGGAGAAGGTAATATCATGGGGCTTTAAAAGCAACACAGAAAATAAGCAAATACATAATTGGGGGTGCATTAACCACTTCAAGACCAAGCCTGTTTTTTGGGTTCGGTGTTTACGAGTTAAAACCAGTTTTTTTGCTATAAAATTACTTAGAACCCCCAAACATTATATATTTTTTTTCGAACACCCTAGAGAATAAAATAGCGGTCATTGCAAAACTTTATGTCACACCATATTTGCGCAGCGGTCTTCCAAGTGTGATTTTTTTAAAATAAATTCAGTTTTTCTAGTTAAAAAATAAGAAAACAGTAAAGTTAGGCCATTTTTTTCCATATTGTGAAAGATAATGTTATGCAGAGTAAAATAATACCCAACATGTCATGCTTCAAAATTGCGTCCGCTTGCGGAATGGCAACAAACTTTGCAACTTAAAAATCTCCATTAGCGACGTTTAAAAAATGCTACAGGTTAGCAGTTTTGAGTTACAGAGGAGGTCTAGTGCTAAAATGATTGCTCTCACTCTAAAGATAGCGGCGATACCTCACATGTGTGGTTTGAACACCGTTTTCATATGTGGGTGGGACTGACGTATGCATTCGCTTCTGCACACAAGCTCACGGGGACGGGGCACTTTAATTTTTTTTTAACTATTTATTTTGCTTCTTACTTTTTATTTTTACACTGTTCTTTTTTAAAAAAAAAAAAAATGATCACTTTTATTCCTATTACAAGAAATGTAAACATTCTTGTAATAGAAAAAAGCATGACAGGTCCTCTTAAATATGAGATCTGGGGTCAAAAAGACCTCAAATCTCATATTTACACTAAAATGCCAGAAAAAAAAAAAAAAAATGACAGCCCCCCCCCCCCCCAAAAAAAAATGGTCCCTTTAAGACCGTTGGTCGGACGTGACTTCTGACGCCATTTCTGCCCTGCCGTGTTATGGAGAAGATGTTAAAGTGTTTGTAAACCCTTACATATACTTTGTAAAGAGGCTGGCCTCAGGAGATACAAAGAGATGAAACAAATCCTCCTACCTAAGTTGTACATGGTAATCTGCAGTCTTCTCTTCTCTACATCAGTTGAAAGTGCTGAATTTAAAAAAAAGGGGCAGAGAGCTGAAGTTGCACTCTGATAGCAGAGGAATGAAGTATCAGACAGAAATTATACTTAAGCTGGCCATACATTATACAATTTTCTTATTTAATTTCCTTAAGATTTACCTTCAACTATGTAGTGCAGGGGCCTACCTGATTGCATATAAAATGAAAACATTTAGGTTTGACCTAATTTTATATGGCTAAAATGTTATAATGTATGGCTAACCTTAGTACTCTTAATTGAAAAAAGTACACGCAATAGAAGGATATGCTTTGTTCATATTTCCTGTCTGGGATTTACAACCACTTTAAGCATGTTAGCATAAAGCAAGGTTGCACTGGATAAAGCAGCAGATAAAACTAATCACTGATCTTAAATCAATCACAAAGTAAAATTGTATAAAAGTAGAATTGTAGAGTAGAATACGTAAGTAACCTTAAAAATATCCCCTCTTCTCTCCTAACACCTATGCTGACTAGCCTGTGCAAAACAGATCTGCCTACTTACCCATTTTCTGCTCAGGTCCAGTCACATGATCCCGCTCCCCTCTGTCAGCCAGCAGCTGCTTCAGGGAAGAGAAGAGGGCACCATTAGTGGATGGGCCAGAAGTGACATCACCGCTCCCAGGTATTCCAGCCATTGTTGATTGCTCTCTCCTCTCCCCCGTAGCTGCAGCTGGCTGACACGGGGGACATCATGTGACCAGACCTGAGTGGCCAAAAATAGGTGAGCTCGGAGATCTTTCTTACACGTTCGACAGAATAGGCGTTAGGAGGGATCGGGAGCATTTTTTCGATTAGTTAGGTACAGTCTAAAATTCAACTTTAAGGCCAAAAAAAAAACTATATTAGATACAAAGAAAAAGCAGCAAAGGAGTTTTTCCCAAAGAGCTAGCAATCAGAATTAAAGTACAGTTTGTCTACAGTAACTGTCCTTAATCTCTCCCTATGTGGTTTGTTTGCTTTCCCTACAACAGCTTCTAGAACATTGGTGTAGCCGACAGCGGACTACAATTACCTGGCACTGCAGACTTACCCCCTTCATTCTTAGACTGTCTCTGTGTCCCTATAGTGCTGGGCTTGAATGACATGCATCATCTTCCTGAGCCAAGCAGAGAGCATTGTAGGAATTGTAGTCTCCTGAACAGACATCCTGGATCTGCAGAACTATTCCTGGACTACACATCCCAGCAGGCCATCTGCTACACAGAAAAGAAAAGGGTCAGCAGATTATACCCAAGCTCTCTTGCTTCCCGGGCTCCATCAAGTAAACACCCCTCTGCTGATGTGCGAGAGGGCTGCAGCCTACCACGCAGCATCACAGCGATCCCAGTCCTGACCCAGGCGGGTCCAATGCCGCTTGCTACACGAGGGGCATCACCGCAAAGTTGCTGTACCAGCGGATCAGACAACTCTCAGTCCCCAGCAGCCAGTCAGTTATCTCTGTCCATTCTGCAGATGGATGTATCGACTAGAATCACTGTTCAGGAGGTTCCTACGCTGTTCTCCAGTTGGTGAGAGGGCATCTGCCCGCCAATACAATCTCTGCCTTGTCATATTTCATTGGACACTGTATACAGACACACTTGGGATTACTTTATCATATTTCACAGGACACTGTATACAGACACCTCATCCTTGGAATTGATCTAAAGATTACTACTAGCCAGGATAAGCTGCTTTGCTCTGCCTACACATCACTGTGCCATATTCAGAATCTCTGTTCTCTGAGCTCCAACTTGCCAGTAAAGATCATTGCAGGCCTTGCATCCTGGCTATTCTACTGCTAGTTAAAGGGACTCACCCCTAATACTTATAATACCTGGTCTCTCATTGGGATTAAAGGTGTAACGGGCCGGCCTGGGATCCCCTTTAGTGGTGGTATCATATACAGTAACTAGTGGTTTATTAGAGATCCATTCATTCATTGTCTGTTCCTATGTACCTTGATATTCTTTATCTGATTTCAAGATGTTATTTAATTTCCTTTGGGGACCTTCCCAACTGAGTTTTGGCCGTTCACTCAGGACTTGGCCGACTGATATCCTATTACCAACTTGTCCTTACAAGTAAAATAAAAGAGAGCTAATCAATCTGCATTCTGTCGGTGTGTTATTTAACCACCTCCTGACCGCCATATGCAGAATGACACCCGGGAAGTGGTTCAGTTATCCTGGCTGGGCGTCATATGACGTCCTCAGGATAACATGCTGGCGCGCGCCTGGGGGGGCGTGCATCGCGGCGATCGGTGGTGTGGGGGGTCAGTCTGACCCCCCGCATTACCGATCTCGGTAAAGCGCTTCCATCTGAAGCACTTTACCATGTGATCAGCCGTGACCAATCACGGCTGGTCACAGTGTAACACAGGAAAGCCGTTTATCGGCTTTTCCTGTACTCTGGCTGCTCTCCTGACAGGGGGGGTTTGCGCTGATGGTTTATCAGCACAGCCCTCCCTAGGATCGCCACACTAGACCACCAGGGAGCCTGCCCAGGAACCACCAGCAATGTGCCCACCCAGGACCACCAGGGAGCCGACCAGGGACCACGAGGGAGCCAATCTGGACCACCAGGGAGACCACTCTAGACCACCAGGTAAGGGGCACAGTGCCCAATATGGATGGCACTCAGTGCCACCTTCAGATGCCACCTTAGACCACCAGGTAATGGACCCCTACCAGTGAATGTGCCCACCAGTGCCCCATCAGTGCAAACCAGTGCCCCTACCAGTGCCACCTACCAGTGCCCATCAGTGCCACCTACCAGTGCCCATCAGTGCCACCTATCAGTGCCCAGTGCCACCTATCAGTGCCGTCGTTGAGTGCCCATCAGTGCCGCTTATCAGTGCCGTCAGTGCTGCATATCAGTGCCACCTATCAGTGTACGTCAGTGCTCTTTATCAGTGTCGCCTAACAGTGCTCATCATTGCTGCATATAAGTGCCTTATCATCAGTGCCACCTCATCAGTGCCACCTCATCAGTACTGCCTCATCAGTACTGCCTCATCAGTGCCCGTCAGTGTAGCCTCATCAGTGCCCATCAGTGATGGAGAAAATTTACTTATTTACAAAGTTTTGTGAGAGAAACAGAGAAATTTTTATTTTTTTCAAGATTTTCGGTATTTTTTTATTTGTAGAGCAAAAAATAGAAACCGCAGGGGTGATCAAATACCACCAAAAGAAAGCTCTATTTGTGGGAACAAAATGATAAAAATTCTGTTTGGGTACAGTGTCGCACGACCGCGCATTTGTCATTCATAACACAACAGCACTGAAAGCTGAAAATTGGTCTGGTAGGAAAGTGTTATAAGTGCATGGTATTGAAGTGGTTAAAGGAATATGCAATATGTCTGAACCTAGAGTGCCAGGAGGGCTGGAAGGTCCACAAGGTCAAGGTGGTGCAGATGAACGGGTAACTCTAAGCAACCCCCAAGAGGACAGTGCTACACTGGCATTTGGGCTGCTCTGTACCACTTCCACATTTTATAATGAAGTGCCTGACTTGTCCAAAAGCCCCCTTGTTGGCCCATGTAAGCCTGCCCGGGCCATAGTTTAACCGCTTGTGATCCGCGCTATAGACAAAAGACGTCTACAGCGCGGATCTGAATCTCCGGGTGGACATCCATGGACGTTCGCCCCTTTGCACGCTCCCGGCGCGCACTCACGACTCGATGTCCGCTCCTGACCCGCGATCGCCTGCAGAGCTGTAGAACGGGGAACCGCCAGTGTAAACACGGCGGTTCCCCATTCTGTGAGAGGGGGACATTCCAGATCTACTGATCCCTGTCACTGGGATCAGTTAGATCTGTTATGTCCCTGCCAACCCATCCCCCCCACAGTTAGAACACACCCAGGGAACATATTTAACCCCTTCACTGCCCCCTGCAGGTTAACCCCTTCACTGCCAATGACATTTACACAGTAACCAGCGGATATTTACATTTCTGATCGCTGTATAAATGTCATTGGTCCCAAAAAAGTGTCAAAAATGTCCGACATGTCCCCCCCAATAACAAAGTCCTGATAAAAATCGCAGATCGCCGCCATTACTAGTAAAAAAAAAAATAATAAAAACGCCATAAATCAATTCCCATAGTTTGTAGACGCGATAACTTTTGCGCAAACCAATCAATAAACGCTAATTGCTAATTTTTTTACCAAAAATATGTAGAAGAATATAAATCGGCCAAACCCAATGAATAATTTTTTTTTTATATTTTTTTTTTGGATATTTATTAGAGCAAAAAGTAAAAAATATTGTTTTTTTCAAAATCATCGCTCTTTGTTTGTTTATAGCACAAAAAATAAAAACCACAGAGGTGATCAAATACCACCAAAAGAAAGCTCTATTTGTGGGGAAAAAAGGACATCAATTTTGTTTGGGTACAACGTCGCACGACCGTGCAATTGTCATTCAAAATGCGACAGCGATGAAACCTGAAAATTGGTCTGGGCAGGAGGGGGGTTTAAGTACCCAGTAAGGAAGTGGTTAAAGACCATGCAGAGCATTATGGTTAAAAAATGTATCTTCCTTTCTCTCTTCCTTCTCCCTTCTTTATTCTCTACTTTTCTCATGGTTCACCTTTTCTTGCTTTCTTTTTATGCTTCTTTTTCTTTCGGTGTTTGTTGTAACATAATCCAAGTTATCTTGATTTATTCATATCATATCAGGTCTCTTATGGATTGCCTACCTTCTTAGCAAGCGTTATAAGCCATGATATTTTTGATTTGTACGCCTTCTGCAGTTAGGTCCATCTGCTTACATGTCGACCTACCTTTGCATGTTCCGGTCTAACCTGATTATCATTTCTATGTTTATAAGGGACACAATTCACAGCTTACTGTTATGTCTGTAATATGTATATGTCACACTATGGGCGATAGCCATTGAGCTGACTTGCCACCTCCTGCTATTGCTGTTGGTGCCCCGAATTTAAGATGTTTAGGCTCCATTTACACGGGACGCTATGTTAACCTCGCCTGAATGATTTATTTTGACAGCTAGAAGCCGACGTCTAAAACGGCCGTTTTGACACGTTTTGCATGCGGCCTTTAGCAGCGTTTAGCGGCGTTTGTGCCTAGGAGCATTTTTAAAGAAATTTTTTTTTTTTCTAAATGGAAATGCCTGTAAACGAAACGGTCCTAGACGTGAGTTACTGCGTTTAGGCGCGTTTAGCGGCATTTACAAGCTGTTTGGCGTTTCAAATGCCTCTGAACTGGCATCTGAACCCATTTTTTTGCATTCCAAAAAAAGCCTTTAAACTCAACTGCCTGGAAACGACATTAAACGACCCTGTGTAAATGTACTGATAAGATAACATAGAGGAAAGTTCAGGGGAAGCTGAAAAAAACGCCCAAATGCCTCAAAACATCAGTTTACCAGCAGCAGTGTAAATGAGGCCTTATGGCGTTTTTCTTCTTTTTGAATTAAAACATTTTCGACTCTAAAAAATTTCTCTTGTGTAAACCTGCAAATCCTGAACCCGCTGGATTCGCCTTGGTGGTGGTGAAAGAGTAAAATTTTTATATATCAATTTGCTATATTTTACCAAGTTCCCCAAATTATGGGAGTTACCAGACCCCTGCATATGTATTCTACACCTTCTGCTAAATTTTGTTTTACTGATCGAGCCAAATATTACAATGTATGGCCAATGTATTTAAGTATTTATGTAAGAAAAGAGCCTTATAAAGCTCTGTTAGCCAATCCTCGGCTAAAGGCAGCTTACATTATGTTGTTCTTGTACCTCTGACCTTTACAGTAACTTATTTATTCTGTTTAATAGGAACATTCCTCCAACTTTCCCATTATTGTTCAAGTTCTGAAATAAAAAAGCAGCTATTCCATATCATATTTCTGCTCTTTGGCTGTTTCCCTGCATTTAGAAGAGAACATTGTTAAAGGATATACATTACATTTTGTGGTAACAGCAATTTTTGTGGCTGAATAAACAAAGCCCAACTCCAGGGATGTGATTTTCTTAGATTTGAATAATGTGGAGAAGAATAAGAAGTTCTGCCCGTTTTATTGTTGTCTGGCTATTATGGGTACAATTCCCCTCACTTCCTGTCCTGCCCCAGGGCAAAAAAGAGAAGATTGGATATCGTGGGGGAAAGGTACAAACTGGTATGAAAATTTTGAGACTATAGCCCATTACACACAGGCCGAATGCCGGATGACATCGGCCGGTTTAATAAAAACTGGCCAACAATTGGCTCGTGTGTATGGCAGCTGGTCCTTTCGGCCGGCTTCTGTCGGACGAGCATGTTGAAAACCAGCAGCCAACTGGCTCCCGATTAGCGCTCTTAGTCAATGGCTGAGAGTTTATAGTTTGATCCATCCCTAGTCACCCTAAAGTGGTCATAGACCTTTGGTATGTAATATGAACAAAGTATATCCCTCTATAGTGTGTACTTGTCTCAATTAAGAGCACTAAGTGTCATTTATGTCTTGTGCCCTGTTCCTCTGCTATCCTCATGAGTCACTTCAGTCAAGTTTTCCTGACAGCAAAATGTAAAAAGGTGACAGGGGAGGGAGCTCCAGCACGCAGCCTGTGATTGACAGCCTTAGCTCAGTTTCTTTGTGTTCTATGTGAATGGGGTGTGTCCCTTCCCTCCAATCAGCTCTTACTGAGCTTTGCAGAGTGTAACTTCAGTCCCCACCCCCTGCTTTATGACATCTCAGACAAGTTGTATGAATATGCACTTTGAATGGCTGTAGAGAAGAAAGGTTTGCAGAAAAACAGGAACAACGTATGTAGGAGGATTTGTTTCAGTAAGGGTTTACAACCACTTTAACGTCTATAAAGCAACTTGGTCTGGTGGTAAGTGTGGCGGGAAATTTAACTAAAGGGGTGTGGAAAAGAGGAATTTTATATACGGAAAACCATTGTTACATGTATAATAATAATAATAGTGATCCTTCAAAGTGGGCTTTTCAGTAACGTTATCTACATTCACACCTGAGCAATTTGAATTGTGTTCCAGAAGTGTTATTTTATTGTGCCTATTCATATCAAGAGCTTCCTGTATATTCATGCATGTTTTGGCCCCCAAGATTTCAACGGAAACACCTAAAATATGCACATAAATTGCGTTTTTTGTGGTTTTGTCCTCCTTCTAGTAACTAGCTTTCTAAAAAAAACTCAAATCTGCGAAATCCTGGAAAACAAGAAAAAAAATGCAAACAAAAACCCCAAAAAACACTAAAAATAACATGAAAAGGCTCATACTCAAGCATTAATCCAGACTGTAAACTTTTTTTTTATAAAAGCTGTAAAAATTCTTCAGCTCTGCTAAGTGACTTTCCCTAGGATGAGATGATGTCAGCAGTCTACTGCAGACTGGGGGAAGCATTACCTCCTCAGTGATTAGACTGCAACATATCTTTGTAGCAAGTCACACAACAGACCAAAAGCTGTAGCAGTGGTTGATCTGTATTAGGCATTTGTGAACACAGCCAAACTCTGCACAGATACCAGGCTTCATATGACTGCGTCATCTCTAAACCAGCAATCTCAGTGCAAGAAGTAGATACTGATCCTGCATGATGCCTGGATAAAGATGGCACAATCCTTATGGAGAGAAAATTAGATGAAGGCATTGTCAAGTACTGTGATCTCTGGGAGAGAAAATATTATCTGTAAGTCTTAGGCCTCATACACACGGGCGTTTTTTACAGCCAAGTTTTTTAGCGTTTTTTTGCAACTCTCCATGTCACTCAATGGCCCCATAAAAACACTGATGTTTTTGAGCTGTAGAGGGCGTTGGCGTTAGTGAGCTGCAAATAGAACGCGGGACCAGCGCGTTCCGAGGCAGTAGCGTTTTTGACGCTGATCCGGCAAAACGCTCACTAACGCGCATTGACGCCGTAGCGACGCTAACCGGCGTTTTTAGCGCCAGCGTTTTCAGGTTAAAAAATAGCAGAGGAACGTTTTTTGTTTTTTTAAAAACGCCTATTGACGCCAACGCTCACTAACGCACATTAACGCTCATTAACGCAGATGCAAAACGCTGACGTTTTGCTTATTTTTTTAATACACCCATGTGTAGGCCTTACAGTCACACAAATTTTAGCAACTTGAAAAATACAGTATATTGGATATTAGGTCCTCCTTCGGCTGTATATTTGTAGTTTCTGGTATTTACTCAATGTTGTTATCAGAGTTTTCCAGTTGTTCTGTACATAATACTTATGGTAATGCGGTTTTATCTTTCTTTTTATGTTCCAGAGCTTTTTTTTTTCAAAAGCAGGGGAACTGCTATTCAATTTGCCTTATCAGTAACACAAATACATTTATGTGATCCTTTAAAGGTTAGACCATAAATCCAGACTGCGAAATGTGAATATTGCTGGCCTAGTCTGCCGTGCATTATCCTGAGTCTGCACCAGTCCCCTTTCTATTGCACCTCTAATTATAATACAGTCCCCTGGAGGGTCTTTAGATATAGAGGGAGATTTACTAAGACTGAAGCACTCAGAATCTGGTGCAGCTAAATATAGTAACCAATCCGCTTCTAAATTTAGCTTGTTCTAATTTAGCTTTGATAATAAAAAATGAAAGCTGATTGGTTACTATGCAGAGCTGCTCTGGATTTTGCACTCTCCAATTTTAGTAAATCTCCCCCATAGTCCCTGCAGGCCTGGCACTCCAGTTTTCGGAAATTTGCGCAATGTGCCAAGAAGCACCTAAAGGCGGCCATAGACAAATGAAAATCCTGCTGAACCGGTTGAATTTTGATGCGTCTTTGGGCAGGCCGGTCCTAGTGAAGTGGATCCAGTGGAGTCCTTAAGAGATATAAAAAACGGATAATTTAGCGTGGAACTGCAGGTAAAACTTGTTTTTAGACAATGTATGTGTGTTATGTCTACTGTTGGTGGGGTTTTGCTGCCGATGTTCTTATAGTACTGTAGAGATTTCCTGTCCATTTGACATCCAGGCAGTGTTGATTTTGACGTCAAATTTCAATATAGTTTTAGTCATGGTCTTTTGACTAAAATGCCATTTCATTTTATTCATATTTCAGTCATCTGATTTGTTTTAGTTTTAGTCGTATTTTAGCTGACTAAAATAGTGTTAATTTAGTCGGCGAAAATATTTGTGTTGATGAAATTAACACTGTGCTGCTCTGGACAGTCCGAGGAGGCCTGTAATGCGTACAGTGCTTTGGACGGTGGTCTCAGGAGGCCTGTAAATGCTGCACAGTATCTTGGATGGTGGTGTGAGGAGGCCTGTAATGCACAATGATAAAGTGCAAAAAAAGGGGTTTTACCGCGCTAGGCAACAATGTAAAAAGAAGAGGGGGTGAGCTGCCACACAATGACCAAACTTATTGTTAATCAAGAATATAAAACAAAGGGTATGGCGCTAAACCCAAAACTGATGAATGTCTATGACCATATGAGTTGATTCTAAGTGTGGTGTCATCCACAATATCACCATAAATATAAAATGCAGGCAGTGTATAAGTCATAGTTACATAGTTAGTCAGGTTGAAAAAATGACACAAGTCCATCTAGTTAAACCAAAAAAACAAAAAGAAAAAAAAAAAAAAAACATTTATATATATATATATATAACCGAATAATCCCATATACAATCCTTCACCCACAGTTGATCCAGAGGAAGGCAAAAAACCCCAGCAAAGCTTGATCCAATTTGCTATATGGGGGAAAAAATTCCTTCCTGATTCCCCAAGAGCTCAATCGGATTCACCCTGGATCAACTTTACCTAAAAATGTTAGTACCCAGTTATATTATTTACATTCAGGAAAGAATCCAGGCCTTTTTTAAAGCAATCAACCGCGCTGGCCAAAACCACCTCTGGAGGGAGTCTATTCCACATTTTCACAGCTCTTACTGTGAAGAAACCTTTCCGTATTTGTAGGTGCCCCCTTGTCCTTTGTGGTGACCTTAACCATTCCAGATCCGCGCTATTGCCAAAATACGGCTCCAGCGCGGATCTGAAATGCCGGGAGGACATCCATGGACGTCCTCCACTGCGCATGCTCCAGCGCGCCCCCTGGCGGCAGCGGCGGCGCGCGCGCACCGCACGCTGCGCGAGCGTGCCCATGGGTCGGGCGGACTCGATGTCCGCCCGAGACCCGCCGATCACTTTTAGGAGCCTCAGAATGGGGAACCGCCGTTGTAAACATGGCGGTTCCCTGTTTTGTGACAGGGAACAAGCTGATCTACTGATCCCTGTCACTGGGATCAGTTAGATCTGTTATGTCCCGGCCAGCCCTGCCCCCCCACAGTTAGAACACAGCCAGGGAACATATTTAACCCCTTCACTGCCCCCTGCAGGTTAACCCCTTCACTGCCAATGACATTTATACAGTAATCAGTGGACATTTAAATTTCTGATCGCTGTATAAATGTCATTGGTCCCAAAAATGTGTAAAAAATGTCCGACATGTCCGCCCCAATATCGCAGTCCCAATAAAAATCGCAGATCGCCGCCATTACTAGTAAAAAAAAAAAAAAATAATAAAAACGCCAGAAATCAATTCCCAGTTTGTAGACGCGATAACTTTTGCGCAAACCAATCAATATACGCCGATTGCGATTTTTTTTTTACCAAAAATATGTAGAAGAATAAATATCGGCCAAAACTGATGAATCATTTTTTAATGGATTTGTACTTTAGCAAAAAGT
>BLSH010502800.1:301820-320672 GCA_018402905.1 Glandirana rugosa
AAGGACTCATAGGAACCGGCAACCTAAAAACTGTTTTTTGTGGGGGCGTGGTTTGACATCCTCCTGGTAAGTAGGGATAATCCGAGGCGCACTCCTGGTAAGTAGGGATGTTCCGAGGCTCCCGACGGAGTGGGTGGATTCTATAAGGGGAGGGGCTTATTAGAAGTGGGAGGGGTCAAAAGGAAGGACGGGGCCTGGCGCCCCCCCATCCAAAAATTTCACCAGCCGCCACTGATTCAGGCACGAATATATACATAGGATCCGGACCTCTGGACAGGAAGGGACGAACGTCACACAATCCTAGATACCCTCGGAGCCTTGTAGGGATGAATGGTCCTCACGCGGAGCCTAATAGGGATGAATGGTCCTCCTACAGTTTGGTGCGGGGGTGTTTTTTGTCAAAAATCCAACGGCCAAGGATACTCAGGAAGCTGGATGTAAGTTTAAGGAGAAAAAAGAAGACTCTCCATAGTGTAAAAACCTCTTATGAGGTAAAAGTTTATTGATATTATTGACATAAGAACAAAGGATCCATAAGTTCATAAAAAATTATAAAAGATACATAAAAAAATCGCAGCAGTCTGGGGTCAGCAACTTGACGAAAAACACCCCCGCACCAGACTGCAGGAGGACCATTCATCCCTATTAGGCTCCGTGTGAGGACCATTCATCCCTAGGCTTCGAGGGTATCTAGGATTGTGTGACGTTCGTCCCTTCCTGTCCAGAGGTCCGGATCCTATGTATATATTCGTGCCTGAATATATCCTCCATCTGGTAAGCCTTTTCTTTAGATGGTGACGGATTGTATGGAGGGAGTCCACCACCCTCATCACTTCTTTAACCATAACACTTTATAACAAGGACATTATGATGAACTGTTAATATTACTTACTGCAGATCGGGACATTTGCACATTTGTCTTCCCAGCTTTCAAGTCTCACTCCCCTTTCCGTGGTTATGTATTGTTTGAATGACCCCCCCAGAGGGCCTTCTTTTTTCACCCTACACAGCAGTACCTAATTGTGGCGGACTGTTTGCACATCTTTTGGAAAATCTAATAACTTAGCGGGAAAGCTATACGCTTCCCTATTTAGAGTTGCACCTTATATGTATTTACTTTGTGATGTTGTATGACTTATACACTGCCTGCACTTTATATTTATGGTGATATTGTGGTTGACACCACACTTAGAATCAACCCATATGGTTATAGACATTCATCAGTTTTGGGTTTAGCGCCATACCCTTTGTTTTATATGTAATGCACAATGCTCTCAACGGTGGTCTGAGGAGGCCTGTAATGCTGCACAGTGCTCTGAACGGAGGTCTGAGCAGGCCTGTAAATGCTGCACAGTGCTCTGGACAGTTGAGCGGAGGCCTGTAATGAACAAAGTGCTCTGGATGGTCTGAGGAGGCTTGTAATGCACACAGTGCTCTGGACGGTCATCTGGGGAGGCCTGTAATGCTGCACATTGCTCTGGATGGTCGTCTGAGGAGGCCTGTAATGTTGCACAGTGCTCTGGATGGTCGTCTGAGGAGGCCTGTACTGCTGCACAGTGCTAAGCATGCCACAACAGTAAGGCCTCATACACACCGGCGTTTTTTAAAGCCACGTTTTTTGCAGCTCTCCATGTTATTCTATGGCCCCATAAAAACGCCAACGTTTTTGAGCTGTAGATGGAGTCGGTGTTAGTGAGCTGAAAGTAGAACCCACAGCCTGCGCGTTACGAGGCTGTAATGTTTCGGCGTTTTTGACGCTGAGCCGGCAAAACGCTCACTAACGCTCACAAACGCGCATTAACACCATATCGGCGTTAACCGGCGTTTTTGACGCCAGCGTTTTCAGGTTAAAAAATAGCAGAGGAATGTTTTTTTTAAAAACGCCTATTGATGCCGATGCTCACTAACCCACATTAACACTCTTTAATGCCGATGCAAAACGCAGAGAAAAACACTGATTTTTCCCTGACGTCGGGCCCGACATTTTGCTTATTTTTTTTTATACGCCCGTGTGTATGAGGCCTTAGCATGCTACCTTGCTCATGGGCTTCACAGACGGAGCACCGAGGAAACCGGAAGTTCATGTGAGTAAACGTTCCTCCCTCACATTTTCGTTCCATTTTTATTAGTTGATGAAAATTGAAATTGATTTTCATTATAGTTTTTGTCAATGGAAGAAAATTTGGGGTAATTTGTGTTTAATTTTCATCACTGGAAACATGCCGCTGATGAAAATTATGACTAAAATATTTTCGTCGATAAAATTAACACTGCATCCAGGGCAATTCTCGAAATGCTCTGTTTTCCATCTCGGGAGTGCAATGTAGCTCTGGCTGTATGTTTAGGGTAGATGACCTGCTGGAAGGTGAACCTCCTCCCCAGTCTCAAGTCTTTTGCAGACTCTCACAGGTTTTCTTCTAAGCGTAGCCAATGGCTCTCTTAGGGGTGGCTGGTAGTTCACCTGTCACTCTGCCATCAATCACACACTTTTCCATTCATCCGTAGTCACTGATGCATTATTAAAGTCCCTTCCTATGTAATGGATTCTCCATAGTAATATATAGATAATTCACACCATAGATAGGAAACACAAGGTTTGGCTTGCAGCATTGTCCTGGAGATCACTAGAACAGGAATAGAGAGGAAATTATACTACTGGAAACACATCAATACATTTCACAGAGGTGTTAACCCTTCCCCACTGTAGCCAAATTAAACATTTTGGATGGAGTGCTACTTTACTTAGGTGGCACTTACCAGAAATATCAGTTCCTTGTGAATTAAAGTTGAAGCACTTGTGTACATGTATTGTAGCTGAAACATTTTTGTTGTTTGACGCTAGGATCCTAAATGTATCATTTGAAATGGACTGATCCTCACTTCGTCTGCCCAGGACTGTGTGATGATGTTCACGTTGGGGCAGAAATCCTAGTCAGCTGTGCTTAGGTGAGCTAGTGATTGTTCTATGAGAAGAAAAGGAAAGTCCTGAAAGCTGCACATCACACAAAACCTGTGTGTGCAGAGTGGAAGCAGCCTCAGCCTAGATTTGTCCAGGCCACACCCTTGACGTGTTTCGCCCTAGGGCTTAGTCATGCCCCATGACTAAGCCCCATGGGTAAGGTGAAATGCATTGGGATGTGTGGCCTGGTCGGAGTCTAGGCTGAGGCTGCTTCCACACTTTACACACACGGGTTTTGTGAGATGTGCGGCTTTCAGGACTTTCCTTTTCTTCTCATTGATGTCTACGGAGCTGGGGCAAGCTCTTTCCCTGCCTGAACTCTCAGCGGCTGACAACAGAAGCAGGCAGCACCCTTGGTTCTTGTATGGGTTCATAGTGATTGTTCTAGTGAAATCCTTTTAGACAACCACTAGTGTAAGCCCTGTAAAAGGTTGGCCACATTACCTTATCTGTAGGTATTAACTTGCACAGTGCTTGAACAATCTGAGCAATCAATCAGCAGTCCGACTATCCAACCTCCATTATATCCATAGTGTATACTTTATCTGTTATGAGTACTTTAATCCCGTGTTTGAATGGCCGTTGTGTTAGTAAATATTGAATCCTGATTAATACTATTACACTATTTATCAAGTCATTTAGATTTTAGCAAGGTGACACATTTTCCCTGAAGATTACACAGCACTCTGAGATATCATTGTTTTACTTGAGCTAGAGAGCATTAATGCTTCAATGTGGAAAACAGTGGCTGGTACAAATGGCATCAAGGGAATTTCCCCAAAATTATATATGGTTTGCTTCCTGGTAGCTAATTAGCTCCATTGTATACCATTTTAGGGAACTATTAGTAGTCATTCTTGGCAGGGCTGGATTAAGAGCCTCATGGGCCTGGTGTTGAGGATTTAGAGGGCTTTTTTTATAGAAATAAATAAAGTGAAAAACGCAAACAACTTTTTGTTAAAACAAATTAAACATTTTTACATACCATTAAAGTGCCATAAAAGACACATTCCCTCATATCCAATTATTTCCTCAAACCTAAGTGGTGGTGCACAGGACTACACTATATATTTTTTTACATAGTGACAGCGAGTTCAGGGAGAAGATCCTCCGCTTGCTGTCACTAGATCCAGTGGATCAGGGAGATGCTGTAGGACCCTAAAATGGGTGGAACCTGCAACATGTTTCCAAAGGTGAACTTATCCTTTAACCACTTGCCTACTGGGCACTTTCACCTTCTTCCAGCCCAAGCTAATTTTCAGGTTTCAGCGCTATCGCACTGTAAATGACAATTGAGTGGTCATGCAACACTGTACCCATATGAAATTTTTATAATTTTTTTTCACACAAATAGAGCTTTGTTTTGTTGGTATTTAATCACCATTTTTTTTTCATTTTTTGATAAAAAATTGAAATTGTGAAACATTTTGAAAAAAAAATGTTTTAGTTTCTGTTATGCACACAAGTAATTTTTCTCCTTCACTGATGTGCACTGATGATGCTGCACTGATAGGCTGCACTGACAGGCACCTTATGTAAAGGTAAGCCTATGAGGACGGAGTTGCAGTAGTCAAGGCGAGAGATAACCAGGAAGTGAATCAGGAGCTTTTTAGTTTCATTGGTTAGGAAGGCATGTATTTTGGAGATGTTGTGTAGGTTGTGGCGACAAGTTTTGGAAAGGGGAGTTCAGAGTCCAGACTAACACCTAGCACCCTGGCATGCAGGGATGGGTTGATGGTTGAGCCATTGCTGTTGACAGAGAAGTAAGGGGAAGAGGCACGTGGGGAAATGTTATGAGCTTGGTTTTGGACAGGTTGAGTTTGAGGAAGTGGTGTGACATCCAGACAGATACGTCTGTTAGTAAATTAATGATATTGTTTTAAAAAGCCTGTATAAAAGAAACCGTGATAAAAAAAATCACCTTTGGGTTTAGCCTATTATTTTTTGCTTATTAATTTATCGGGGAACACATAATTGGAGGGGCATGGCAGAGAGTACTTTGACTACAAAGTTTATGCTGAAGGTCATCCCTCTTTCTCATCTCAAAAAGTTGGGAAGTATGTTTACGTCTAACATGGTTCTTCATGTCACTACGCACATGTTTATTGGCCAGGCACCACATAGATCTCCTGCTTCTCCCAGTGCTGGTGGGGCTTAAAACATCCCACAGCCAAATCGGGAGTCAGCCTGGCCCAGGCAGCCAATCAGAAGTTCTTGTTCCCCAATGTTGCTAGGGG
The DNA here is from genome assembly GCA_018402905.1 of Glandirana rugosa. NCBI lineage: Eukaryota > Metazoa > Chordata > Amphibia > Anura > Ranidae > Glandirana > Glandirana rugosa. The sequence continues at coordinate 307,017 of BLSH010502800.1, forward strand.
CAGGTCCTCTTTAGCTGTGCCAACAGCCAGTCAGAGCACAGGCCAGCCCCCTCTCTCCCTGCAGCTATCCATCAAAGGAGAGAAAAAAAAGTCCTTTCTGTGTTTATTTTTTCAACACTGCTGGGCAAAAATTTAAAGAGCCCAGCCCAGTGCTACATTCTCCCCCCACTAATGAATCTTTGGTTCTCCAAAAAACACATGTTTTAGTTTTAACAACAACTAAACATTAAACGTACACTGACAAGGAACCAAATAACATTTGTTCTCATAGGAGGCAGGCAAAGGAGCTTCCCACCATTTTTCCAGAGATGAACATCTGTTCTAGCCATAAGCCACAGAATTTGGCACCGAGGTGTGTTGGGTAGACGGCAGGGGGTGTCACTCACTGATAAAAAGGCTTTAGGGGGTTGACTTCTGCAGAACTAGTCTCTTTAGATTCATTCATTGATTCCACAGTAGGAAATACCTTTTGCTTAACCCTTTGATATCTTGGCTCTGATGCTTTTGTAACAGAGGGTTCCACAGTGACTTCAGAAAGCTAAGGAAAGAATGGGGTTTATTTACTAAAGCTGGAGAGTGCAAAATCTGGTGAAGCTCTGCATAGAAACCAGTCAACTTCCAGGTTTCTTTGTCAGAGCTTAATTGAACAAGCTGAAGTTAGATGCTGATTGGCTACCATACACAGCTGCACCAGATTTTGCACTCTCCAGCTTTAGTAAATCAATCCCAATGTGTCTTCAGGACCCTGAATTTCCATCTTTTCCTTATGTCCACACGATGCCTCTTCTGGCTAAGACACTTTCTGTGTTGGGGTAGAGGTGGCACTTTATGTATATTTTCTCACGTGACGTATCCTGTGTGTCAATGTTTTAGAAAAGAGCCAGTGTTATGTGTTGCTTGTCTGGACTGGTTAACAACACATGCATCATATGATTCCTCTGCATCAAAAATACATGGAAAACACACTGGAATGCACCAGAGCTCAGTTGTCCTGAACTGACATGAAGAAAAGAAGACAGGAAACAACGCACAAGAACACATTCTAAGTCTAGGGCTGTTATTGGTGTACCCCAAGGTTCAGTGTTGGGACCCTTACTTTTCAATATATTTATAAAAGATATAGGGTCTGGGATTAAAAGTACCATTTTAGTCTTTGCAGATAACACCAAGCTATGCAGTTTAATAATGTCCTTACAGGATGTCTCCAACTTACAAGCAGACCTCAATGCACTGGGGCTAAGAATATGCATGCATCATACATACTAGAGGGAGTACAACTAGGGGAATCAATGGAGGAGAAGTAAGTAAGACCTCATCTGGAATATGCAGTACAATTTTGAGCACCAGTTCACAAAAAGAATACTGGGGAACTAGAGAAAGTGCAGAGACGGGCAACCAAACTGATAAGAGGCAAGGAGAAGCTCAGCTATGAGGAAAGATTGGAGGAACTGAATTTATTCTCTTGAGAAGAGGATATTAAAGGGGGATATGATCAACATATATACATGCATAAGTGGTTCATATAGTGAACTTGGTGTTGAGTTATTCACTTTAAGGTCATCACAGAGGACAAGGGGGCACACTTTACGTCTGGAGGAAAAGAGATTTAATCTCCAAATACGGAAATATTTCTTCACTGTAAGAGCTGTGAAAATGTGGAATAGACTCCCACAAGAGCTGGTTTTGTCTAGCTCAGTAGATTGCTTTAAAAAAAGGGCCTGGATTTTTTCCTAAATGTGTATAATATAACTGGATACTAACATTTATAGGTAAAGTTGATCGGGGAATATTCGATTACCTCTTGGGGGATCAGAAAGGAATTTTTTCCCCTGCTTGAGCAAATTTTCATGCTTTGTTTTTTTTGCCTTCCTTTTAATCAACTGGGGGTGTAGGATTATCTATATAGGATTGTATCATTTTTTCCCCCTTTTATTGGTTGAACTAGATGGACTTGTGTCTTTTTTCAATCAGACTAACTATGCAACATGGGAAACACACCAGATTGGATGTAAACACACCAGGAATGCATCGGAACCCAGATTTCCAGAATTCAGATGAAGAAAAAAGAGAAGCAAAACCACAACGGAAAGAAAACGCATCTCACATATCACTTGTGCATTCAGGAGAGGAGCGTTTGAAAATAATGCCCTAAACGTGTGTAAATGCCAATCACATTTAGCTTGTGAGTGTTCATTCATTTTTATTATAACTTAAAATTCTGGGCAATGGCATGAATGAACGCCCAAATGCTTGACCCACCCAAACATGCCTAAATGCAATTGCAAATTAGGTGCGTTTTTTTATTGTACTTTTCTCCTGCCAGGAGAAAAGAAGTTCAAAAGAGCTGGGCAAACGCCCAGTGTGCATGAGGCCTAAATATCAGGACTGCTACCAATCTTGGTCAATGCCAGATTTGTTTATTGCCATACAGAAGCAGCACAGGAGTAAGCAGAGGGAAATGTTAACTTTTTTTAACAATCATATCACACAGCATGGCATCATCTGCATAACACTAACTACACTAGCACCAATTTGAGCAATCCCCTGCGATCAGAGTTGTAAACGGAACTGTCCTAATGTAGTATTTCATTGACGAAACACTAAATTATCAAAACAGTTTCTAGCTTTTAGAGCTCACTTGTAGTGTAGGGGTCCTCAAACTTTTTTAAATCAGTGGTCAGTAAAAAAATGCCCATGTCAGTGGTCCGTAAGGAGTAAAAAATGCCCCTGCCTTAGGTTACTTTCACACTGAGGTGGCATCCCCGGTCACGGTAAAACCCCGCTGTTTTAGCAGAGTTTTACCAGCGATAGGGCTCCGCTATGCGGGCGGGAGCGCCGCGCTTTTAACCCCCCACAAGGGGTTAAAAAGGGGTTAAAAGTGCCGGCGCTCAGCGCTACCGAGGCGGCGTGCAGCCGCTTCGGAAGCGCTTGCCATTCATTTCAATGGCAGGGGCGGTAGAGGAGCGGTATATCATCGCTCCCCTCACCGCCCCAAAGATGCTGCTTGTGGGACTTTTTGTAACATCCTGCTAGCGCACCGCCCCAGTGTGAAAGCACTCAGGGCTTTCACATTGGGGTGGATTGGGGGGGACTTTTGAGGCGCTTTACAGACGCTATTTTTAGCTAAATAGCGTCTGTAAAACGCTTCAGTGTGAAAGTAGCCTTAATGTTCAGTGAGTATTACCCTGCAATATCCATGTCCTGTGCCGCTCCTCTCAATGACATCACAGCCAGGACAAAACAGGCACCGTTGGAAAGGAGAACACTTGGTCACAGTGTTGCCCTCTACTGTACAGTACACTGCGTTACTCTTCAAAATAAATAGTGCTGCAATGCAACACAGTGGGATGTGCATAACCACAAGGCATAGCTTTTAATAGGTCCTCGGTTCTTTGACATTAGTAGTTCATTCCCTTTTGTTGCTAAGTCATTCTAGTTTTGGTTATTATATGTAGTTCAGTATTTTGCTTCCATGATGGGCTTATTGGTTTCTTCACTACTGCTGTATTCATTCATTATCTCTACTGCTATATTCATTATTTGCTCACATTGCTGCTTTGTTTGCTTTTGTCATAATAAACAAACCTTTAATTCATCTGTTGTATGTCAGTGTGTTCAGTATGGCCACATTAATGCTTTTCCATACCCCTGATGGATTCTCCACAGCTTTCTGTCACTTTAAGGGTGCTTTCACACTGAAAGCGCTTGCTGTGAAGGGTAAAGCGCTGCTCGTTTTAGCGACGCTGTACTGTTTAAGCAGTGCTTTTGCATCACTTTTTGGCCGCTAGCAGGGCGCTCTTAACCTCCCTGGCGGTATGATTATTTCAGATTTTTGGTGCTGAAAGCAGTACCATTATTTTGCATGGAAATTTGGTGTTTTATATTGTAGGCCTGTAATTCTTAGGAATAACTCACTTAAATCTGTCCAAACAAGAGTCTAGTAGACATCCTGGGTATGATAAAATTTGAAACACAAAATCATAAATTATAATATATATGAAAAAAATATATAATATAATAAATAACTATATTTATCAAAGATGATAATATAATAATAAAATGTATTCAATAATGTAATCTAGTCAAAAACACAGAAATTTGCTCAGTTGCAGAATTGTCGCTGTCGTCACTTTCAGTGTCTGATGATAAAATTTCCCCAAAAATCAGTATCACTCAATTCTGCAAATGATTCTTATTTACTATCGGTGTTTTCTAGCTGATCAAAAACCACTTTTGACTTAAAGGGACGCTTTTTTATGCCATGGATGTTCTCAAGTTTCCAGGCAGAAAGAATGGCATATATAATATAAAAGTGCATGCAGGGCACTGGGCAAAGCACTAGGGACAAAGGGGATGTGAAATGATTTCATACAGTAAATTTATCTACAGATTACAGTATACTGTATGCTTACTGTGTGTTTCACTTTTTGAATTTCCCACCAGGCTCCGCCCCTGTGCGACGCAACGCTCGCAGGGAACGGAGCTCGGCACACAGAGGCATCGGGCGGAGGACACAGCCCGCAGACACAGCGGGGGGATATCTCTGAATCCAGGGGACAAGGTAAGTAACACTGCCTGGATCCAGCGATGCAATCCCAAATGTGGCTCGGGGTTACTGGAATTTGCAGTGAAATCTCACCCCGAGCCACACTCGGGAATACCGTCAAGGAGGTTACCCCCAAAAAAGGGGTTAAAAACTCCCGTGTTGCGGCGCTTCCGAAGCATTACCCATTCATTGCAATGGGCAGGGACATTTTAGGAACACTGTATACCCGACCCAAAGATGCTGCTTGCAGGACTTTTCCGAACATCCCACAAACGCACCGTCTAGGTGTGAAAGCACCCATTGTAATTTATTATTATTATACAGGATTTATATAGCGCCGACAGTTTGCGCAGCGCTTTACAATATTAGGGCAGACAGTACAAATTACAATACAATTCAATACAGGAGGAATCAGAGGACCCTGCTCGTTAGAGCTTACAATCTAAGAGTTAATGGGAGACAGTTTTCAGGTGCTTTACAGGCGATATTTCTAGCGCTAAAATGCCTGAAAACTGCCTTCAGTGTGAAAGGGCGATTTGCTCATGCGTGAGTAGCGGGCGGGAGCCTGCCGCCATTGGCGTGCTCTCATGCCTGCCGCACACTGCCTGAGTGTGGCCACAGGCTGGGTGGACTCGATGTCCACTGGCGACCTGTGAACACATGATACAGAAGAAAAACGGGGGAACCGCCAATGTAAACATGACGGTTCTCTGTTCCATCAGACGGCATGACAGTGATCTATTGATCCATGTGATCGGAATCAGTTAGATTTGTCATGCCCCTGCCAGCCCAGCCCCCATACAGTGAGAACACGCCTAGGGAACACAGTTAGTCCCTTGATTGCCCCCTGCAGGTTAACCCCTTCCCTGCCAGTGACATTTATACAGCAAACAGTGTCTTTTTTTTTAGCACTGATCGCTGTATAAATGTCAATGGTTCCAAAAAAGTGTCAAAAATATCCGATCTGTCCGCTACAATATCGCAGTCCCGATAAAAATCTCAGATCGCCGCCATTACTAGTAAAAAAAAAAATTGTAAAAAAAAACGCCATAAATGAATTCCCAGTTTGTAAACGCGGCAACCTTTTTGCGCAAACCAATCAATATATGCCTATTGTGATTTTTTTTTTACCACAAATACGTAGAAGAATATATATCATCCTAAACTGATGAATACATTTTTTTAATTTTTTTTTTTTGGATATGTATTATAGCAAAAAGTAAAAAATATTGTTTTTTTTTTTTCAAAATTGTCACTCTTTTTTTGTTTATAGTGCAAAAAAATTAACGCAGAGGTGATCAAATACTACCAAAAGAAAGCTCTATTTGTAGGGAGAAAAAGGACTATGATTTTGTTTGGATAGAACGTTGCACGACTGCGCAATTGTCAGTTAAAACAACGCAGTGCCGAATCGCAAAAAGTGCTCTGGTCAGGATGGGGTAAATCCTTCCGGGGCTGAAGTGGTTAAAGTGACAGAAAGCAAGAGTTCGACTTTAAGGGCAAAGAACAAAAGTTAAGATTGCCTTATTCCATGTTTATGAAGGCCATCAACTCACTCAAGGGTCTTTAACTTTGCATATTGAAACAATGTAGTTGTAACCCAGAGTAAGCCCTGCTTATAGTGATCGGTAACCATTAATTTTATTATTTGCCATTTCCTGATTTCAGATAGGATTGCCCCATTGTTAAGGATCAGTGGAGATAAAAATGCCCCAGTGTTATTTGTCAATGGAAGAAAAAAATACCAAACTGGAGGATTCTAAGGGGGAACAGGAGGCCAAATGCATAGCTCTCAACTGTCCCTGATTTTGAGGGACTGTCCCTGATTTGGAACAATGTCCCTCTTACCTCCTCATTTGTACCTAATTTTGGTCTGATCTCTATAGTTGTATATAAAATAAACTATTTATCTTTCAATAAGTGTTTCCCAGTGCTAAACCTTTCATGCAATTTCTAAATTGCTGCATTTGTAAATGTCAAAAGCCAATATAAAGAAATAGTAGTGGTAAAAAAAAGCACTTGTGGGTTTCACTAATCTTTTTTTGTATAATTCTCCTTTAAGGGGGTGTGGCAGGGGGTGTGTGTTATGCCTATATACTTTGTTCCTCGTTCCCATCTCAAAACGTTGGGAGGTATGCAAATGTCTGGCCAAAAGCCAGCAAATTCCCAGCTCTGCAGATATCAGAAGCCCTAGTAAAATGGCATCAATGTTTTAGGGCACAAAAGTAAAGCAAATGTTATCTGCATTAACTCTAGACACTGATATCTGCTATGCTCTATGCAATGTCCAGTTGTTTCATGAGCCATTTTGCAGCAATTACTAAGACCCCTTTCACAAAAATAGCGCCTGTACAGCACCTGAAAAACTCCCTATTCTCTCCAGTGTGAAAGCCCGAGTGTGTCCCACTCCTGACTGTATAGCAGCGCCATAGTGCCGCTATAATACCAGCAAATGTGCCGCTAATTAGCGGCGCTTTACAGCTATCGCCCCTCCCAGCCCCAGTGTGAAAGTGCCCTAACTGTTCTGATCTACAGTACAATGCCATATCTTCCAAAGATACATGGAAAGATTTTGTTAACTGAGATTTTCTCTGCTTACTACTACATTCGACATTAACTTACTTTCAGATAATGGGACTTGGCATGGGTTCCAAAGACCAGAATTTAACTAAAGCTTTTTCAGCATGCTGTTCTTTGACTCAGCTTTTGCCATACAATAATCATTTGGGAACAATGCTTGCATTGGCTATATGGTATATGAAAAAAAATTTTGAGGACAGACATAACTTGGAGCATTAATGTCAGTATATAACCATCCTAAGTGGCATCCTTCTCCCAAAGTATAAGAGTTATTCCCAAAATGCAATAAAGTCAAATGAAAGAAACGTCACTTCTTAAAATCCAAACTCATCTTCATGACCCCTTGAAACGTTTTAAACAAAGGTAAAAACACGTGAGTAGATGTGCTGTATATAGCAAATCCCCTTCACGTTAAACACAAAATATCAAGCATTTTATTTCCTCCAGCACCAAGTTGGTCGCCTGTGATATTGATCTGATGACGTGTGGTCTACTGGCTCCTCATCTGTGTGGACAAGACAACAAAGGTTTGGAATCACCTTGAAATGATGAATTTCCAGATCTAGGTTTACCAAATCATCCTGAGGCTATCCAGTTTTGCTTTTATGCATTGCCCAGACTGGGGTGTTCACTGTGCTGGAAACATTTTATTCTCATTTTGTAGTCTGTTACCTTCTGGGTGGGAGAAAACAAATGAGTGCCTGCCTTTCAACAGAAACGTCTGCTTTTTGTTTGCTTTGTTAACAATTTCCTCTTTCATTAGTTTGTCTTTTCCAGGATCCTCATAAAGTTATATCTCAGATTTGCACATAAACTGCCCTGCTATTAAATACATCTAACTGGGTTACATTTAAAGGTGAACCCCAGAAGTGATCTGTATTGCATTCCAACCTTGGTCCAGTTTGGCCTAATGTAAGCATTGTGACATTATGCGAGGTACCATAATGGACGGGCGATAATTGTCACCTTGCATGTGATCACTTTGAGGTGACTAGTGAGAGCTGGGTTTTGCCAGCCACCGAGCTGTTTCTGGCTTGAACTTTCTGGTCCACCAAAACCCCTCTCCACCTGCATTTAATGAGCAGGAAGAGAGCAGAGGAGACCTGGATCTAAGAGGGAGAAAACTGAGTGAGCTCTGTGTGCTAATTTGGACTTAAAAGGTCAAGGTTTGCAATGTGCTTATGTTTGATGGGTGGGACAGCCCCACACTGTATAGAGAGGAACCCGATTGTTTAGTTTAGTGCCGGACGGCGAGGTTTTATTTTGTGTTTTTATGTGTTTTGATCTTGCAAACCTGTGATAATAAACCTGGCAAGCCGCCAGATTTTAAAGAAACTGACTTCTATGCTGAATCTTTTCCTCTGAAAAGTAATCCCCACGAGCTAATCTCCCAGAGTATGCATAACTAATACCTGATAGGCTGCCTTTGAAGCTGAAAATATCTGTAGTAGTGGGTACTACTATAGATGTATAAATGAATCTGTGCTTGGAATAAACAACATCCAGAGCTCCTAATGCTGTACTCTGATACCAAGTACTAATACAGTATCAGAGAAAAGTGAGCACACCCCTCACATTTTTGTAAATATTTTATTCTATCTTTTCATGTGACAACACTGAAGAAATTACACTTTGCTACAATGTAAAGTAGTGAGTGTACAGCTTATATAACAGTGCAAGTTTGCTGCCCCCTTAAAATAACTCAAGACACAGCTATTAATGTCTAAACCATTGGCAACAAAAGTGAGTACACCCCTAAGTGAAAATGTCTAAATTGGGCCCTGTTAGCCATTTTTCCTCCCCAGTGTCATATAACTCATTAGTGTTACAAGGTCTCAGGTGTGAATGGGGAGCAGGTGTGTTAAATTTGGCATAATCGCTCTCTCTGTCATCCTGGTCACTGGAAGTTCAAAATGGCACCTCATGGCAAAGAACTCTATGAGGATCCTGATAAAAAGAATTATTGCTCTACATAAAGATGGCCTATGCTATAAGAAGATTGCCAAGACCCTGAAACTGAGCTGCAGCATGGTGGCCATACAGTGGTTTAAAAGGACAGGTTCCACTCAGAACAGACCTTGCCATGGTCGACCAAATAAGTCGAGTGCACATGCTCAGCGTCATATCCAGAGTTTGTCTTTGGGAAATAGATGTATGAGTGCTGCCAGCATTGCTGCAGAGCTTGAAGGGGTGGGAGGTCAGCCTGTCAGTGTTCAGACCATACGCTGCACTCTGCATCAAATTGGTCTGCATGGCTGTCGTCCCAGAAGGAAGCCTCTTCTAAAGATGATGCACAAGAAAGCCTGCAAACAGTTTACTGAAAACAAGCAGACTAAGGACTTGGATTACTGGAACCATGTCCTGTGGTCTAATGAGACCAAGATGAACTTATTTGATTCAGATGGTGTCAAGCGTGTATGGTGGCAACCAGGTGAGGAGTACAGAGACAAGTGTGTTTTTCCTACAGTCAAGCGTGGTGGTGGGAGTGTCATGGTCTGGGGCTGTATGAGTGTTGCTAGCACTGGGGAGATACAGTTCATTGAGGGAACCATGAATGCCAATATGTACTGTGACATACTGAAGCAGAGCATGATCCCCTGCCTTTGGAGACTGGGCTGCAGGGAAGTATTCCAACATGATAACGACCATAAAACACATCTCTAATACTACCACTGCCTTGCTAAAGAAGCTGAGGGTAAAGGTGATGGACTGGCCAAGCATGTCTCCAGACCTATACCCTATTGAGCATCTGTGGGGCATCATCAAACAGAAGGTGGAGGAGCGCAAGGTCTCTAACATCCACCAGCTCTGTGATGTCGCCATGGAGGAGTGGAAGAGGACTCCAGTGGCAACCTGTGAAGCTCTGGTGAACTCCATGCCCAAGAGGGTAAAGGCAGTGCTGGAAAATAATGGTGGTCACACAAAATATTGACACTTTGGGCTCAATTTGGTCATTTTCACTTAGGGGTGTACTCACTTTTGTTGCCAGCGGTTTAGACATTAATGGCTGTGTGTTGAGTTATTTTGAGGGGACAGCAAATTTACACTGTTATACAAACTGTACACTCACTGCTTTACATTGTAGCAAAGTGTCATTTCTTCAGTGTTGTCGCATGAAAAGATATAATAAAATATTTACAAAAATGTGAGGGGTGTACTCACTTTTGTGAGATACTGTATATGTGTAAAAAAGTTTAGCGCTAATATAAATAAAAAGTGTAAAGACTTATAATTTACAAAATCTCCTGACAATCTATAACATAAATATGCTTAAAAAAAAAAAAGTGAACATATGTATTGTATTGATCAGGGGTATAGCTCTTACCTGTCCAGGGATCCTGCAATGTCGGCACCCCAAGCCGATTCGTCCATCGGCTTCGGGTGCAGGTGCCGGCATTGCAAGTAAGGAAAACTTGCAGTGAAGCTCTGCGCTTTCTGAATGGTCCCGCCGTTTTCTGGGACACACACAGACAGGTCCCAGAAGGCAGCAGGGGGGAAGGAAGAGGGGCCGGATATGTTGTAGATCACTGTGCAGCGATCTTACCCGAAAGTGGGAGTGGGTACCTGTCAAAACAGGTACCCGCTCTCTACACCCCCCCCCCAAAAAAAAAGTGGCAGTGGAGGGGGTGAGGGTGCGAACAAGCAGAGCTTCCCCTTTTGGGAAAACATAAAAGGTGTTCATTTTTTCCTTTTCCTTTCCTTGCAAAGCGAGCAAAACAGTACTTTCAGCAGCAACATGGAGTTGACTTAACCACTTGTCCACTGGGCACTTAAACCCCCTTCCTAACCAGACCAATTTTCAGCTTTCAGTGCTGTCACAATGTGAATGACAATTACTCAGTTATGCAACACTGTACCCATATGACATTTTTGTCCTTTTTCTCACACAAATAGAGCTTTCTTTTGGTGGTATTTAATCACTGCTGGGTTTTTTATTTTTTGCGCTGTAAATGAAAAAAGACCGAAAATGTTGTAAAAAAAAATGCATTTTTCTTTGTTTCTGTTATAATATTTTGCAAATTGGTAATTTTTTTTCATAAATTTTGGGCAAAATTTATACTGCCACATATCTTTGGTAAAAAAAACAATTAATTAAACGTAAATACCGCGCTAAGAACAATCAAAAACATTAATAGGCCCAGCTGCAACAATAACAGTGCGATAATCCACCAAAACAATATAATTAAAAAAAAAAGTTGCGCTAATACCCAAAATATTAGATATTGACAGCACACACCTAAGTGAAATTATGTGCAAAAGAATATATATAAAAAGATATTATTTAAATCAGAGATCACAAATGAATTAAAAAAAAAAAAAATCAATAAATAGTAAATTATTTGTGCATATCAGTTATAACATAGAGTGCCACATACAACCAAGAGGTTAGCAAATTGCAGCTATAGGTGTCCAAAAAAGTGTCCTGGATAGGCTCTTGAGCACAGAGTCTATATTCCACAGTTGATAAGCAAGCCGCAAAATGGTAACGATTCACACCAAGGGAGTGTTGTTTAAATCCTCACTTGCTATCCACCACCACTAAGGATGACCACCTCCGGTGATAAGGGGAGTAAGACTAAACTCTTACCAGATAGTATGACCTCCTATCTCTAGTGAGGTCATAAACGCCTGCAGATATAACCCTCTGCGGGGTATAAATCACTGCTGCTGTAACCACTCCGATCGCTGCCAGACCATGTCACGCAGTTCTTAAGTCAGCCGGATAATTACCCCGAAGGGCGCAGGCTCATTATCAGCAGACCATATAAAAATATATAGGAAACCACATAGCGTAAAACCGTAGGAGACTTTATTTAAAAGTAATAAATTTACAAGGTACTCACAAACATCGCTAGCAATATCGCATATCCGGATAAATAGAACAGCCGGCAAATCAGATCAATTCAAACGAAGCCCGTCCAGCGGGATCACATGGGGGCGTGGTGGCGTCAGTACGTTGAGCTCCGCCCCACATGTTTCGTCACAAGATGACGTCTTCCAGGGGCACGGGCAACGCCCCTGCGTCACCACCTAATATACCTATTGTTTGCACTCCAAGCCTCGTTTCAAGGACCGCATCACACTTACTTTTAAGCCAAGCCTCGCTGCCGCGAACGAACGCGACAGAGAGAGCAATAAGCTCACAGTGGTCCATAGTCTAATGCCATAGTCTGAACGAGCGGGAGTCATTTTAGTATTTAAAAAACGAAATATTTGGCTAAGGCCCATGCTATTTAGCACCTAATGCCAAGTATATGAACATTCCAACATATTGTATAACCCATTTATAATCCGCACCCCGACTTCAGGGCCACATCAATGTTAACCCTAGAGCTGATATCATGTATAACCATGACAAGGAGTCAAACTACGGTCAAACATGAGGACAAATTGTTCACATTAAAGATAGAACGGAGGTTTCCTGCGCTGGGATACCAAGTAAATATGTATTACTTTAAAATAAAAATAAAATTAAAATAAAAATAAAAGACTTTTAAATACAGAGTCAAAATTACACCGCTATCTCCAACAAAATCTAGTCTCTGCTCAGCGCCAGACTGATGCCGTCTCCTTTAAAGCTCAGAAACATATGCAGCTGCTGAATAGTCCGTATCCAAATGTTCCAAAACACTTCAAAATTCAAGGAGCACACTAACGTCCTCCCACAGCAGCGCTTCCAAATAACCTTATATATATTCTATATTCCAAGAGATATGTAAATCCTTTGTTATGCAGTTCTAATCTTATTGTGGATGTCCTTCCCTTCACCACAAACAAAGATGGCACCACGTGTGGATAATCAGGATTCCCCTTTTGGGGATGCACTCACCAGACCCTGGTGAGTTAATCGCATTGAAATCCCAGAGTTAATCCGTATGAGGTGTTCTCCCGATCCACTTCTAAGGCAGTCAGATACTTTCTTCTGATATGCTCCACATTGGGTCAGATGGGTATATGCGGACAAGAAGGGAGTGGGAACACTCTCATAGTGTAAAACCGTTTTTATTTATAGATGATTAGAATAGTTAAAATATACACTCACATGGTAGAGGGTAACAAACAAGCACATCCGCAATGCCGCCTCACATTGATAGTCCCCAACAGTGGTTCAGTACCCGCCCGTTCCACCACTGAGAATTTTCCTGCGAGTTCCGGCAAAGGACTTCCGCTGTTGCGTCGCTCGGCCCGGCCCTGACGCGTTTCGTCACATCCGACTTCGTCTGAGGGCGTGGCCGAGCGGCGCGACGCAACCTTATTTATAGCAAAGCCCAGGAAATCAAAAAAACCGCCTCTGATCGCCGCGTACACCCGTCTCCAGGCAACGCCTTCATTACACACAGCGGCTACTGACTTAAAGAATACTACCCGGTCTTCAGATAATATTCTACTACTAAAAAAAGAACTACATAAAACTATATGATTTAAGAGCCTGTATTTTAATCCTACATAGCAGGCATGCGGCTTTTCTTAACCTCCATATAAAATACTCCTCCCCGAACAAATAAAATAAAACCAGGGATAAAGATGCA
>BLSH010502800.1:349620-369437 GCA_018402905.1 Glandirana rugosa
TTCGTAATTAATATGGTTGTTTATTTTTTTCAGAATTACCTTAAAAATATATATATATATAAATTAATATATATTAATATATATATATATATATATATAAAAATTCCATTAAGACTTTTTTTATTTGTTGGTATAATTAATGCTTAATCTTTGCAACCACTGCATCTAAATGTCTGAGCTCAAATATACTATGTACATTGTATCTGCTGCAAACTGGTCCTTTTCTAGTAAACAAACGGCAGGAAATAAAGACTTCAGAAATAGACATTTTCTATCTACACATTCATTCTGTAGATTAAACATATTTACCTTAACATGAGCTTTTTTATTAATGTTATATTTAAACAATGCCATTTATGGAAAAGATAGTATATAAGCAAGTAGATTAAATATGAGTGCGCATCCTAATATATTCATTGTATTGTACTACTGCCGTGCTGCCAACATATTAATTCTTTTGAACACATGAAAACAAATGTTATATGAAGCATCTAATTCAATGACATGTCTGCACTAAGCCCATGGTTTACTTACCCACTAGGTTTCTGCATGGAAAATACATTAGGTATAAGCATTAGATAAATGCTAGCCAATCAGTGATGAATTTGTAATCGGAATACTTTAATCTGATTGTAACTGTTATAATGCAGACAGCTTTTGTACTTGGGAGCGTATAGTGGGTTTTATACATTACGTTTAGTATGGTTATCCTTGAACTGATGCTTCCAGCACCACCAACCTATGTGTTATACGTACCTTTCCTACTATAGTACTAGTATATCTTTCTTTAATCTAACACATACAATCCCCAGCCATTATTACAGTTTATTTAGCAAGCATTACACAGTTGGCCTGATTTACCAAAGAATGTTTGTGTACACTGACACATCAATTGTGCACAAGCAAAATTTATGCAAAGGATTCAGTGGAAGTTAAAGTGTATCTATGGTCAAAATTTTATTCATTTTCACATAGCCTACGCCTATCAATTTGAATTATTTTGAAGTTTGTAAACTTACTTTCTGAAGATCCTCACACATTCACTTCCTTGAATTCTGTGAATGTAGTCACTATGCCCTGTGAGTAGGTACTGTTGTGTCACACATTTCCCAGAGCCTGCCTTCTGAACTACAGAGGTGCTGAGAAGAGGAGTTCCAGGAGGTGGAGTCAGTATAGGAATCACTGCTTGCAGACAGCATGGTACCATTGGATATGTAGTCTTTAGTCATTAGAAATTGAAATTGCGAGATGAGACCAGTCTGTAACGCCACCCTGAAGAGGGGTGCATAGGAGCTGAGCTACTTGACATTATCCCGCACACGGCTCCAGCTTGCACAAGGCTGAGTGGTAGAGCCAGGACCAGCAGTAAGAAAGACTTGTATCTGGGTGCTGGGAGACAGCATTGGGAAATGTAAGTGTTACTGGATTTATGTGTTTTTAAAATAAAAAAGTATATATTTTTTGTTTTTCCTGTGACCTGCATGAGTGTATCCGAGGAAGAAGAAGGCGATATTATAGGGACCAGTCCTGAACCATTAAAAGAGTGGTAGATAACCCTGCTGGATATGGAGTGGAGAAATGTGGAAACCCCTGTTTTCTATGAGCACCAGTTGACCCAGGGCTGAGTGGCTCAAACTATCTGGTGAGTGAGGAGTGAAGGTGGAGGATAGCCACATGGTGACGGACAGTGGAAGAGAGAACACAATAAATGAGCACTTTATTTTTGAATCAGAATACTGAAAGTGGAAATGTAATCTTTTATTATTTATGAGTAGCATGGTGCACTTTCAAAAAACATTTGCACTTTATTTGTAATTGCACTTTATATATGTAGCACCCTCCTAGATAGGCGCTAGGAATTAGATAAAATTAGATAGAATTAGTTGTGTTTTTGATAGGTAAATATATATGCCACTTGCCACTAGGGATGGGCCGAACGGACCCCTGTTCAGTTCGCACCAGAATGTTCGAACATCGCTAAAGTTCGGACCCGAATAACGAATCCCATTTAAGTCAATGGGACCCGAACGTCAAAAGTGACCATTTTGAATGCTTATATGCAAGTAATTGGGCATACAATTGCTACAAGGGTCTGAGTCCTGCCCTGAGGGACATGTATCAATGAAAAAAAAGTTTGTAAAAACGTCATTTTTAAATGAGCAGTGATTTTTTGTATTTTAAAGTGAAAGCATAAAGATAAAAAAAATATTCTAATATAGTGCCTGGGGGAGCCCCTTTGTCTACTTGTTAAGTGGCAGATCTGTACCATGCCTAGAATTTATAAAACAAACAAACAAAAAAAATGACATTTTCCCTGCAAGCCGCCTTTATTATGCTCAGCAACAGCTGGGGAGCCAGTGTGTATGATGAGGCCACAATGTAGTGCACTGGGAACAAGATTAAAGATTTTTTGGATAAATTCTGGTGTCACTTTGACTTTGGATGCCGGGTATGGAAAAATTGGGCTTTGGGTGTCGGTGGCTCCTTCCCACCATAACCCTATAGAGGTACTCTTGATGAAAGCAAGAATTGCCCTTGCTGTAAAAAATTGCCATGATATGCATCTGCCAAACAGGTGCAGAAAAATTACTCTTTGGGTGTCGGTGGTGCCTTCCCACCGTAACCCTATAGAGGTGCTCTTGCCAACGAGCTGAGTGGTTGGACGTTAAATGCCTTGTTAAGCATGTGGTACTTAAATGGCTGGTGTTTTTTCCACGTTTGATGTGCCTGAGACACAGTTTGCAGATAGCAACAGTGCGATCTGCTGCCGATGTGCTGAAAAAGACCCAGACAACTGAGCTTTGGGAAGTGGGCCGGGAGATAACAGCTGCAGAATGTGATGGAATAGGATGGCTGCTCTCTACGCTTTCTTGATGTCGGCCTCCTTGGGGTTGTGCCGCCTCAGCTTCAATTTCCTCCTCTGCTCTATCTGGCACCAAAGTCGCATCAGTGACCTCATCATCTCCATCTCCATCATCATCATCACTGGAGACAATTTGACAATACTCTGCGGCTGGGGGAACATGAATGCCAATTTGTCTACCAGTGTTCTCCCCTCTCTCTAGGCTCATGTTTCTGTCATCCTCAACCTCAGAACCAACATCTGAATCCAGTAATGGCTGGGCATCATCAAGGAGCAAGTGACTGACGCTGTGGTCAAATAACTCAGCTGATTCCTCCATGGCTGATCTTGGGGCTATGGCCGGAATAGATGTGGAAAAGAAGGCAGTTTTATCCACTTTGGCAACTGCAGGGGACTGCACACTTGTCTTTGCTTGCGTGCCAGAGGATGAGGATGATGAGGAAGGTTTAGTAAACCAGTCCACCACCTCCTCTGCATGCTGTGACTGGATAGCATGGGCAAACTCACTAAACAGAGGAAATGATGCCCTGCCTGAGGACTGACCACCACATCCACCTTTGCCTGTGGACACATTTGTTGCTGGCCCCCTTACAGTGCCACTGGAACATCTGCCTCTCCTTGTTGTCCTCCCAGACATCATTGGGAGGGAGGGGGCAGTGCTTATTAGCAAATGTAAAGAAGAAATGGAAATCTGTACGTAGACGCACTTTAATCAATGTAAAGGGGTGTTTGGTGCACTTTAATTTGAGTACTCACTACACAGACACACTCCATGGATACACTACAATATACTGCAATATAATGCGTCAAACGTACAGTAACGCACAAAACTATATGCCGTTAAACTGGCAGTAATGCACACAGAAGTAAATGCCGTTAAACTTGCAGTAACACACAAAACTATATAGAGTTAAACTGGCAGTAACACACACAGAACTATATGGCGTTAAACTGGCAGTAACGCACACAGAAGTAAATTGCGTTAAACTTGCAGTAACACACAAAACTATATGGCGTTAAACTGGCAGTAATGAACACAGAAGTAAATTGCGTTAAGCTTGCAGTAACGCACAAAACTATATGGCGTTAAAACTGGCAGTAACGCACACAAAACTATATGGTGCTAAACTGGCAGTAACGCACACAGAACTATATGACGTTAAACTGGCAGTAATGCAATCAAATATATGGTGTTCAACTGTCACTACACTGATGCTATCTGAACTGTCCCTACTCTAGCTATACACTAATGTAAAGCTTAGTGACATGGTCTCACTACGCTACACTGAAACTATCTGAGCTGTCACTACTCTACATATTCACTAATGTATGTATGACACAGTCTTACTACACTACGGTGAAACTGTCTGAGCTGTCCCTACTCTAGCTGCACACTATGCAAAGCTGAATGATCGTCCTCCTCACTACACTCACACTATCCCTAGACTGACACTAAACTAATATTCTACACTGACAATTGAAGCACAATAGCACAGTATAGCATACTAACTAATAGCACTGAACAGAGCCCTGTTCTATCTCTCTCCACGCCGAAATCCCACTGAAAATGGCTGCCATTGAAAGAATACTTTTATACTGTGGGGCGGGAATGAGCCATGATTGGATAAAGTCATGATGATAGTGTCCAATCATGACTCTGACAGTGCTCTGTGCCCTGATTGGCTGAAGCTTTCACTGCTTCAGCCAATCAGGGCTTGCAATGCACTGCAATACATTACGGTCAGTTCGGAGGGCCATACAAATGGTCGATCGTCCCGTTTGTTGGGCTGTTCGCCATACACCCAAACTGCAAAAGTTCTGCCCGAACTTATGCTTGGCCCGAACCGTTCGCCCATCCCTTCTTGCCACACTGTAGTCAGTGTAGCTGTATTGATTTGGTAGGCAAAAGCATATTCTGCTCACTGTCAGGTCTGCTCAGTGTGTTCAGCTGCTGCCAGTCTGGTCTATAGCTTCCTCTGTATTCAGGGTACTGGAGAAGTTTGGATGATAGTTGTGAAGCTATGCAGATGGCAGTAAGAATATTGATACAGCCCTGGCCTATACCAGAGAGGCAGGCTCTGATGGCATGCTGGGTAACTGAATTTTCAGTGAGCACACTGAGATCTGGGTCTTTTCCCAGAGTGGATTAGTCCAGCCTGGGGGGGGGGGACACTGCCCTCCCAGGTGGAAGCTGCTGTTGGTGATGCCTCAGGTGGGTGACCTGAGGGGCTTGAATGCTGAGACCAAGAGATAAAGGGAGCTGACTGAGGGGAGCTATCTGGTGAAGATCTGTCTGGTATTACAGGAAGGTTTCGCTTGGAAGTTGGATGGAGGCTACCAGCTGTCCTTGGGCCTTGTGAGTACAGAAGCTTGAGAGATCTTGGGGACCTTTGTGCTTTGCGCCGCACCTTTAATCTTTTTTCTGTTTACATTGTGTTCAAATGAGTATTGTGCTGGCTGCTTATTTTATATGTTTTTTTAGTATATTAGGATTTCGGCGCAGCAATTATTATATATTACTTTGTGCTTTTGCTACCCCTCTGGTAGTACATAGTCAGACAAGGGGCTATTTAAGGGGGACACTGGCTGGTGTCCTGAAGAGCTTTGTCCATTTAAACTCCTTCCTGAAAGAGACCTTGCTGTTGTGGCTCTAACTTCTAAGCTGAAGTCTACTGTTCGTTTTAAGCCTGGACTTCATTATAGTATGCTCTGAAGAATACCTAGGTCCTAAGTTGTACATAGTACTTGTTTTTGGAGTATGCTACCACTACCCTTAACCCTATCCAAGTTCAAGAAAAATAAAAACCATAAAACAACATCCCCTAGACTGGTTATTGAAGAAAGGTATGAATGAGCCTGTGTGCCTGGCTGCGGTGCAAAGCCCGTGGTTAAGACTTGGGAAGTATCCCTGCGGCTCCTGCGGGAGTAGTGATACATATATATTGGTATTTGGACACATATGAATTTATATAGAGCATTTAATGTATAAATGGGCACATTAACTTTTATAGTATATTTATTTTTATAATATCAAATGAATGTATGTTTGTATGAACTTAAGAATTTAAAAGGTTGTCTACAGTATTCATTTTGATGTTGAATTTCTATTCTTCTATTTAGTTTTAGCCATATTTTTTTGACTAAAATGGCATTTTAGTTTTAGTCATATTTTAGTCATCTGAATTGTTTTAGTATTAGTCGTATTTTAGCAAACTAAAATCTTCTACATTTTAGTCGACTAAAATATCCAGTACTGGAGATTTTAGTGGGTTTAGTTAAATTGTAATGCATTATTTATGCATTTTTTCTAGAGTGTCAGGGGACAACAAAACAAGTAACTCACAGTTAGCAGTGGGCCAAGACGAGAGCCAGGCAGAAGGACAATCCAATACCAGTCCGAGTCAGCAAACCAAGGCAGGGATCCAAGGGGTATTCCAGAAGGCAGCATCAGGGACAGGCAAGGTCGGCAACAACGTTCAGTCCAAAGGAGTAGTCAAAAAAGCGAAATCAGGAACAAGGAGAAGTCAGCAACCAGAAAACAATATGACACACCATCAAACAGGAAGTAGAACCTTATACCTGGGCAGAGACAGGAAGGGGAAGTGATAATTTTATAGGCAGTAGATCAGGTAACTGCCATAGGAAACCGACCTAAGAATACCAGGTCCCGGGATTGATTCCTGATCAAGGCGTGTCACAAACTCATTATATACTCCTGGAGTGAAAATCTAATAACATGTTATTATTTATGGTATTAGGGTTTGAACAAGCACTACAGATACAGATTTATCCATTGTGATATATGACCAGTGTTAATTTTGACATAAAATATCAATTTAGTTTTAGTCCTAGTCTTTTGACTAAAATGGCATTTTAGTTTTAGTCGCATTTTAGTCATCTGAATTGTTTTATTTTTAGTCATATTTTAGTTGGCTAAAATTGTGTTCATTTTAATTACTTTCGTCAATTAAATTAACACTGGCTGCCTACTTGGTATATTTATTTAGTTATCGGCTGCCCATGTTGGGAGGGAAGGGGTTAATGCATGCGCTGCCTTTTCTTGTGAGTTTGTGGGTTTTCCTCAGGTGTCCAGCCTCCCTCCTGTGTGATAAAAAGAGAAGAGGTCTGGATCCTGGGGGGGATTAAAACCTAGTTAGTACACACAGGCCGAATGTCGGCTGACCAGAATGTTCTGGCGGAGGGGGGGTGCCCCCTGTGTCCCCCTGTCAGAACACAATAACTCAGCAGGGGAGATCGATATACTAACATTGGATTGTTAGTACAACTAGTGGTGTGTACTAGGCGGCTTTAAAACAAGTAGGGGAAAAACCTGCAACAAGCGAAGGGACCTAGAACGGGCTTGGGATGCATTGAAACTCAGAGCTATGTGTAGCGGTCTCCCCAACCTCCAGAGGCCAGATGGTGACCTCCAGAATCTGAGAGAGCTGACATTCTTCCTCAGGGTGCAGGTTACTAGGCATAGTGGGTATAGTGCAAGATAGAATGATGGGTGCCAGTCACTTTTAAAAATGAACAAAGAGAGTTTTATTTCTCTTAACAGGAACAGGGGAGAGAGGGTTAGGGCACAGGACACTTTTAGGCAAATGCAGTAGCAAATTGGCAGACTCCGCAGACAAAAATAGAACTAGGCAGGCAGAAATACAGAAAAAGGGCCTTTTAAGCTGAATGCAGCAATCTGTATTTTGTAGCAAATGCTGTCTCCTATAGCAACACTTCACTCACAGTATCCCACTGTAGACATTCAAGCTTAGTTCCCAACTACCTGCAGGACTTCTCAAGCTTCACTCATAGCTAACCGGTGTAGTCTTCAGGCTTAGCTCGCAGTCTCTCACTAGACCTTTTGGACTCCCAGCTACCTGCTGAATCCCCCGAGCTCTTCTCACAGCTAACCACTATATTCTTCAAGCTGCACCTACGTTACCCCGCTGCGTTCCTGGACTCACAGCTACCTGCTGGATCCCTCTGGCTTGACACACAGCTACCCGCTGTACTTATCTTCAAGATTTACTTACAGCTACCCGCCGTACTCCTTCAAGCTTTAGTCACAGCTACGCACTGTATTCCTGGATGAGTCTCTACTGAAGCTTTCCCACTTACTTCAATGTCCCCAGCTGGTGAAGCGTCTGCTCTGCTACTCCTTCAGAACTCCATTCCTTCTGCACTTGCCTCCAGTAACAGAAGTGGTCGTCCCTTTGGTAACTGCTTCTCCTTTACCTCTGGGAAAGATCAGGCTCCCCTCGGGCTGAGCCTCTATACACGTGGCTAGGCCTCAGGCTTCAGGAATAACGCTCAGCTGCTGCTCCACACACATCCCCCCAGGCTGTAGCCCGGGGAGGAAAGAACCCCAATCACCTGACTCCTCCCAAATAAATAGACTATCCCAGCATGATCAGTGGTCAAAGAAAACTCCTGCTGATTGGCTGAGACAACATATTTACTCATAACCTGAATTCGCTGTAATCTATCATCCTAATGTCAAAGGCAGCAGTGCCACCTATTGATAGAAGAGAGAGACTGCACATTAAACTGTGGATCAAAGACTGCAAATTAGCCAGGCTAGTTACCACATAGCACAACTAAATTTACTAGCATCCCTGTTTAGGACAAGGGTGCTACATATGTCTTAAGAAGCTTGCAGGTCAACAAGACCCAACGACATGAAGTCCTTGCTCGAGTTATCCCCAGTTTGGACTCTTCCCAAAGATGCTACAGATGCATACAGGTAACCTGGGGCAGCCACTGTTAGGTTTAGTTTGGGAAAGGATGTTACTGCATGTTGTACATGTTCTACTGAAAGTTCAGTAAAGTTGTTTCCACTGCTGAAAGCCTGGTGTAAAGTTACTCAAGGGGCACATGTGGGGTCCTGGCATCTCTCTAGGGAACCAGGGTCTGACATAGCACATTGGGGTCTGTGAAGCAACACCACCACAAAAGGTTCACTTTTCAAGGAAGTTGCTATGGGTAACCTGAATGGAAAAACAGTAATCAGTCAATGGTGTGGTATCTGAATAGGTGACAGGTCCTCTGGTAGTGAGGGGGTTCGGTGCTCAGCTCCCTCCCTAGCTGTTTGTCTCTGTTGGTCACCAGGGGAGGATTAGCATTAGCATTCACCTGGTCACTTGGTACAGAACTAGAAGGGTTAATTGGAGCATGCATGAGGTTCATGCTATGTGCTGGTCAAGATGCCATTCTGTTACTGGGAGTGATGTAGCAGAGGTATATTGACTCGTGGAGTGGGCATAGGCTCTGTATGTCCCTCCTAATGCAACACATACACCTTTACAAGAGTGTAGGACAAGGGACAACATCTTCTGGAGGAGCTCCACATACAACACTACACACAAGTGGCTTATCTCTGAGTTTGGGGACTCCTTAGTGTTTGAGTTTTTACTTGACCGTGGCCCCCACCTGGTCCCAGGGCATTGATGAGCACACCTTTGGGCAAGGTATTACTCCTATGCTAGGAAGAGTGATCCCGTTCATCACCTGGCAAAACCCAAAAGAACCCACCCTGGGGTAGCCCTCCTATGTGACCCACACTTGGCACCCAAGGAGGTAATGGGGAACATGGAGGAAGTATCACCCTCCTGCCCCTACACATTATATACGTTTGAATAAATTGTGAAACTGAAAGTAAACAATAAAGAGAGGAAGCTGTAGAACATGCAGGGAATCTAGAAAATTGTGGAAAGCGATGACCAGCAGATAGGCAGCACTCACAACATGAAAGGAGGTTTTTCAAGTATGCTTATATTGGATTGTCAAATATAACTATTTTAGATAACAAAGAGATCAGAGGAATGACTTAAGGCCTGTACACACGGTACAATTATCGGCCGAAAACTGCCGTACAATGATCCAACCGCTAGTATGCTCCATTCGACAGCCAATTTTGAATTATCATCCAACAGAAGTTGTATGAGAATACTAGAAAACTTTTGTCTGCCGACAAGGCGTCATCCGATTTTTGGCTCCTGTGTACAGAAGTTGGACAAACAAAAGTTGTAAGTACAAACACGCATGCTCAGAATCCAGGAAGTGTTCGGACATGTAAACCTGCGTCCGTAATTCACATTCACCTGAACTTCCTCTTTATACGCTCATAACACGTTGCTACGTTCGGCTTCGTCGAACGATAATTTGACTACCATCAGTACGCTAGACAAAATCACAGACAGCCGACTTTGAGAAAAGTTGGACATGCGGTCGTACAACAATCGCATTGCGTGTATGAGGCTTTAGTCAGTGTACTGCTGCTCCTTCATTGGCTAATCAGCAGGCTGTGGGGCGTTCTTGAACAAGCTGTGCTGATGCAATGAAGGTTAAAGTTCTAGTTATTTTGAACGACAACACTGCCTACACAGATTTACAACCAACTGAGTACAGAACGCCTCCAGGTAGCCATATTCCATACACCAACTGAGTACAGAACGCCTCCAGGTAGCCATCTTCCATACACCAACTGAGTACAGAATGCCTCCAGGTAGCCATATTCCATACACCAACTGAGTACAGAACGCCTCCAGGTAGCCATCTTCCATACACCAACTGAGTACAGAACGCCTCCAGGTAGCCATATTCCATACACCAACTGAGTACAGAACGCCTCCAGGTAGCCATCTTCCATACACCAACTGAGTACAGAATGCCTCCAGGTAGCCATATTGCATTGCATTTACAGAAAATAACAGACCTGCAGGTTGAAAAGGAAAGGTACTTTCTAATAGTGTTATATTACAATATGGCTTGTGTCTCGATTATATATGCAATATTATTTTTTTATATTTGTGATATTTTTTCCCACAAAAGTGAAGTTACCCTTCCTGTCTGTATTTTTTTCTTTCTTCCAGTAACACTTAATACATCAGCACACTCAGAAATGTATGTTCTTTGGCTACTTCAAATTTTTTGCATTTAAAAATGTGAAAGTTGATTTTCAATATTGCTCAGGCTAGTTAAACAAGTTGTTCTAGTGTCTGCACCTTTACTGGGTGCATACATATTCAAACAAGAACTGGAGGACAAGTCATATGTGATCAAAGGTAATATGAGCTGGTGTGGGGCATACAGAAAAGCTCAGTAATGCTGCATAGGCTGCCCGGACTTTCAAGAAATAAAGAAATATGAGAGAATGTGCAATCCCAAGCAAATCAAATGGCAAGATGGCCAACATGCAAATGGTGAAAAAAAAGGGTGTTTGAAATGTGTACTGTTTAAATAACTTGATGTTGATTTAAAAAATGTAGTTATATTGGGGATTTAACTTTGTATAAAAAGTACCCACTTAATAAGCATATATGTGGAAGGGGCAAGGACGCCCATCTCACATTTTATTCCCTGTAGCAAGAATTAGCTTCAGCCTCCAACTGTTTAACAGCAAAATAGATTCCAAATAACATTGGATCAAACAATGACTGTATGTCTGTGGGAATTGTGGCATTTATGCAAAAATCTTCTTGTAATTGTCCTTAAAGTGGTTGTAAAGTCAGAAGGTTTTTTATCCTA
This sequence comes from Glandirana rugosa, assembly GCA_018402905.1. Taxonomy (NCBI): domain Eukaryota; kingdom Metazoa; phylum Chordata; class Amphibia; order Anura; family Ranidae; genus Glandirana; species Glandirana rugosa. The sequence continues at coordinate 361,010 of BLSH010502800.1, forward strand.
ATTCATTCTAAGCATTAAGATTAAAAAAAAAAAACTTCTGTGTGTGGCAGCCCCCCTAATACTTACCTGAGCCCTATATCTATCCAGCGATGTCTACGAGTGCCTCGGCTTTACTGAGACGGAGAAACTGAGACTTTACAATCACTTTATGCCGGCCATAAACAGTTCGAATCTTGGCCATTTCAGCAGGGACGACCAAGATTCAAACCATGTATGGGCAGGCTGAATATACTCAAGTTGATCAATCGATCAACTTGGGTACAACCAGTCTGTCAGATTTTACATGCGATTATTGCTAGTGGCTGTTATAGCCTCTAGCAATAATCATTGAGTTCTCTCGGCGGGGGCGGTGTGGTTTGAGTCTGAGCTGAACGAGGGATGAAGGGAGAAAGAAGGGAGAAGAGAGGGAAGGAATGAAGAGAGAAGGGAGAAATAAAGAAATAGAAATAGGTAGGGAAGGAGAGAGAAAGAAGGAAAGAAAGAGGGATGGAAGGATAGCAGGCCCGGATCCTATACCACAATAACAATTTATGTATTCCAGAAAGTTTAACAATCAGCAGATAAAGATACTCCAAACACCTTATGTTAGCGCTTTAATCACCACATCACCATTGTTGTTATGGTTTCAGGATGATTGAAGCGCATTATTCCTTATATTACATTGTAATAAAAAATGAAATCATTCAACTCAGCATAATGCAAAATCAGTGGGAGCCATGAGCGTGTCACTTGCCACGTCGCCTGCCACCAGATGCCATCAGGTGTCCCCTGCAGAGTCCCTCTTTACATCAGGCATTGCCAGCAGAGTCCCTCCTTACATCAAGCATTCCCAGCATAGTCCCACTTTACATCAGGTGTCCCCAGCAGAGTCCCTCCTTACATCAGGAGTCCCCAGCAGAGTCCCTCCTTGCACCAGGTGTCCCCAGGGGAGTCCCTCCTTACATCAGGTGTCCCCAGCGGAGTCCCTCCTTACATCAGGTGTCCCAAGCAGAGTCCCTCCTTACATCCGGTGTCCCCAGTAGAGTCCCTCCTTACATCAGGTGTCCCCAGCGCAGTCCCTCCTTACATCAGGTGTCCCAAGCAGAATCCCCCTTACATCAGGTGTTTCCAATGGAGTCCCTCCTTACATCAGTTGTCCCAAGCGGACACTTACCACTGCCTGGGATGCAAAAGTGTGCTTTGTCCTGGAGGGCTAGTCTGTGCATGGAGGTGACTCGGGGGTTGCTGGGAAAGACACTATCCTGGAGGAGAACCAGGAGGCAGAGCCTGGCTTCCGCCTCTTGTTTCTTCCTCACGATAACTGCCCTTCTGTAAAATGGCGGCCAGCGGAGACAATTCACCAGTGCCACCCGCGGACCTCTAGTGTCGCCGGAGGTGAAAAATCGGGAAACACAGATTTCCCGAGACTTTTCCCGGAACCAGGTATGTGGTACTTATGATCATTTCAGTATACCAGCATGCCCTATAAACCAGAGCCAGTGAAATATTTTGCAGAATTCCTTTTTCTGGCCATACACAAAGTGCGTTTCTAGCAGCTGTAGCAACTCTTGAGCAGCTATCTTCTGGACACTTCCAGGATATGGTGGGTTGTTCTTTGGGTGTGGAGCTCGGCTGGACTGACTCAATCGGTCACTGCTTATGGATGTGAGGAAATGTGGGCATGTGGGAAGGATATTCTTCTTCCCAAGGTTAGTGCCCGGCTTGAGAAGAGAGTAGTGGCCCCGGGCTTTGACATCGCACGATACCAGCCCTGAACGTTCAGCTTACTGCTACACTTAGCCTCTATAACCTCTCGTATAGGCCTTACAAAATCTTGCGACCGGTCCTCCCCAAACCCGCCTCCCGCTCACTGTCTCTCCTTCCTCCTTCTTCCTCCCCCTACCTCTTTTCTCCCCCCATCCAGGGCCAGCCCCATTCCTCCCCAGGCTGCCCCCGAGCCATGGGATCTCTCTCCCTTCTTTCCCCTTATCGGCTAGCCCCCTTTCCCCCGCTCCTTCTTCCTTCCCTCTCCTCCTCCGAAACATCAGCACTGCTTAATCGCCACCAAGACAGCGCTAACCCTTGATCGGACATTCATGAGCCTAATCTCCTATCTCCAGCCACAAAGGTTAGGAACCTTCGCCCATGGGCGCCCCCTCCATCTATCAATCCTCTCTCCATAGCCTTCCGCCCTTCTTAAGTTCTACCTGTCTGTTTAATGACATGTTAGGTTCTGACCATCCAACTATCCTGTCTTTTTCCCCAATTGTGAATATAGCCTGTTCTTGGTCTCATGAAGTATTACATGTAATGTACTGCTGATGTTTATTCAATAAAACTTTTTGAACCGAGAAGAGAGTAGTGGGCCCTGTTGGGGCCTGGGCTGCTGCCTCGGGGTTCGGTCAAAGGATCGACTCCAAGCGTAATCGAGAAAAGTGAATGTAAAAGAGTGCCTGGTGTCCAGTGGATGTAGGTTTGACAAAATGTTTTATTAAGAGTAGCAATGACAAAATGAAGCCAATGCGTTTCGGGGAACAAAAGCTCCACCTTCCTCAGGGCTGTTCAAAAGATAAAAGGGTTAAAAAAAAGCAGGTATATAGAAAAATATATAAACAAATGGAACTTGACAATAACAGTCAAAAGAATAACATTTGCATAGTTGTAATCAACAAATTCATCTAAAAATCAAAACCCATCAAGTGATCCGCCCGAATCGATAGGATCGATGTGTACATACAAAACCGACGGCGATGAACAACCAGAAGTGGCTGGCAGTGGATGCTCCCGCACTTGCTCGCAATGACTCTTTTTCTCCCTGTTGCACAGGCTGCAACTCGGCCGCAGCACAGTCTAACACCAAGTCACTGCTTGCAGATCAAGGCTGTGGTCCATAGAGAAATTCTGTCCTCACACAGGCTTTTTATTCCCTCTGCCAGCATTCTGCTCTACTTCCCCAGCTGGCTGGGATTTGTAGTTCATAACAGTCCGACTGAACATAGAACTTGGCTCTTTGGACTACATGTCCCAAGATGCTTTGCGCCATTCTTGGTTCTCATTTACCCTGACTTCAGAATGTGGTGATAAACAGTCCAGGCTGGGCACTAGGAGAAAACCTTCTCACTGTAGCAATACTGCAGAGTGTCTCCTGAACATGCAGGCAATATTAGCCAGCTCCTGGCTACATCTATAAATACTAAAACTAAAAGTACATTAGATAAAAAGGTTTATAATGATAAAAGTGAGGTAGCGGTACCCCGTCACCGTGCACAGCTTGGCATTCACCTCTCAGACATTCCGAGACATAGAACAGTCCACGAACTTTGTTTGTTTATTGAAGGGATTGAGCTTGGATGGAGTAATGGGAACATGGGAAGCCCAGTAAGATTTTGTAGAACTTGCTATGGACTACTATATACACTCCTGTATATACAGACCAGTCTTCACTCCAGCACAACTCTTGCTTCAGACTTCTTCTCCTTAACTCCTCCAGCACTACTCTTGCTGCAGACTATCACTCCTCCAGCATTTCACTTGTTGCAGCTCCCGAGATCAGCTAGCACCATGTGGTGATGCCTGACAATAACTTAGCCAGGCCTCAGTGAATTGCCCTTTTGCAGAAATAGTTCTGGTGTTAGCTGTCCTCAAATGTTTCTACTGATCCCAGTCAGCCCTCTTCAGGCCCTGCCAGCCCCCCTGACTGCAGCTGCCCAACTCCACTGCTCCTGTTACCACAGTCCTCTCTTCTGGTTCTGCACCCGTCTCTGACTGTACTCTCTCAGTCCTCTCAGGCATGCCTCCCCAGTCCTCCCGACTGTGCATGTCACTCACCAGCGCCCTTGGCTGTGACCGGTGGTTCCTCTCCCTGGAGACATTCCCGGCAGTACTCTCCTCCGCTGTCCTCCTTTGCTCCTCTGGACCTCCACGTTTTCTTGGAGGGCCCGACCACGGCCAAGCCTAGGTCCAAGGTCACCCCCCAGACTGGGGGGCTCCCTCAAAGGCCCTGACAGCCTCAGTACTCCATCTCCGTCTCTTCCACCCGACAACTCCTCCGCAGCTCGGCTGACCCCAGGTGTTTAAGGAGGGCTGCCCCCTGCCATTCCATTTTGGGGATTGGTCAGGGCTTCCCAGAATACCCCCGGCAGCTCCACCTCCCCTCTCCTCCTCACTTTCCAGTAAGCTCTGGAAAGAAGAGGGAGGTCTCAGGAAGACTGCCTGTGAGTCACCAGCTCTACACTGAGCCACTCCAAGTCCAGAATGAAAACAAACAGGCCTAGCCCCCAGCTAGGCCTGCCTAAATTTTCCTACTTTCACAGAAAAATCTAACCTACCTACCTAGAGGGTGCTACAGTAATATTAATAGTCTTATAAAGTTGCATAAATACATTCTCCATAAATATATATAAAATGAATCAATCAGATAGATTCTGTTGATTAGTTGAGTAAATTCATATACACATATACGTGCATATATACAACAGTATAAACTTTTATACAAGTGAAAAATGTATGCTTTAGGTTGATCTAAAGGCTTTGATTACATAAAAGAACTGATACTCTCACTGAATAATGGCTATCTATCTATTCTCTATAAAATATACAGTAAGTAGATAAACACTACTCATAGATTTGTGTATGTTAGTTTTCCAGAGAATGTTAGTGTTATAAAATTGATAATTATAAAAGAGATTTTAGTAACATTTGTTTTTTCAAATTACATATAGACAATTATCAGCTGAACGTCAACGTACCTCTGACAGATTGATCTGCCCATCATCTTCTGATGCCACAGACGGTCCTTTAAAAAGTCTTGATTTTTTAATAGTTGTGGGACCTGTAGTGCCCCTACTCTTTACAGTTAGTGTATAGAATGTAAGATATTTTTTTATTATAATACATGTGACTTCTGTTTAGTGCTTAGCTTATCTTTATGACCAATATGCATTTGCTGTACAGATTTTTTTTTTTGCATGGTTTCCTGAATTTTCTGTCTATGCTTGGTTTTACAATTTTTCATACGCAATTTTGGTTTTCCTTGAAACTTCTAGGAAGCTGATGTAAATGTGACTTTGCTACAAGGAAGTGATAATTCTGTGTTATTTGAGATTGTAGGCTGGTACAGCAAATGTGTTGTCTTGCGGAAATAAGATATCCAACGATCGTACTTGGCGGTAGCTAAAATATTAACTCGTGGCAGTAGTCAATGCAAGCATCATAGAAACAGCACAAAATTTCAGGATTTTGGCTGGACAAAAAAACAAACAGAAACACATATCAAGTACAGCTCCCCATTGTTTTGTCTCTTTAAAGAGGTGCTTCAGTCTCCCCCCATAAAATTAAAAATCAGCAGCCACAAATACTGTAGATGCTGACTTTTAATATAATGACACTTAGGCTACTTTCACACTGGGGCAGGCGGTAGCAGTAAATCGCTATGGCGCCGCTATGCAGGTGGGAGTGTGGCGCTTTTAACCCCCCACAAGGGGTTAAAAGTGCCGGCGCACTGCTCTTCTGAGGCGGTGTGCAGCCGCTTCGGAAGCGCTTGCCATTGATTTCAATGGCATCGGCGCTGGAGGAGCGGTGTAATCAAAGGTGGCCGCACCGTCCCAAAGATGCTGCTTGCTGGACTTCTTGTTATGCCCTGCAAGCGTACCGACCCAGTGTAAAGGCACTCAGGATTTCACATTAGGGTGGATGGGGGGGGGGGGTGTTTTTCAGGTGCTATAAGGGCACTATTTTTAGCCCAAAAGCGTCTGAAAAACGCCCCAATGTGAAAGTAGCCTTACCTGTCCAGGGATCCAGCACTGTCCTCACCCAAGGCGATTAATCTGCTTTGGGTCCAGACATCGGCATCTTAATTAAGGGAAACCGGCAGTGAAGCCTTGTGGTTTCACAGCCGGTTTCCCACTGCACTTGTGCAAGCCGCGCTGCGCTTTGTGAATGGTCCCGCAGTCTTCTGGGACCTGTGATCTTTCCCAGAAGGCTGCTGGCGGAAGGAGGGGGGCCGAACTTCCACTCAGATCGCAGCAGCAATCCGACCGAAGTGGGAGCGGGTAGCTGTCAAAGCCAGGTATTTAATTGAAAACAAGGTGCGCTGTCTAATTCCACATTGGAACAATGGTCCTATAGAAAACAATCACAGATTGGCAAAAGTCACATGCAGTGTAAACCTAGACCTAAATGAAAGGCATATAAATGTATGCGCTAATTGTTTGCATAGAACAATTAGATAAAAAATATATAAATAGAAAATCAATATAACGTGAAACATAACAGTCCCAAAGGAGAACTATATAAATGATTGGTGAAAAACAATCTTAGGCTGGATTCACACCTATGCATTTTTAGCGCTTTTTGCATTTTGCAGATTTGCACCAGGGCAGCCATCAGAAATTTTGGGGCCCCTTACACAGCTTTAGACCTGGTCTGACCCCCAACATTCCCCAGGGCCCGCCCACTGTCCATGCCACCACATCCGCCCACTGGCCAGGGGTGTACACATGTCGCAGCCGCAGTAGGATTTATACACCCTGTCACACTTACCAGGTGTAGCCTGCCAAGCATGACCCATTCAAGTGAAGTGTGCAATGCATGGACTTGGACCAGTTGTGGTGCAGGGGGCCCTCTCCATGCGACCCAAGTTTGGTATTTTTATCTCCTATGTTTCGGGAGAACGGTGTCCCCAAACTAGGTGCCCCCTCCCATAGAATCCGATGTTAAGTTCGAAATTCACCCAACAATTGCCAGTCAATGACTGGTCAATTTGACCACAGTTTCTGGAGGTCCCAAACGTGGACCAGATGTTGCCAAAGGGGCCCTCTCTATGTGACCCAAGTTTGGTATTTTTATCAGCTATGGTTCGGGAGAGCGGTGTCCCCAAACCGGGTGTCCCCCTCCCATAGACTCCAATGTTAAAGACTGCTAAAGTCTTTGTTGCAAGGGCCCCTTGAGACATTGGGGCCCCTTACAACAGTACTGCCTGTGTCCCCCTGATGGCGGCCCTGATTTGCACTACAGTCTATTTAACATGGTTTCCTATGGAACACGTTCTGTAGTGCAAATCTGCAAAATGCAAAAAGCACTAAAAATACATAGGTGTGAATCAGGCCTTACAATCCCAAACAGTGTTCAATAAGTGCTGAAACTAAAGTATTCAATGATTCTAAAGTGTCAAGTGCATCACCACTGTGCTCAAATGTGAAATGGCTCCTTACCAGAACCCACAGGTCAATGCACATGGATGCTGATCACAACTCAGTAGGATACCGATCCGTGTAGCTGTCTGTGTACAACCCAGACAATCATCGGATCCCAGCTCCAAGATGAATGAGTGAATAAAAATGAGGACTGATGTGTATTACCATATAAAATCTGGATTTTATTTAACCACTTGCCGACCGCCGATCGGAGATTGACGGCGGCAAAGTGGCTCTGTAACGCAAAACGCCGTCATACGACGGCGGCTGCGATACAGAGATACTGTGAGCGCGCGCGCGCCGCCGGAGGCGCGCTCACTGTGTTCGGGGGGGGGGCCAGGGAGCGGGTGCGGCGGCTTCGATTGCCGCCGGCCACCCGCGATGCCCCCCCCGGAGCGAATGAGCGGAGGTCCGTGTATGTAAACACGGACCTCCGCTCTGTGTGAGGGGGAAGGGAAGTGATCACAGCCTTCTCGTACATGAAGGCTGTGATAACTTCCTTTCCCCAGCTAGGCAAGTCCCCCTACAGTAAGAACACGCCCAGGGAACATAGTTAACCCTTAGAGCGCCCCCTGCAGGTTAACCCCTTCACTGCCAATGGCATTTACACAGTAATCAGTGCATTTTTATAGCACTGATCGCTGTATAAATGCCAATGGTCCCAAAAAAGTGTCAAAATGGTCCGACATGTCCGCTGAAATATCGCAGTACCGCTAAAAATCGCAGATCGCCGCCATTTTTAGTAAAAAATAAAAAAAAAATAAAAACCCCAAAAATGAATTCTCATCATCTGTAAACGCGGCCACTTTTGCGCAAACCAATCAATAAACGCCGATTGCGATTTTTTTTATCGCAAATATGAGGAAGAATATAAATCGGCCAAAAACGGTGAAAAAAAATGTTTTTTTATATTTTTTTTTTGGATTTGTATTTTAGCAAAAAGTAAGAAATTTGGGTTTTTTTGCAAAATTGTCGCTCTTCTTTTGTTTATAGCGGTGATCAGAAATGACGCAGAGGTGATCAAATACCACCAAAAGAAAGCTCTATTTGTGGGAAAAAAAGGACGCCAATTTCGTTTGGGTACAACGCCGCACGACCGCGCAATTGTCAGTTAAAGCGACGCAGCGCCGAATCGCAAAAAGGGCTCCGGTCCTAAAGCTGGAAATCCTTCCGGTCCTTAAGTGGTTAAAAATATTGCAATTACAGACTGTATACTTGGAACACAGCATAGAGAATCGGAATGACACAGCTGTCTG
>BLSH010502800.1:378160-388859 GCA_018402905.1 Glandirana rugosa
TTCCAAAAAATTGACTTACGTATCTTACGTAAGTCCACTTTTTTGGAACTCGGCAATGTTGGTGATATTCGTCACCGCCGACCACGAAAAAAAACCCCCCCCCCCGTTTGTGGAGGGTGGGGGGCTAGGGGTGGAGTCAAAGGAGTACTCAGAGATGGGTAGGTGGCAGAGACAAGAATTGACTTGCATGTCACCGCGCAGCAGTACAAGACATGAAAAAAAGGTTGTTTTTTTTTTGCAATTTACTAACAGTAAGGGCTAGTTGGGGTAAGTGCAGCGGTAGAACGGGTGTGGAGAGGTACCGCTCGGAGGGAGGGGTGAGGTGCCATTCGGGGGGGATGAGATGCCGTTCGGGGGGTGGGAGGTGTTTGCCCCCCCCCCCAAAAAAAAGCACCAGCCGCCACTGCTTATAGTGGTTGTAACGGCTCAAGGTTTTTTCACCTGAATGCATTCTATGCATTCAGTTAAAAAACCTTCTGGGTGCAGCTCCCTCCTAAGGCTGGATTCACACCATAGCGGTGCGAATTCCAGCTCGTTTGCCTGTGAGAAGGACCGGAGTCATTGCAGCGAGGAGGGGGAAAGAACCCTGTTCAATGCGGAACACATCTGTGTGTCAGATGCGTTCCCATTGAACATAATGGGCTGGGAATTCACACCGCACTGCACAGAAAACGCACACAATGTGTTTTCAAGTGTCCTGCGAATGGGATGCAGAGTAAGCCGCATCCAATTCTCATAGGTGTGAACCCAGCCTGAGCCCCCCTTATAATATCCTGAACCCCATCCTGAACCCCATCCTGATCCAGCTAAGTACATGAGAGCAGCAGCTCTCCCGGGTCTCTGTCTCCTCATTGGCTCCTAATGTCAATCACGACCAGTGAGCCAATGAGGAGAGAGCGGGGGCGGGGCCAAGTCATGCTCTGCATGTGATAGAACATATAGAGTGTGGCTTGGGATAGCCTCTGGGGGCACTCGGCAGGGGGGGAGCCAGAACTGATTTTTAAAAAATCTTTCCTTTAGAATCACTTTAAACCCATACAGTATATAAAACATGCTGTATTGCTAAAGCATGCTGTAACTACTCATAGGAAATCTGTCTCGTGGTGATGTGACAAATGGCGCAACTTACAACAGATTCTTGTATGTGCCAGCAAGGTATATATAGGACGACTTTTGCAGATGCAACACAATACTTACACATGTGACACCATTTACACCAACATGGAAGAGGTCTTATTTATCTCCACTTTCTTCATCATTAATATGCCTGTATTTTTTTTTAATCTGATGCAAAAATAGCCAGAAACGATAAGGTATTGCAAACAAGAACTACTTGAATATATTTGTTGGTGCTAACAATGAAAATGTTGCACGGGTTTCCAGAGCTTGGTGCTTCCGACTACATTCACACCTCCAGAAAGGTGTCACAAATGCCTTAGGGCGATCCTAGGCAATTTGCGATCCGACTTGTGCCGCCCCAATTCGCCTTAAATCGCCGGACTTTAGAAATCCCATTGAAATGAATGGAGCCGTCTTAATATACGCTACTCAAGTCGTTCCGAATCCAGGGCCATTTCAAAAAAGGTTCCTGTACTATTTCAAAGCGACTTCTAGGCGATTTGAGCCCATAGAAGTCAATTGAAGTCGCTTCACCGTCTATGAAGAAGCAACTTTACAGGAAAAAGAAAATAATTTTTTAAGGCAACTCCCCCTCCCTCTCTTCTCTGGCCACAGGCAAAGTCTCCTGGCATGGAGATCGCTTCAGGTCGCGTTGTAATGCCCAAAGTAGCTCTGAAGTCTCTTTCAAATTGCTTTCGAATCGCTTTCAAATCGCCTAGCAAAGTCGGATCGCCTAGGTGTGAACCGAGCCTAACTGAATCACCCCCAGAGCTGCTAAAGTGGCGTGACCCCGTGTTAACAGTCAGTGAAAAGCCCTTTCATGCACAGCGATATATGTGAACCAAGGGTTTTGCAAAAGTAATGCAAAAGCTGGCAACATGTAAAGGTGTGTAGCAGCATGCAGAGGGTTAACTCTGAATTTCCAGGGTACAGAGAAATTATTGGGGACTGTCCATGATACTTGTTTTTTTTTGTACTAAGGGCTTATTTACATATGCAGTGGGGGGCTGTTAAAATAGGCAGTTGGGCCCCAGTTTTACCACCCCTGCTTGCCCCCTATCTTTTTACAGCCATGGAAGCTGCCATCTCAGCCTCTGTTTGAAATGCAGTTGGCATGGTGCTGCACTTGCGATCATTTATGACACCAGCCACCTGATGACTAATTCAAGTGAATAGGTTCTATGCCACAACCACCCTGGAATCACATGCAGAACAGAAAAGGGGGAGGTTACCTCCCAGCCACCTGTCACCCATTTCCTGAAAAGCTATCCGCTGCTGATTGCTTTTCAGAGGGACATTCACCAGTGTAAATGAGCCCTAACAGTTAAATTTTCAGGACAAGTTTTCAAGTGTTCCCTTCTTCTTGGTCCAAGCAGTAATAAACCCAAAACAAAAATCTATTGGAGTGCAGCTCACCGATTCTTAGTGGTGGCTGCATTCTGTTTTTAGGATTTTTTCCTTTATTGTGACCCAGCCAGTAAGTCTGTTATTTTTCAACTTCCTTTAGCAGTACGATCGTGTCGAATCGTATGTTGGCTGTTGTATGCAGCATACTGACTGCACTACACGATCGTACGGCCGGGGAAAAAATGTTCAGGTGCATGTAATTAGCATCCAGCCATTCCTGACTTTGGAGCATTGTGTTTTGCACAATACAACTTTGTTGTACCAACTGCTCTGTACACACGATACAGCGGTCGTATGAGAGCTTGTTGGTACGACCAAGTTTTCTAGTCTGCTCATACAACTCCCTTGTACGACCGTCGTATGTTCGACTGTTCAAATCGCGCATACGAACGATCGATTTTGCATACAACGGTCGTGAGTACGACCTGTTGTATGCAATCGTCGAAGCGTGTGTACGGGGCTTTAGAGGATTCGAAGCTCAACACACACATTACAATCTAATTGTACAGTCTTCTTTTCGATCTAACAACAGCTATGCAGTGCAAGGGCCTGCCCGATTAAATACAAAATGACTGGATCAATTAGGTAGGTCCTTAGATTACAAAGTTTTGGTAGATCTAAAGAAGGATTGTACAAAGATTGTCAGCTCAGATTGTAACATGTATGGTGACCTTAACACTGACAAAGGTGCTTACAATGATCAGCTTTTATTCATTCATGTAAAACCTTTATCCCCTTTATATTAAGGGAGAAAAGACTGTTGCTGTAAGGCTATGCTTACACTTGCAGTTGGAGGGTTTGGGAAAAACATGCAGTGCAGCTGAGTTTTTACCCCCCCCCCCCCCTCCAACTGTTCCTTCTTAACCACTTGACCTCCGAAAGATTTACCCCCCTTCATGACCAGACCACTTCCGATACGGCACTGGGTTACTTTAACCACTTCAGCCCCAGAAGGATTTCCCACATTAGGACCAGAGTACTTTTTGCGATTCGGCACTGCGTTGCTTTAACTGACAATTACGACAATTACAAGCTCATCCGACGCTGTACCCAAATGAAATTTGCGTCCTTTTTTCCCCACAAATAGAGCTTTCTTTTGGCGGTAACTCACTGCAGGCCACAGGCTCTCAGGGAAAGAGAGAGCTTGTCAGCTCCCGTGGGAGAATTTCCCCCTCCCTCTCCTCCTCTCACTGTGCAGTGAGGAGAGACACACACAGAGCGAGCTGCTCCCTCCCCTGTTTCTCCATTGGCAGGGGGAACTGGCCAATCCAGGCTGGACTGCAGGAGCAGCAAGGAACTCTGGAACATGTAGTCCCCAACAGAGGTCGACCCCACTGAATGGGAAAACTATACCAGCAGCAGACCACAGACACAGAAGAGAGATTTTTTTCACAGAGAGGCTGGCTGGGAAGGGGAAGAGACATCACGAGGCAGGGAAGGAAGACAGATGTGATCAGAGGGACTGCAGTTATCCATCAGGGCAACCATCCTGCCACAGCTCCGGGTGTCAGTGTGGTGGTTCCTGCCACAGCTCCAGTCAGTGACAGACATCCTACCGAAGGGAGGACCCAGGGGCATCTCCAGGCGTCCCTGAAGGTGTGAGACGATCTGTTTCACAGGCTAGCCAGTCAAGCCACCTAAGAACCTGCCTGCCAGGACATCTCCCTTTGGGCCTTAGTCGCAGGATTGGTGAGCGGACACTTGCCCACCTTAAAGACACTGTATGCAGGCAGCATTGCATTACCTGTGCCCACATTGGTAGGTACCCTTATACCCTGCTGAGCAATCACAGTATCCATCTTGCTTACCAGGTTACTGCCAGCATTCTGCATATCACTTTGCCTTGCCAGGATTCTTCCAAATACACTTTGTTTATCTTGCCCAACAGGACACCAAGTGCACCAACGCCAGGCTAGCTGAAGATATCTCCATTGTGAGGACCTTCCTGTTTCCCCTTCAGTAGCAGTGATTTGGTGGTCCTAGTAATTCTCATTAAAGAGGAACTCTTGTATACACCATGCGATTGTTGTATGACCGCATGTCCAACTTATCCCAAAATCAGCCATCCATGATTTTGTCTAGCGTACTGACGGTAGCCAAATTATCGTTTGACAAAGCCGGACGTAGTGACGTGTTACGAGCTTATAAAAGGAAGTTCAGGTGAATGTGATTTGTGAATTACGGACGCAGGTTTACACGACCGAACACTTCCTGGATTCCGAGCATGCGTGTTTGTACTCACAACTTTTGTTTGTCCAACTTCTTTACACACAAGCCTAAAATCGGAGGACGCCTTGTCAGCAGACAAAAATTTTCTAGTCTTCTCATACAACTTCTGTTGGACGATAATTCAAAATCGGCTGTCGAATGGAGCGAACGGTCGGATTATTTTACGACAGGCTGTCGTACGACAGTTTTCGGCCTCAACACAACTCTCTCCACAGATTGACAGTGATGATGTCCAAAAGTGTCTCCATTGCTCCCGCATCCAGAGTGGAGACACACCTGAGACAAGAAGTGTCGGATCAGCAGGTGAAAATATGCGGGGGAAAAAATCTAAAAAAATAATACAGCCACCACATCTAATGATTAGCAAGCTGCAATATATTACATTTTTGTTTGGGGTTTAATATCTTTTTTTTAAGCAGGGGACAGAGATGAACAATGCTAGTAATGGAAGTATTTGGGTTTAGAGGAGCCTGAATGGACTTTCACGGTACCGTATGACTCATATATATAAAACATTCATTTTATTGATGCAAAATACAAGACATTCTTTATAAAAAAGGGGGAAAACATACAAAGTAGTGACACAAAACACATTTAGATATAAATGTGGCTCTCAAAATCACGGTTAAGGTGATACCTGTCTAAACATTCTATACCAACTCTGCCTTAACTCTACATGTTTCACTGTCTTTTATATCGCTTCCTCAGGAGTGTATGTAGGAAGGTATAGCATAAACAGAGCGCGTGTCACCAAACCCGCGTGCGATTCATAATGTGACGCTGTCCCAAAACCATGGGACCCTCCAAAATACAACAATGTTAGTAAGTAGAACTATAGCAGCTTTCCCCATTCTGATAGGACCTAGGTTATTGGAGCCAGGACTGCTTTCAATGTTAATGTAGCATTAGTCACTTTCCCAGGTATTTGGAGAGAGAATAGGAGAGGGAAGGTGCCTTTTGCTGCAATCTCAGCATTGTGTCAGCTCTGTGTAGTACTGAGAGTGGAGAGGCGGCTGTAGTATTAGGCACACCCTGCACCTCCCCTCACTGCTCCTCCAGCTGCTGGACTGTAAAGCTGCTCAGAAGAGAATTGTGCACAGGAACGCCATCCACATACTACACTACAGCTAGGGAAGCCGCATTACCCAGTCACAATCACACACTCACACAACTACCAATACACCCTGCATACTACAGCTTTAATACTAGCAATACACTGGAGATAAAACTGCTTCGTGTCATTTAGGAGACGACTCAGCCAGCGCTTCGAAGAAATGGATTGATTTATACCAACGTGGGACATGTCCTCTGTCAGGTTAGTTCTTAACGTGGCTTTGTTTACTTTATTTAGGATCTGATTTATGATTGACATTCGATTCTATTTCTGGGAAAGCGGAGTAACCAGTGGGTATTATTACTATGAATGAGAGCCTTTTTGATTTAGGGCTGCTTTGCACTTTCTCCCTTGAGTTGTGTTGATCTGTTTTCTATGTGCTCTGTTCACACCACAAATTAGGTTGCGGCGTGCTGCGCTGCATAGACTTAAATGAAGTGTTATTTTGTGACACTTCAAAAAAATTTGTATAAAATACTAACAGTTTTTATTTTTAACCACTTCAGCCCCGGAAGAATTTCCCAGGTTAGGACCAGAGCACTTTTTGCGATTCGGCACTGCGTTGCTTTAACTGACAATTGTGAAGTCGTGCAACGTTGTACCCAAACAAAATTTGTGTCCTTTTTTTCCCACAAAGAGAGCTTTCTTTTGAGGGTATTTGGTCACCTCTGCATCATTTCTGATCACCGCTATAAACAAAAAAGGAGAGACAATTTTGCAAAAAAAGCAATATTTCTTACTTTTTGCTAAAATACAAATCCAAAAAAAAAAAAAAATAAAAACATTTTTTTTCATCAGTTTTGGCCGATTTATATTCTTCCTCATATTTTTGGTACAAAAAAAATCACAATCCTTGCTTATTGATTGGTTTGCGCAAAAGTTGCTGCGTTTCGAATGATGAGAATTAATTTATGGGGTTTTTATTGTTTTTTATATTTTACTGCTAATGGCGGCGATCTGAGATTTTTAGCGATACTGCGATATTGCGACGGACATGTCGGATCATTTTGACACTTTTTTGGGACCATTGGTATTTATACAGCGATCAGTGCTATAAAAATGCACTGATTACTGTGTAAATTCCATTGGCAGTGAAGGGGTTAACCTGGAGGGGGCGCTCTAAGGGTTAACTGTGTTCCCTCTGTGTGTTCTAACTGTATTGTTGCTGGGCTGGCAGGGGGAGGGGAGTGATCACGGCTTCCATATACAGGGATATCCCTTCCCCCTCTTTCAGAGCCGAGATCCGTGTTTACATACACGGACCTCCATTCTCTCACTGCGGGGGAGCCATCGCGAGTAGCCAGTGAAGATCAAGTCCGCCCTACCCGCTCCCTGCCCCCCCCCCCCGGAACACAGTGAGCGCACAAGCACACCTCTGGCGACGCGAGTGTGCTCACAATACTCATCGTGGCCGCCGTTAATTGACGGCGTTTCACAATAACCAACCACTTTGCAACCGTCAAGCCACGGCGGGCAGTCGGCAAGTGGTTAAATTAACATCTTCACAGAAATCTGTTCCACATTCCCCAATGTTTGATTTACTATATACAGGCAGTCCCCGGGTTCCAAACATCGGACATAAGAACGACTCGTACTTAAAAAAGGAGGGAGACAACAGGAAGTGAGAAGAAATCTCCCCCTAGGAAGGGAAATTCACTCCTGTAAGGCCCCTTTCACATAGACGTTCCGTTCAGGTCTGCCTGTCGGTTTTTCAGGCGGACCTGAACGGACGCCCCATTCTCCTCTATGGAGCGATGGATGTCAGCAGTGGCATGTCTGATGACACCCGCCGCTCTCCGATCCGATCCTGCACCGTAAAGTCCACCGGATGGAAACCCTATTCTTCCATCCATCTGGGGATCGGATCGGATGACAACGGACAGACAGTTTGTTGTCATCCGATTTCCCATAGAGGAGAGCAGCGCTCTGACAGGTCAGTTTCTGCACAATGAGGGAAGACAGATCTGTCATCCGTCGGCTCAGTGGGGATCAGCGGATCGATCCCCGCTGAGCAAAACGGACCCCACACATAGAATGGCCATGCGAAAGGGGCCGAAGTGTTATCATGGGAAAAAGGTGTCTCCACTGAATATTCCACAACAACCCAAAAGTTTCAAAATCCAATTGCCCCAGGTACAGAAAGTGAGGTGAAATCTTCTGAACAGGGGCACAGACAGAAAAACAAATGTTACAGGTAGAGATGCACCAATTGGAAATTTTGGTGCCCAAAACAAGACCTAAAATGACAGTTTTTAAAAAATATATTTATATATATAATTGTATTATATTCAACTTTTTAATCAATATCATGGATTTTATTGAATTTATTGTCGGCCATTAGAGAGCAAGAAAAGCTCAAGAAAAATGCATCCCTTTAACCACTTGCCGATCAGCCGCCGCACTTATACTGCGGCAAGGTGGCTCGATACCACAAATCGACTTAGGTGTACGTTGGCTCATGCACCCACTTTTGTGGGCGCGCGCACGCTCCCATTGGCCAGCGGGGGAGCCAATCAACGGACCCAGCAGACTCGATGTCCGCTGGCTACCCGCGATGATTCCCCGCAGTGACAGAACGGGGATCTGCCTGTGTAAAGAAGGCAGATCTTCTTTCTGACAGGGGAGATCACACAGATCCTGTCTTTCTGCTATGCAGGGTGATGGATCTGTGTGTTTCCCCAGGCAGTCTCCATACAGTTAGAAAACACAAATATGGAATGCATTTAACCCTTTGATCGCCCCTGATGTTAACCCCTTCCCTGCCAGTGTCATTAGTACAAGGTCAGTGCATATTTTTAGCACTGATTACTGTAATGTCACTGGTTCCCCAAAAAAGTGTCCGATCTGTCTGCCGCAATGTCGCAGTCCCCCTAAAAATCACTGATCACTGCCATTATTAGTAACAAAAAAAAAACAATAATACAAATGCCATAAATCTATCCCGTAGTTTGTAGACGTGATAACTTTTGCGCAAACCAATCAATAAACGCTTATTGCGATTTTTTTTTTTAACATTAATATGTAGCAGAATACATATCGCCCTAAACTGATGAATACATTTGTTTTTTACATTTTGGAAATGTTTTATAGCAGAAAGTAAAAAATGTTTGTTTTTTTTTCAAAATTGCCCTTCTTTTTTTGTTTATAGTGCAAAAAATAAAATCCGCAGAGGTGATCAAATACAACCAAATGAAAGCTCTATTTGTGGGAAAAAAAGGGTGTTAATTTTGCTTGGGTACAACATCGCACAACCCCGCAATTGTCAGTTAAAGTGACGCAGTGCCAAATCACAAAAAATGGCCTGGTCAGGAAGGGGGTAAATCCTTCCGGGGCTGAAGTGGTTGTCATTGTCAAGGGGGAAACTCCAATTTTTCCAACACTTTAGTGTACAGACTGAAGTGAATGAACTCTTCAAGTACAGTATAACTAAAGGCAAAGCTTTTGTAAGAAATTGTCACCATAGCAGTAAGGGTTAAAACCACATTCAGGTCTCTGTTGCTGTCTCTGTAAGGGCTCTTTCACACTTGCCTTAAATTTTAAAGCAGCCGAAAAGCACATTGACACACCTATAGCTTTACTGAGCAGTTAGGATGTTTTGTACAGGCATTCATGTTGTATCAGGCAACACTTTTCAAACCCTGTGTCTTGTTTTTTTTCTTTTTAACAAGGCTAAAATGGGAAATAATCACTTTTGACGCTTTGCAACAGCATTGTAAACGCACTGTAAACGCCATAGGTGCGTTTACAGTGCATGTAAGGTGCGGTTGTGATGCGTTTCAATAGAAAGGAATGGAGATAGTTGCAAAGCATCAATGCTTGCTAAACTCTGCATACAGCTTTATTTTTGACTCGAAAGCAATGCTCCCTATTGTAACAATTCTGTGTGACATTGATTGGCGTTCGGGAAGCATTAAAAACGTGACCCGACCACCAATTTTCAATGCATATGTGAAAGAGCCCTTAGTGACCTGATCACCAATTTCACCGACAGTTTGGTAAATCCAATATTTTGGGTTGTCACCAAAACAGGAAAACAGGGGAACTTGTTCCTGTGAGGTGAATTTCCTTCCCATTTAACCACTTCACCCCCGGAAGGATTTCCCAGGTTAGGACCAGAGCACTTTTTGCGATTCGGCACTGCGTCGTTTTAACTGACAATTGCGCGGTCGTGCGACGCTGTACCCAAACTAAATTTGCGTCCTTTTTTCCCCACAAATAGAGCTTTCTTTTGGTGGTATTTGATCACCGCTGCGTCATTTCTGATCGCCTCTATAAACAAAGAAAGAGCGACAATTTTGCAAAAAAAACAATATTTCTTACTTTTTGCTAAAATTCTAATCCAAAAAAATATATAAAAGAACATTTTTTTTTCAATGGTTTTGGCCGATTTATATTCTTCCTCATATTTTGCTAAAAAAAATCGCAATCGGCGTTTATTGATTGATTTGCGCAAAAAAGTTGCCGCGTTTATGGATGATGAGAATTCATTTCTGGGGTTTTTATTTATTTATTTATTTTTACTAGTAATGGGGGCAATCTGCGATTTTTAGCGGTACTGCGATATTGGGGCGGACATGTTGGACATTTTTGACACTTTTTTGGGACCAATGACATTTATTCAGCGATCAGAAATGTAAATGTCCACTGATTACTGTATAAATGTCATTGGCAGTGAAGGGGTTAACCTGCAGGGGGAGATCTAGGGGTTAACTGTGTTCCCTGGGCGTGTTCTAACTGTGGGGGGGGGGGGGCTGGGCTACCATGGGCATGAGGGATCTAACTAATCTCATTGACAGGGATCAGTAGATCTCTTATGTCCCCATTGACAGA
>BLSH010502800.1:410058-427805 GCA_018402905.1 Glandirana rugosa
AACGAACTAATAAATCTTTCCGTGACACGGACTAAATGATTACACTTCACGTCACTAGATTCCATTTTGTATGGAGGAAGTGAAATATGTAGGTCCTGTTCGACTAAAGGAAAAAGAGATGTTATCTACAATTTCACTTGTACAGGGGAATCTATTGAAGTGTGAAGATATATAGTACGGGTGACTGAGTCGTGTTTATATTCCGAGTCCTCAAGACTGAAATGACCGATGAACGTATTAGATCCAGTCACAAAGAGTTGGAAAAAAGTCAGTTCCGGAAATTGTACTACCTGTTAGAGTTCCGTGGGAAATTTTACTACCTGTCAGAACTCCGTGGGAAATTTTACTACCTGTCAGAACTCTGATCTCAACTCGCTCCGTGCGATCGTTCGGGTTCCGTCCGGACCCGGACCCGGACTTTGTCCCGAAGTTCGGACGGACCAGCAGAACCCGAACTTCCAGAGGTTCGCTCAACTCTAGTCTCAAGACTGTCCATCATTTTAAAGGGTGCCTCAAGACTGTCCATCATTTTAAAGGGTGCCTTGAGATTGTCCATCATGTTAAAGGCCTTGACTGAAAAAAGGTTGAGAAACACTGACCTAGATTATGCAAGTAGCCAGTAAAGTCAGAACTCCTGAGCCTTATATTTGTGCTGAGTCAGTGGGCATGATATATAGAAGTGTGAAGTTATCTAAGGGGACATGTTCACTTTAACATCTATTGTAGAGAAAAAGGAAATCAGCTTGTCCTGGATGTATAAAGTGAAGGAGGTATGTTTTACCTTAGATCACTGCACTTCACATTAGTAAATCAGGCACAGTGCCTTTCTAAATAATCAAGCAAAAATAACAGCTTTTTTGAACTGAAACTGTTGTTTGTTTTGTACAGTGTTACATAGAAAAGTGTAAAGTGCAGCGGAAAAAGCAAATAGGTTACAGTATGATCTGTAGCAGTCAGTTTTCAGATATGGCTGATAGTACAGTTATATCAACAATACCAAAGCAAAGTTGGGCCAAATATTCAACAAAACAAGGAAAAGGGGGAAAGGGAGAGAGGACGGTATTTTTAAAAGCAGGTCAGCAATGCCATCTACCCTTAGATTCTTTGGTATGTGTGGGTAGCAGTCCATCTGCAGTGACTCTATTCTGCTTTTTCTGCACACCACAGAGCATTATTTAAATAACAGCACTTAAACGGGCCATACATTAGTCAGCTTTCTCCGTTCAACCAGCGGGTACCATTGCACAGAGCGGGTAAGTTTACCTTCTTTTGTATTTTAATGTAGAGCTACCACCTATATGGCTGCTGGATTTTAGGGAACCCTTATTCCTGCACAGCCCGGCAACACACATTTTTCACTCTCATTCAGAGACAAGAATAGGTCCATGAGCTTGGTTTTGTTATTTTATTGGGAAAATAACTTTGATAGGGTATAGGGATTATGGGATGTCCAATTTGACTTAAAGAACAATGATGAGGACAACTTCCTTCTCAATGCACACCACAAAAGCAAACAAATCTTTGACTGACTGCATTCCCTCTGGAACAGCAACAGTTTTTCTGGACATGGCAAAGGAACCCCCCCCCCCCCAGGAGTTCTGTGTCCCCTCTGGGTGGAATTTATGCAAAGTCCCCACTTGTAGGAGCTCTACGTCCCCTCTCTCAAAAATACCAGCCCACCTGACTGCTTGGCAAAATGTCCCAGAACAAGGGATTGGGTAATAGCTTGTTAACACAGTCCCAGAAAAGCCTGCTGGATATTTCCTCTGGCAGCTTTAATCCCAATTTGGCCCTGGGGTTGTAGAGTTACTCACACTGTCCCGGGAAATCCTGCTGCTTCAGAAGAGACTACTGTTCAGGCGTCCTGCTGTCCAGGTCCTGCCTCGCAAGCCACGGTGTCTCCTGGAAGAGACTGTAGGGTAGTGGAGATCCCCCTGTACTCCTTTCTTTCTCAGCTTCCAGCCTGAAGGCAGAGCCCCCCTCAGCCCCGGGGTCCCCTCCCTGGCTACACAACACAGCTTCCTCACTTCATCTTCCATATGACTCTCCTGCTGGCCAGGCTCCACCATATGTATAGGCTGATCCAGCCACTCTGCTAGGCCTCCTGCCTGGGGATTGGCCAGATTCCCATAAATAGGAAGATCAGTACCTCCTGGCCTCCACCTACTAGCTTCTAGAAACTTCTCCAAGCTTCTAGAACCAGGGAGAGGTACCAGAGGCCTGACATGAAGAGCCCTTCAGCAGGACCTACAGTAACCCCCAACCAATTCCCAGACTCACTCAACTTCCATGAGTCAGAGATACATTTTCTTACTCTATACTGAGCACTAGAGGGTGCTACATTAAGTATAGTGGTGGCTGGTGGGTTTTTTGTTGGGGGGTGGCAAACAACCAACCCCCCAGGTGGCCAGCGGCGCGGCACTAACACCTGACCCCCCCCACCCATTGTCTGCTGGTCAGTCCGGCACTTACCCCATAAAGGTGGCGGGTGGCAGGTGACAGGCGGCAGGCTGCGGCTCCTCTGCCTCCTCGGTTCCTGCTTTGTCCTCTCCTCCATTATGGCGGCTTCCGTTTGTCTCCTCCTCCTAGATGCTAGACATCCAATAGCATCACCTCTCCTTTCAGTCAGTCATGTGACGGGTCTCAGACCCGCTTCCTGATTGGCCGGGAGGAGGATCAATGTTATAATAGCTAATGTTGATTCGCTATTGTAACACACCTGGGTGGGCTTAGAGCACTTTCTCTGTGCCCACCCTATTTTGAAACCTATTAGAGCCTTTGGCTCTAACCAGTGCTTTAAAAAACACCCCCGACACTGTAATTCATGCACCCAGCATCCTGAAAGGGGCCGGATGCATAGATGGGGCGCCCATGTGCTCTCAATGGACGAGCCGCCACTGCTTTACAACAACTTAAAGTGTCAAAAAGCACAATCGTCCCTTTGTTGGTTGCTCAGCAAGAATAGTTTTATGTCCTGACACTATTTGTTTCAAACACTTACCTACTTACCTGAAGTGCCCATCTTGTTCTTAGTACTCCAAGAAAGCCATCATTATTCTTTTTTTTAGGTAAACGTATGGAATTTTAAAGCAGCTCTTATTCAATCCACACATCTTTTATTCAAACTCAACATCTTCCTCAAAAGAACATAGGTGGATGACTGCAATCCAATAAAAGGCCTCCTTTATTGTAATAAATCCTTGAAACAATACAGCAGGGCACAGAGAGATGCAAATTCCAAATCCTTTCACGCTACAAAGCAATTAATCATAGTATGCTATGATTAAGCATTAAACTTGTTGGCAGGATTTTTAAAGGAGGATTTTTATTGGGATGCAGTCATCCACCATTTGATGCCTCAATGGCTAGCTGGTCTGTCACCCACTGTATGAGCAGAGTAATGTGGACCCACGTGGAGCAGTATATATTTTTGGTTTAGCCCAAAATCTTCATATTTTAACAACCTAAACAATTCATATTAGCAATGCTCAAAACATTAAATGGCACCTGTCACTTTAGCCATTCAGGATAAAGTGAGTGACAGGTACTCCTGAAATCTGCCCCCAAACACTGATGCTTAGCACACTCCATTCATCTTTTGGAGCCATGGGTCTAAATCCACCTGTTTAATGACCTGCTCCCCTCCCTCATGTGTCAGTATTTGGACATGGTGATTGACTGTTTAGACCAGTGGTTCTCAACTCCGATCCTCGGGACCCCCCAACAGGCCAGGTTTGCAGGATAACTGAAATACATCACAGGTGATATCATTTGCTGCTCAGTGATTGCAGTATTCTAGTCTGCATCTCCCCAAGGTAATACTTAAAATCTGGCCTGTTGGTGGGTCCCGAGGACCGGAGTTGAGAACCACTGGTTTAGACCCAAGCACTGCATTATTAGAAAGGTAGGAAGAATATACTTCTACCTCACACCTATAGGGTTCAAGTATTTTCTACAGCTCCAACAGGTGAACTGAACATCGCATAGGTTAGTCTGAGTAATTGGGGGTTGGGATGTCAAAAATCCAACAAGTATGCTTGGAGTCATAAGTAACCAGTGGGAATTCTGGAATTTTGCCCTGTCTGCAGATGAGGATAAAAATAAAATAAAAAAATAAAATGTTTCTGTTTCTGGTAAATATGTAAAACTTTCTATGGGAGGATCACCTGGACTGAGGGTGAAGCCTGGACTGAGCTGGTGATACATTTTTGTTGCATAGATTGAGAGTTACCTAGGGGTTGATTTACTAAAGCTGGAGAGTGCAAAAAACGGTGCAGCTGTGCATGCTAGCCAATCAGCTTCTAACCTCAGCTTGTTCAATCAAGCTTTGACAATAAAACCTTGAAGCTGATTGGTTTCTGTGCAGAGCTGCACCAAATTTTGCACTTTCAAGCTTTAGTAAATCAACCCCCTAGAGTAAACCACAAGCAGGTTGATTTACTAAAGGAAAATAAGATATTCACTTTGCAAGGGAATTTTCCCTTAGCTTAGCAGAAAACATGAAGCTCTGCTGACTTTCATCATCCAATCATGTGCAAGCAAAAATATTGTTTTTTTTTTTATTTTTACCACAGCAAAGGAAAAAAATCAGTTTCAAAATGAACAGCCTTTTTTGGCTTTAATAAATCAACCCCAAAGGGTCTGGATGGAGACAGACATATTCTCCAAATGCACATTCTCTAGTAAAAGCAACCGCTTCCATGTCAGTACAGAATTATTTCTTCATTTCTTCATGATGAATACTATTTCCAACCAATAGAACAATAATAATATAAATAATATAATAATATAAATGATAACTCCTATGGATATTTCCTTGTATTTTTAAGTTTTGGAGATATTACTGCAGCTTATCTATGTTTGAATTTAACAACAAAGCTGATCATCCACACCATATTCTAGCCTACTGTAACCTCTAAAGTGTTACCATTGCCTGTTGTCTATAATCCATCTTGTTACAAGCACACCTGTGACTAATTGTATCTGTGGGTTCATCCCCAATTATTTCTGCTAATGTTTCAAAGTCTTCTGAGAAGTATGTGTACGTCACTTTCTGGCATGTCATCTGCTAATGAAACTTCCTCATCCATATTGCTTGTTCCCCTTTGCAATCACTGTACCATAGATACCGTACAATGTACATAACTACCAATTAGCTTGATTATTCAACATATTTAACACAGCTCCAATGAAAAGGGAAATACCATAGATGGTGTCAATCGGTTATTTCCCTGCGGTGTACTTCCCTTCACTTCCTGAGTCACTTAGTTCAGTCTCATTGAAAGCTAATCCCTGCGGACAACCTGTCAAGATTTCCCTGTTTTACTTAGCTGGACGAATTCCCAAATACATAGAGCTTTACGTAATGATTGATAATGAAAATATTTCTACTGTAAACCACAGAATGTAGCAGGTATGGCTGGATAAGAGCTTTACAAATTGTTATGCACATAATAATATGCCTATTTCACACGAGCCTACAGCAGTTTATTTGTTTAGATCAATATAATGGCATGAGGCTATAACATATTTGTGATATTTTCATAAAGGTTTGGTAAATGCATTAAATGCCAATGGTTTTTTAACCAAATTTTTTAAAATCTGTTTTGTATGGGTGTAGGACCCCTTTGGGGTGCATGTTGGGTCTGGAGTGCCATTTCGTTTTTCCTCTCTAGGGGTCTCCTCCTTCCTAGTCATAGGTTTTAAAGAGTGAGAGGGCGAGAGTCCGTGGGAGTCATAGTCGGTGGCAGTACAGAAAGGGAGCAAGAACTGAGGGTAGCAAATGTCTAGGTCCATGTGGAAGTTCTGGGGCTTGCATCATCAATAATGTAGATTACCTTGCATGAGCTTTTTCTCTTTAGGGAATGCCTTGGTCCTCCCCCTTAGTGGATTTTCCAGAAGGCTGGAGCACTCTATACAAGAGAGAACTCTGAAGTGGGTATAGCACTGTACAGAACCAACCATGTTTTATGAAATTATGGGTTGCTGTGTATTAAAACCAGAACAGGAGGGTTGGTCCACATCCCTACATATGACAGACTACAGAAAGAAAAAAACCAAAAGGAAGGGTAGGTGGCACTCCACAAATAAATTTTAGCCATGTACAGGAAAGGAGGTAGACGCGTTTCACTCGTACACCACAAGCTTAATCAGTAATGATTAAGCTTGTGGTGTACGAGTGAAACACGTCTACCTCCTTTCCTGTACATGGCTATTTGATGAATAAAATTTCAAGCTGCTAAAATTTATTTGTGGAGTGCCTGCCACCTACCCTTCCTTTTGAGTCTACATGCAATGCTGTGGCGAGCCGGGGTATGCACATACGTGGGTCTGGCTGTCGGCTTGAGCGGTGTGTTCCTACCTTTAATTGGACTACAGAAAAAACCCTGTTTGGAACTTTAAAAGGAAAACCAACTCCAAGAAAGTGTAGAAAATTGTAAAAATATATACAATTTTTATGGATTACATATATAAAAAATAGAAACCAAAATAGCAAGTATTGTAAAAAGGGAAAAGATGATTTACAAGCATATATAGTGAATGCAATTACATGTGCAGATATAGTGCAAATATGTCAGACATGCAAGAAAACATATGACCACCATACACTGTTGGAAGCAGAGAATTTTTTCCGTAGTCCCCAACCATGTTTTATGGAACCATGAAGCAATTGACTGTTTCAAGTTATATTATGTTGAACTGCTAAATAGCATACTGTAGGGATTGTTTTGGAACCTGCTGTACCAGTAAAGACCGAGCCTTGTCATTCCAGTGGCCTTTAGCAGAAGAATAAGAAGTGTGGACACTGGCTCAGGCAGGAGACTAGTGGTGGTCTGGAGAACAAGTGTCAGCCCATCCGGCACTGGTGACGGGTCTCCTGTCTAGACCACATGCCAGGAAAACCTGTGACCCCATTGCATTTTGGGCTGGATGGATATCAAGGCCACAGAAGGTCCCAGCCTGGAACCAAAGTATTTGGAGATTATCTCTAACTTCTTGTTGTGTCTTTGGGACAGAAAGTGAATAGAAAATTCCTTACTGGGATATAGAAAGCAAAAAAAAAAAAAAAAAATACTGGCAGAGCTTTTATTCTTTCTCTACTATACATACCCTTTGAGGTTGATTTATGAAAAATTTATATAGCCATTTTGGCCAGTGACAGAGCATATACATTTATTCTGTGTGAATGGGGCAAAAAACTGTGAATAGACTATACCCTGTGCCGTTTTAATGTAAATAATTGATTTTAAATGGAAAATAGCACATTTTGCCACTAGATGGAGTGAATTATTATAGGAAATTCTTATGATACTTAACTCTGCCTACTGTCCAAATGCAACATTTTCCAGTTTTAAATCAATGGTTTACATTTGAACAGCAAAGAATATAGCTATTTACATTTTGTTTTTGCCCATTTGCATGGAATGAATGTACATGCACTATGAATTCCTTATAAATCGCCCCCTTTAAGTTACGTTTAACTCCAGGGAAATATTAAGAAAACACTAATGAATGTTGGGGAATGTAGGTATTTATTAAAAATAGGATTAAATTAATTTTAAATGCTACTAGTATAAATTTGCTCATTTAAATTGATGTCATTCTCTGTAATCACCTGTACAGTAGCACTCAGATTAGGGGGGACTGCACTAGAGGTGCATTCACAGATAAAGAGAGAGCAGAGAAATGACCACTCCTTTAGGCCATGGTCACATCTGGTGTTTTTGGATCTTGGGCAGTTTAGCTGCGATTCTGCCTGCAATCCCAAATCACACTGCATTAGTGGCAAAATGCACCACATGTGTTCGGATGCCATTCGTTTTTAATGGTACTGAAACAGGGTGCAGTTTTGCAGCAGTTGTTGCGCAAAGCTCGTAGCCCAAAAAAGAACAGGAGCTTCTTTTGGGCAAAAAACTTCACACAATGCGGTTTGCCACGATTTCTTGCCAGACATTTGTGTCAAAACCACACCACATTTAAGTGCCATTGAAAACGAATGGCACCTGAACACGTGTTGTGCATTTTGCCACTATTGCAGTGTGATTTGGGATGGTGAGAAGATCCCAAAATGAATGATGTGAATGGGGCCTCACTGTCTGTTCACAATCTTGGGACAGGACATTGACCCAGCTGTGTTGCTTGACTACAGCACAGAATAGCCTGGTCACCAGGTTAACTGTGCTATGTTGTAGGTCTGCGTAAATCTCAGCACTGGACCAACAGAAATACAAATTCTTAGGTAGGTAAGACTGCTCTGAGATATATATATATATATATAAACACATTCAGTATTTAGGCAGCTGTGCCCATATACATACGTGATCCTGTACCTGCCGATCATCTTGCAGACAGACAGAATGGCGGTCTGCCTATGTAAAAAAGGCAGATCACTGTTCTGACAGGAGGGAAGGCACGGATCCATTTCTTCCCCAGTAAAAGCATCTTCCACACTGTGTTGTGTTGTTTGGTGATAAAGCATCAATGGAGACACCTTTTTCCCATAATAACTCTTACAGGGGTGAATTTCCCTTCTTAGGGGGAGATTTCCTCTCACTTCCTGTTGTCTCCCTCCGTTTGTAAGTAGGAGTCATTTGTAAGTCAGATGTTTGTAACTAGGGGAAGGCCTGTATACGCTAATTGGTATTTTTTTTTTACCAAAAATATGTAGCAGAATATATATTGGCCTAAATTTATGAAGAAATTTTATTTTTTCATTTTTTTATTGGATATGTTTTATAGCAGAAACTCAAAAATAATATATATATATATTTTTTAAATTGTCTGCCTTTTTTTAGCTTATAGGCAAAAAATAAAAATCACAAAGGTGATCAAATACCACTTTAGAAAAGCTCTATTGGTGGGGAAAAAATGACATAAATTTTGTCTGGGTACAGCATCGCATGACCGCGCAATTGTCAGTTAAAGTAACGCAGTGCCGTATTGCAAAAAAAAATGGCCTGTCATGAAGGGGGGTAAATATTCCTAAGGTCAATTGGTTAAGTTGTGTGTTTAGCTATTTTGCTATAGAACAAAAAATTGTGTTTTAAACAAGTTTAGGTAAAATTGGTAGGATTTCTATATTAAACACTAAGGCCATACTACGTTCTAAATTTAACACAAGCAGAAAAAAAAGGATTTTAAGCATATTCATTATTGTGACTCACAGAAGAAGTATTTCCACGTCCTACAGTCACAAACCTTTCCTCATAGCCATGAGTCACTCATAGAGTCTGTGGCCACCACCCAACATGTTGTTCTCATATTTCAACTACCTGATGGGTTTATAATTATTTCAGTTGTGGTCTTAAAGCACTCTCAGAAGAAACCAAAAACCTGCTTTATTTTTTTTGCCTGAAGCAGAGCTGTGGAGTGTCTATATAAATGGTACTTAATAGGTCTCCTACTTACTGCGTTTAATATATTGTTCAGCTCAGTCTGGTAATTATTCCCAACTGTCCAGACTTTCCAAACGTTGTGATCTGTTTTTTAGATTTTATCTAGAATTTTCCATTTTATTGTCCGAAAAAAAGACCCATTCTCATTGTCTGTTCTTACCATGAGCGCTGCAGATTGCGTTAAGAGGATAAAGTGAATCATTCGCACTGCTTACGTTGGAATGTACTTGGCAGCATTGACCAGTGCAGCGCCAACACAAAACAAGACAAATGGCCTTGTTTCCTATGGTGTCAGTTCAGACCACTGTGTTGCGGTGGTGTGCGCTGAAAAAAGGGGTTGCGTGCAGTATTCAGTGCAGCAGGCTGTGACTGCAATTACTGCACCCCAACACTGCTGTGTGGATAGAACCTCAAGCCTAACTCCATGTTGTAGTGAACTTTAAATAGTTTGCTTGGACCAAGCTGAGCCACATACAGTATACAGCACCTTGCTCTGGCAGCAGGATGGTTTAAACTATTTGCTTCACTAACACATGAAGCAGCTGTCAGCGCTGTATAAAGTGTACAGTATGTAGCTGTCAGAACCTGGATCTGAACTTAGGACCTTAGCTGTGTCTGAAGGTAGCTCTTCCTGTGGAGCCACCTGAGATGCTGGTCAGCTCCCTGCTTGATCCCTTGAAAAAACTTACTTCCTATCTTGTTTCTGGTGGACCTTGGACTCCTTGCTCCTCCCATGAACTTCCTATTTAAGTCTTTCCTTTGCACTTCCTGTTTGCCAGATTATCATGCTCTTCTTCAGCCAGCATCTTGCTCCTTATGCTCCTGCTGCCTTCTGCATTTTCATTACCATTCGTTACTAACCTTTAGCTTGTTTCTCAACTACGCTTACCCTTGATTCCAACCTGCAACCACTTGTTACTGACCTATGGCTTGTTTACCAACTTTGCTTTTGCTTGATCCTTACCTGCTACATCTGCTACCACACCCTGGCTTGCTCACCTCCTGGTGGGGCACCTGGTACTAACACACAGCAAAACCCATCTCCACCATCAGTAGCTCTAGTAAATAGCGGTTAGCGTTTTGATCCAATGTCTCAGTTGAGTCCACGTTACCCACCAGGGGAATCTACTCATGTATTTATCCTGCTGGTTTCTGTTTGAGCTTTTCCACTGCTAAAGCCACTGGCCACCCCTGACCGTGACAGTAGCCTCAGCTACATACAGTAGATAGCGCTATGTTCCAGTAGCAGGAATGAATAGAAAATTTCCTCTGATTGGCTGAGACAGTGATTGTGATGTCATCTGCCACTTCCCCACCTCGGCCAGTAAGAGGAAGTGTTGCATTCATCCAGAAGATACAAAGCTTCCTGTGAATGGCTTAGCAGTGCACAGTCTGACTGGATTTTGTTCTAGAAAGTCCCCATCCTGCTGTTGGAACACAATGTTGTATACTGTATGTAGCTGAGGGTATATACAGTTCATACAGTGCTGACTAGAGGGACACGTCTCTGTAATTTTGATCAGATAAGTGCACGTTCAATCAAAAATGCAATTGCCATTTTGCACTTCTTCGCTGACCAAAACAAGTGTCTCTATGTACCTCCACCCAGAGCCTAAAGCTTCTTTACATCCTGTTTTGACCCCTATAGACTATGGGGCTGTGTCCTGAGACCAGAGACGCTCAGCAGACAGCCCTATTGAAGTCTATGGGAATCTAATGTGCAGTGCTGCTGATAGCTCCTGTCATTTTTAGGGAGTAGGACAGGCATAGCAAAATGGTAAGGGTTTGATGACAGGTCTGTTATTCAGCTGAATAGTGTATAAATGTGCAAAAATTGTATCCCTGTTTCACATTTGACATTGTTTTTTTGTATGGCTTCTGATTGTTTAAAATGATATCTAACTTGGCTACACCATGTTACAAACCATTTTTTGAGACATATCAGCAAATTATGTTACCTTATTGTAAAAAAAAACAATAAAAACATATTTTAAAAGTTAATAACGTTCATGCATTTTAAGATGAATAAATCACATAGTTATTCATCCATTGAAAAACTATTCTGTGTGACTGAATGTTCTTGGTCAAAATTGAATGTTCTTAGTCTATATTCTCTGCAGATCTAATGCTATAAATTTAAAAAACAGCATGAATGGGGAAATACCACATTATGGCCACTGGATGGAGCTGAGGAGCATACTTATTTACTATGATACTCAGCTCCATCTAGTGGCCATAATGCGTTTTTCCTCATTTCAATTTTTCTCAATGAATAACATTTGATCTGCAGAGAATATTGTCTGAGAATATTCACACAATGATATGACATGCAGTTTCGAGGGATGAACGGCTGATTTTTTATAAATATACCCCTAACCAACTTAATGAGTAGCTTCAGTTTAACCCCAAAAAATTAAAAGTCGGCACCTACAAATTATGTACCTGCTGAATTTTAATATAAGGACACTTACCTGTCCAGCCATGTCCTTACACAAGCCTGTTCTTCACTGGCTTCAGGTCCCTAGAACCGGCATCTTAACTAAGAGAAACCAGCTGGGAAGCCTTGCAGCTGCACAGCAGTATTCCTACTGCGCTGCGGTTTTTTAATGGTCCCGCAGTCTTCTGGGGCCTGTGATGTGTTGTGGAATAAAAGGGAGTGTGGTTGATCTTCAAAGTGGGTACCCGCTCCCCCCCCCCAAAAAAACAACGTGCCAAATGGTAAAAAGAAGGGGGAAGGAGGCAAACAAGCAGAACTTCTCATTTTGGGTGAAGTTACTCTTTACTCATTAAGACAACAGGAGAGAGCAAGTGCATGATCTAAACAGTGATATATATGTACTATAACCATTGCAACTAATTGGTAATCATCTACTCGGTTTTTCTTATTCTAATTTTTATGAACTGCTGAAAGCTGATATGTGCTTGGTTGTTACAGTTAATGCATATAATACCACTACTAATTATTTTTTATTATTATTATTTTCTTCATAAACATGATAATAATAATGATGATAATAATAATATATTAGTTATTTAAAGACTGAAATATTATAATAATACTGGTTCAAAAAGAATTACAGCCTAGTTGGAGTGAAGAAAGAGACAAGAAAGCTGTTTTTTGTGAACATTCTGGTATATCGGCCAATGTTGTGTCAAACGGTTGATCCTTCAGTGTAGGAAATCTGGAAATGTGAAAACCTCAGAGTACTTTGATATGATCGATTGTTATTCTGGTTGATAAATATGTTTAGAAGATAAGATTTGAAGTTTATAAAATATAAGATCTATTTCCATGTACAGCACAGTCTGGGTTGTTTAGGAGCAGCTTGTCTTGGCTCATTGTCGGCTGGGAGACTCCGGGGTGTGCCTAATTTTTAAATTGGCTGACTTTTCCTTCATATTGGAATCTGTTTCACCAGAGGATTTAGTGACAGATAATTGGTAACAGCGATGCTTATTTACTTTAGGGAACAGGAAGCACACATGGACCACAATAGTTTTCTGTGTACCCAGTTATATATTTATTATTATGCAGACTGTATATTTTCTGATCTCTAAAAGTTGAAGTGTAGTCAAATCATACTAATATATTGCCAGTTTAAGGCCTGATGCACACAAATGTTTCAGGCATAAAATATGAATAGCGTAAAAAAACATGGCGGTCTACCAAGCCTGGGGAGCCACAGGATGGGGGTGCATAGCTGGCCATGGAAATGAATGGCTGTACACTCCTGTGCTCATGTAAACAATAATCTTTCTGTGCTTCGGCGTTAACCCATGCATGCACATGCAACATTTTTTTTAGAATGTGGAAGTTGCATTCGCTTGTACACGCATACAGGCCAATGCAAAGGAGCATCATCTTTACATGAGCACAAGGGTTTACAGCCATTCACTTCAATGGCCGACTGTATCTCCTACCTGTGGCGCCCTGAATGTGGGAAAGTGTCATCATTTTTACAATAGGCATATTTTATGCCAGAAGGCATTCGCGTGCCCTTAGCCTTATCTCTGATTTACTTACAAAGGCTGTGAGCAGGGTGCAAAGTGCATGATCTTTTAGTAACCTCTTAGAAAAAAATAATTAGAAATACATGAAAGAAATAAGTAGAAAAAATGTGAAATAGATCTAAAAACTGCTCTTGTTTGTCTTCATATCATATAATTCTTTCCTTTAGCCTTTTGCGATGCGGGAACCAGCGCGATTCCAGTGCCGGTTCACGCATCGCATCTCCCTTGCAGACAGTTCACATCGCTCTCTGCGAACCACTGCGGATGTCAGTACAAAGTTAATGTTGATCACAGTGTGAATTTGGACAGGAGTTGGATCCCATGCCAATGCGATCCTATTCCAGTGGGGGGAAAAAAAGGTTCCTGTACCTTTTTCGTGAAAATCCAATGCAAGTTCAGCCAACTGTATGGCTGAATTCGCATTGCACAGACATCGTATGTGATCTGCACAGCAATGCACTAGTGGAGAGGAGGGCACCGACGAGGGTAGCCAGAGCAGGGAATAGGTTAAATAATGCTGAAAGCGGAGTTACATTCGTTTTCAGGTTTATTAAAAGTCAGCAGCTACAAAAAGTGTAGTTGCTGACTTTTAATAAACAGACACTCACCTGTTCCATGGTCCAGCGATGCGGCCATCCGATGCCTCACTCCTCTCCCCCTCCTCTCCACGGCGCCAGCATTGCAACTGTGGATGCCCGGCTATGTCAATGGCCAGGCAATCTTCTGGGACCTGTGATTTATCCCAGAAGATTGCAGAGTGTGAGGGGCCACCATGGGGGGAGAGGAGGAGTCACCTAGGCAGCCAGGCGACCAGATCAGGAAGTGGGAGTGAGGCACCTGTCTAAACTAGGTACCTGCTCCCCTCCACAAAAAAATGACATGCCAATTGGGGCATGTCAGGGGGCGAGCAGAATTTATTGCAGTAGCTCCACTTTTGGGTGGAACTCCACTTTAATGTATCTGCACTTTCTAGACACAAGCATTTAGGGGAGGCAAGGGTAGATTTCTCCTAATTTCTGGAGTTGGGCTTTAAGATGTTAACATCTTTTGTTTTTGTTTTCTATTAGTAAGTAAATGCTCTATATATATATATTAGCATTATTAAAAGAAAAGTTTGGGAATTTTTTTCTTTAGAAATCATACTTACCTAGGTGGATGCAGCATTGGTCCGATGCTACATTTGTCCCCCACAGGCTCTAAGGCTGAGAACTGGGCGATCAAACACCATTGGTCGCTCAATTCTCAGTGTTCCATGAGCAGAGAGCTGTCTGCTCTGCCCCCCCCCCCCCCTGCACTCACTGGAGTGCCAGGCTGTGGAGGGGGTGGGAGGGCCTGGCTTAGGCTCTTGGCGGATTGCTTTTTTTTAGAGCCAGGACTGGTTCTGTGAAGTCAGCCGACGGCTGGCTGAAAATGGAATGCAGAACGAACTGCACTCCTGTGATCTACAGGAGAAGTAGAGCCAAAAGAGCTTTGGCTGTACTTCTCCTTTAACTAGAATGACACGCATTTATTTTTTTATTCGTTCTTACTGTAATAAAAGATATTGTAAAAATACAGCAGGTACAGCAAAGAGTGTGTACTCCAAGGAGCTTGCAATAATATTAACAACAGTAGCTAGCATTTAGCCATAAGCATTTCACCAATATAGAATGCGCACAGATACTACAGATTGTTCCTTTGAAAACATTGGGAGAACCAACTGAAGAAAAACAAGAAAGAAAAGAAAGCATAAACTTTGTAGAAAATACAGTAATGCGTTGTAGTCTGATCAAACATGTAGTACCAGATATTACCTGGTATATAAAATTCAACATAACAATTAGGAGTGACGTATACAATGGCATATCAAAATACAATTTAGTTGTTCTTGATCCACAAATTCCAAAGGTTCCAATGATAGTCAAATAGTCGTTTGCTGCCATGCTTGTAGGCCAGCAAGCTTTCATAAGCATAGTTTTGTTTCACTATATTGATCACCTCTGACACATTGGGTTATAGATTTGTTTTCCATCTCCTAGTTATGAGCGACCTGACCGCGAGCAGCATGTGAGTGACAATTTGTTGACATTCAGGTGGGAACCAGTCTATGCCTACATTTAGTATAGCCAATGCTGGAGAGGGTGTAGTGAGGACCCCAGTAATATCAGAAATAGTTTTGAACATTTTGTTCCAAAAATTGTTACATGTCTGCAGGACCAGGGAATTATTGACCTATCAACCACATCTTGTCCAGCATAAAGGAGATTGGGACAGAAGGAATTTAGAAATTCTGTATGGGGTAAAGTACCACCTTAGCAGTGGCGTATCATCCATGTGTGCAGGGTGTTCACTGCACACGGGTCTCTGAGGGGGAGGGGCCCACTGTGATCTACACTGCACACATGGATTATTGTCCCTTGACAGTCAGGAGTGATCAGTGCAGTGAGGGGACAGTTGCAAGCACTGATCTCCCTGCCAGCCTGGACTGGCCATAGGGCTCGCCGGGCCGCATGTTCTAACATTCCCAAGATTGTGATCACTGAACACACACTTTGTAGTGCCTGCTACGGCAACCCACTACTGTCACATACCTCCCAGTAGCAGCGCATTGTTCCATGAGAGGTCATGCCCCATGCGTGTAGATGTATTGCCAGTCACAATTCGGGGTGGGTCAGTGCTTTCAGCATAGATGGTGGTGAGGTTGGGCCAGGCATGTGGAGGAACTGGCTACTTTCCTCCTCAGGTTCTACACATGCTGGTGGTCCACTCCCTGGGCCTCTGTCCTGCTGGGGGCATCGGTGGTGGCCAGACTGGCAGCAGGATTCTCGTGGATAAGTGGGTGGAGATGGCGGCCTTGGTGCCATAGGAGGACCAGGTGTCCCGGCGGTGTCAGGTGTTCATGGCGGCTCCGGTGACCCCAGTAGAAGATGTGAAGGAGAAGAGACATCAAGACCAGCATGGAGCTCTTGATCATGGAGACTCTGAGCGAGGTGTGCCGGGCCCTGGAAAGGGCAGACGGGGTGCCGCCTTCACTGTGGACCGCTGGAAGAGGAAGGAGGGTGGGTGCCACAGAGCCTGGTGATCACTGTCAAGGGATGGATGATCTCTCTCCTCTGCCTGTCTTATACTGCCTGTAGGGATGCTGATCACTGACAAATCCCCCCAAAGGGAGAAGTTCCACTTGTTCGCATCCTCCCCCTCCACTGCCACATTTTGGCACTTTTTTTGGGGGGGGGGGGTGGCAGTTATCTGGTTTTGACAGGTTCCCATATCCAGGTCAGATCACTACGGTGATCTACAAGAATGTTTGGCACCCCTCCTTCCCCCTCAGTCTTCTGGGACACACACAGGTCCCAGAAGACAACCGGACTATTCAGAAAGTGCAGCGCGACTCGCGCATGTGCAGTAGGAAACCGGGTGTGAAGCCGCAAGTATTCAATTCCTGTTTCCTTTACTTGCTATGCTGGTGCCTGCACCCGAAGCCGATTAAAGAATCGGCTCTGGGTGCCAACATCTCTGGATCCCAAAATAGGTAAGTGTCCTTATATTAAAAGTCAGTGGCTACAGTATTTGTAGCTGCTGACTTTTAATATTTTTGGGGGGAACCTGGAGTTCCTCTTTACAGTTGCTCTTTGTGAATGGTCCCATAGTCCTAGTGATGTGTCCCAGAAGATTGCGGGGCAAGGGGGGGGGGTGAGCTTCCAGCTCAGATCACTGTGGCAATCTGAGCTGGAAGTGGAAATGGGTACCTGTCAAAACCAGGTACTCGCTCCCCCCTCCCCTTTAAAAAAGTGGCAAATGTGGTCTTGGAGGGGGAGAGGGTGCAAAAAAGCAGAGCTTCCCCTTTTGGCTGGAGCTTCGCTTTAGGGAAATGCTGTTTTATACTGTCTGCAGTCTACAATTGTACACCCCCCCCCCCCCAGGATCTGTGTCCATATACTTTTCTATATACCAATACTACCACAATACAGTATATACTGATGTAGATGACTGTCAATCAGTGCAGTGTATGTGGGTGCTGGTTAGACACTGACAGGTCCCTCTATGCATTGCAGAGATTTATGCCCATTTCCCCCAATGAAGGGCACTGCAGTGTCCGGCTGATGGAATATCCCTTCCGGGATTATTACATGGTCATACTCCTGCTTCGCTGACAGTGACTGAAACAGGCTAAATATAACTATAATACATGTGTAGTTGTCATTATTTGTAATTTGGTTTAAAAAAAATGGGCTGCTCAGGCCTATTTTTTGTCCCAGTCCAGGGCCTGCCACCATGTATGGCATTTCAGATTGCTGCCGCTTCACCTCCTTTCCCTCCCGCGGCTTTCAGCTGAAATGCCATTCAGGGAGATTGGTGCTA
>BLSH010502800.1:432287-450354 GCA_018402905.1 Glandirana rugosa
ACCATTACGTGGTGACCGGGTTCGACAGGTTATTTTTACGACGTCACCTCCGTGCGGAGTGACATCGCAGTATCTACCCCCGTACACAGATTTTCTGTTTATGAGGGAAGATCGGGTCCGGAGAATTGATCTTCCTTTTTGTACCCAAATACACATATTCTAAATGGGTACAAAAAGAGTGTGTCAATTCACCCTCTTAATATTAGAGGACGACGACTTTTCGATTTAGTATATAATAATATGATATACAATGACACTTTAATGACCAAATTGGTGAACGGCTGGCGGCTAGCCTCTAACTGCCGCTCACAGTATCTCTGTATCGCAGCCGCCGTCGTATGACGGCGTTTTGCGTTACAGAGCCACTTTGCCGCCGTCAATCTCCGATCGGCGGTCGGCAAGTGGTTAAACCAGTAATTTCACAGTAACATATAGTATAATAATATATGATTTAGCTTTTCAGCAGCAGGAGATTATAATTCTCCCACTTAACTGTGTGAGAAAAACATGGGTAAATCTTATACACATAAACCCATGTTTTTCCTTCTAGTTAAGAGGCCTGGGCTAGAAGGGAGTATTTGTCTTTTAGACACATGCCCCCATCTATGACGCTACAGTGAGGCGTGCCTCCACTGCAGCATTTTTATTGGACAGCTTGGGCCAGTGGTGCATTACCATTGGTCCAAGGCCCAAGCTGTCCATTGAGCTCAGTGCCTCTGACAAGAAGTGAGGAGAGGCACTGTGAGCTCATCCTCTCAGTCTGCTGCAAACACAGTGTGTCAGCTTGAATTTAAACTGGCCACTCTCTATGTAGCTTCCGACAGGCTGTGCAAGGAGCCCCTTATCTCCGGAACCATAGATGATAGAAGTCCCAAATACCTGTAGTGGGGTAGGACTTCAGCTACCGGCCTACCAAATTTGGGGTCTCTTTGATCCCAGGTCACCAAGCTACGACCCTCGAAGTTGATTGTTTTTTTTTTGTTTTGTATGGCGTATGGCCTGCCTAACTGTAACCTAGATGAATCCTCTGTTTTTTTGTTCTTAGCAAGGAGAAAGATGATGCAATGTATCTTTTCCTTTTTGCAGAGACAGTACAGGGACAGGTTCCATTCACAGTGATTACAAGTTAGGGAGCTGGTCCTCCTGGCTCTTAATCATTAGTCTGAGACTAGGAACTGTGTTTAACAGCTCAGTGTTGGGGCTGGGGATAAGACACACTCCCAGCACAAAAACACAACTTCTGCGATGCCGCTTATAATGCGAATAAGGCTGATTTACCTATCATTAAGAATACCTATTCCACACAGCTTTCAAATAATAAAAAATTAATATATATATACAGTACATATTTGTTTGCAATGAACTTTTTTATGAGATTATATTTACATACAGTAGATATATACACACACACACAATGTGTGTATATATATATATATATATATATATATATATATATACTGTATATAATATAATCTCATAAAAAAAGGAAATTGCATAAACACATAGAATGCTTTGACAATGTATCACGATCGATGCAAATGCTGAGTCATTATTTACTACCTTTAAGTGATCTTCAGCCCATGTGCTAGGTAGGGCAAATCTGGGTGAGGCACAGGAATTCCATGGTACTAGTTTTACACCTTAAAGTATTTATGCATGATATTTTCAGGTTTTTGGTTTTTATTTCCTCGTTGTACTGTGTGACACCGATGCATGCCTTTCGCTCTTAATTAAGAGTCCTTTCGTGCTGTCAGCATCCAATCAGCTTCCATCAATATTTAGATGACATCCCTTATTAAAGTAAGAGCTCATGAATGATTAACTATTCGGAAATACCAACACAGAGAATAGGTATTTTTATTCTTCTTCAGAAATAACAGTATTACAGTTTTTCTTTAAGCTTTGCCATTTAGAATTTTCCAAGCTGAAATCTGCTTAAGCTATTATTCTGACAAACAATCTTTCTTTAATAATAGTTTGTTAAATGGAAAGTTTTCTCAATATTTTTCTAATTTTCTGCTGGGCTTTAACTGACTTTCTTCAACTAGTACCAAAATGATCTGCAACAAAATTGTCTTAAAGCCCAACTCCTTCCAAGTTTCATTTCATTTTGGATACAGGAGGTAGAGGTTAGAGTCTCTGTCATGGTTATAGTGGTATTTATCTTCTTATTGGGGGAATTTCTTCACTAATATAGGTAAAACACATAAATAAATATTTTAAGTAGAGAGTGGAAGGGTTTGAATATTTAACATTATTTTTGTACGTGCCTTCCTGTCCCTATGACCACTTTCACTGCAGCCTAATGCAGCGTTTTTCAACTTATCTTCAGTTGCGGCACCCTTTTGAAGTATGCAAAATTTTGAGGCAACCCAACCAAAAAATCATAAATGTTACTAATCAATGGGAAAACTGAACCTGGGACACAACCACCTTGATGAAATGAACTTCACATCAGAGGTCCTCCCATCATATCAGAGGCCCCCTTTGACAAAGTACCCCCATCACATAAGAGTCTGTCTATCACCAGAGTCCCCCCAATCATAAAATCCCCTCCCCCAAAGAGCCCCCCAGTCACCAGAGTCCCCTTATCACTTCAGAGCCATATCTCTTCTCTCCAGCAGGAGCTGGAGCAGGTCATGAGGGGGCAGACATCCATCCTCTTCTGAATGCTGTGGGTGGCCCTGTATGCCACTGGTCTTGGATCAGAGTCATGGGTTACCTTAATGCTGGCTGCTATCACCATAGCAATGAATGATGTTGTGCATCCTACTCTAGAGCGTCTTTCATTGCCATAGTGTTGGTGCCTAGGCTGCCCACACCATGGCAACTTATAATGCTGATCCAGGGCAAACTGGGTCACATGCTTGTGGCATCCTGGTTGGAACCTAAATGGCATCTCTGTTGAGGAACACTGGTCTAATGTATAAAATGAAGATGCATTTACTAAGATAAGTGAATGTTTACTTTTCCTTTTTTTTTTTTACAAGTACACCTGTGCCCAGTCTATGAGTATTAAAGGTTTTACATATTCTGAACATGCAGTAAAGAAGCATTAAGAGCCCTTTCACACTGGGGCGGGCAGGGCGTTAGAGGTAAGGCGACTCTAGTTTTAGCGGCGCTTTACCGCTGTTATTGAGGTGTATTGGCACCAATATTCGGGCGGCTGCGGACTTTTAACCCCTAAGAAGGGGTTAAAAAGGGGTTAAAAGCACCTGTGTTCAGCCGCTTCGGAAGCACTGGCCATTAATTTCAATGGGCAGGGGCAGTGTAGGAGTGGTGTGTATACATTGCTCCCCCACCGCCTCAAAGATGCTGCTTGCAGGACTTTTTTCCCCTCCTGCAAGCGCACTGCCCCAGTGTGAAAGCACTCAGGCTTTCATACTGGGGTGGATTGGGGAGAGTTTTTCAGGTGCTATTTTTAGCGCTAAAGCTCCTGAAAAACGTCCCAGTGTGAAAGGGGTCTTAAGGAGAAATAGGGACAAAGATTGTTTGGCCTTCTTCTCCTGTTGTCACAGGAAAGCAGTTAATTCTGCACTTCTGTGAGCCGTATTCAGCCAACAGCAGGCTGAAGTCTGCTGTCTACTGATGTTAAAGCGGAGGTCCGAGGTAGGAAAAAAAAATTAAAAGTCAGCAGCTACACATACAGTAGCTGCTGACATTTAATAATAGGACACTTACCTGTCCTGGAGTCCAGCGATGTCTGCACCCACCGCCGATCTTCGGATCGGGGGACGGGTGCAGCGGCCTCCATCGCGGGTAAGGGAACCCGGACGTGTAAGCAGTACAGCTTCACGCCGGGCACCTTACTGCGCATGCGCGAGGCTCCGCTGCGCTCTGCTATTGGCCAGAAGTAGCCAGAAGCAGTGCGAGCAGGGAGGAGGGAGCCGGGCTGCTGACGTCAGCGGCCATGGCTGCCGGCCAGAGCTCCCGGATGTGTGGAAAAGGACACCTGTCTAAAGAGAGGTGTCCTCTTCCCCCCCCCCCCCGAAAGGTGCCAAATGTGACACCTGAGGGGGGGAGGAATCCAATCAGCGGAAGTTCCACTTTTGGGTGGAACTCCGCTTTAATGTCTAGACTCTGGAGAGATCCCAACTGAGAGGCAGCTGGCTCAGCTTCTCAGCATGCCACTGGGAGACTGAGCCAGCCGCTGCTGCCCCCTCCACAGTCTGGAGCTCCAGTGAGCACTAGAGGGTTTTTGATCGCTCAGTTTTCAGTCTAAGAGGCAGCAGGGGACAGATGTGTCATTGGACCCAGGCTGCATCCACCTAGGTGAGTATGGATGTTTGACTTGTTTTTTTTTTATTCCCAAACTTCTCTTTTGAAAAAAGCCACCCCTGACCTTACTAGCTCCCTGTACAGTGCAGTTATTCATTTCCAAATATCTTTAACTCCCTCTCACCCTCTCGGGGGGCCCTATAACTTAATGCTTAATGCTGAGAGGTTGGACAAAATTTCTTCTTACATTGTCACTGTGATTGGCTGTCACAGTGGTCACATGATCGGGAGCTTGTCCTACTTATTCCTGATCATAAACACTGAACACAGTAAACGCACTCCCAGCACAGAAACCTCAGCCGCCATGGTTACATATATATGCGAAGTGTGGGTATTAAAGCCTACCCTCCCTGCTGCTGCACGCATGGATTACATGGCTGGCAAGAGGTTAAAGATCACAACAAAGACCCTAACGTTGAGTTTCAGTTGGCTTCTTGCAGCTTGTGAAATAGGATATTCTTATAATACTTAACACAATTTAGTGGCCAAATGCAGTATTTTCCATTTTACATTAATAAAAAAATACTTCAACCCACACAGGAAATAGCCTAATAACGTTCAATTGCACAGAACAAACTTACATTTCCACTGGGTGAATTGCTATGCAGATACTTTTTATAAATAGGCCTCTGGGTGTGCATTGTTTCACATAATTTCAGCCTTAGACTTTCAGATCATGTATTTATTTCAAACTATTCGTTTTGTCGCAAAGCAGGATTAGAAAATACTTGCTTGATGAAAGCTATTTTATTAGTTAGTATTAAGTGGTTTAATAACATAATGATCCCGTGCCATTGTTACATTGGATATTAGTAATTATGTGACACAAAGAAGAGGAATATAATGTAGCTTCTCATTTTATTTCCTCTTTTCTAGCAGACCATTGCCTGAGGCGCCCATTCGGGTCACAGTCAAATGTGAAGGTCTTTGTTACCTACCTATTCATTTTGAGGACCTGAATAGCTCAGATTATCTCTGTATAGAAACATTCTATTACAAAACATTCTATTACAAAACAGCTGCTAGCGAAACTTATTGTTCAGAGCTTACCTGTACTTGGATTCTTCTGAAACAGTACCCAGTGATGACACTCCTCATGAGAGCTGGCCAAACTTTTTAATACTGGCTGCTTTGACTAAACAGATACAGTGGAACCTTGGTTCACAAGTAATGTGGTTAATGAGCATTTTGAAAGACGAGCATTTAAAAAAAAAAAAATCTGACTCGGTTTGAGAGTGCTGTCTCTCAAAACGAGCAGAATTAAGCCTCTGTGCATGAAATACTGCATATGGCCAGAGGTGTGGGGGCGCTGGTGAGCCTCGGAGACCTGTGGGAATACTTGGAAATACCGAAAGTGTAAACAGTTCCCCGAGCATTTCCGAATGTTTCTGGCCGTTTCCTAGCCGCACCAGCGCATCCACACCTCTGGCCACACATGGTATAGCATACACCAGGCGCCCCAGACCTCTGGCCACATACAGTACTGCAATGACAAGCGGTGCTGTGGAACGAATTATCTGAGTTTCCATTGTTTCCCATGGGGAAACATGCTTTGATATACAAGTGATTTAGATTACAAGCATTCTCCTGGAATGGATTATACTTGTAATCCAAGATTCCACTGTATCTTGGATTAGGTTGATTTTACTCAGCTACATGGAAATTTCAGAGATCACTGTAAGTATAGAACACTTAGAACATCTACAATGTTGCATGTGATAAAAGAGCCATACAATTCAGGATGCACATTTCGAAGTGTAGTCGAGCTTTGCTGGAAGCAGAAAATTAGTAACTATCCTGGGCAATTTAGACTGAGCAAATGGGAACATTTTACAAGTGCAGAATGTGCAGAGTTTACCAATTACCAGTGTTAATTTAATTGACTAATATATTTCCGTCGACTAAATGTAATACTATTTTAGTTGACTAAAATACAACTAAAACAATTCAGATTACTAAAATATGACTAAAACAAAAACGTCATTGTAGGTAAAAGACTAAAATAACACTAACACTAAAACAATTCAAATTACTAAAATATGACTACAACTAAAATCGCATTGTAGGTAAAAGACTAAAATACCACTAACACTAAAACAATTCAAATGA
Organism: Glandirana rugosa; assembly: GCA_018402905.1. NCBI lineage: Eukaryota > Metazoa > Chordata > Amphibia > Anura > Ranidae > Glandirana > Glandirana rugosa. The sequence continues at coordinate 438,675 of BLSH010502800.1, forward strand.
CTAAAATATGATTACAACTAAATGGCATTTTAGACAAAAGACTAAAATAGGACTAAAGCTAAAATGGCATTTTAGTCAAAAGACTATAACTAAAACTCAATTTGTGCAGGCTCACCGCTCAGAGGGCAGCACAGCTCGTGTGGATCTGGTGTGCTGACTCACAAGGGCAGGTGCAGGCTGATGAAGCAATCAAGTAGTAACAGCAACAAGGTTGGAAGTAGCCGCACTCAAATAGTGCGGCTACTTCCAACCTTGTTGCTGTTACTACTTAAAACTCAATTTGATGTCACAATTAACACTGCACTACCACCTAAGAATAAGAAGGGGGCATTTACTAAGCTGCTGAAAGAAAAAAAAATAAGAAAAAGGATTTTCTTATATTTTTTTCTTAATATTTAATGTTGGTAATATATCCAGGTAATGTGTGCAATGGCATTACAGCCCATAGAGTTTACTGTTTTTTTATATATATATATATATATATATATATATATATATATATATATATTCAAGTTGCGCTTCTGCTTGTCAAAAAGCAATATTTTTGTTTATTCATGAAACTTGAATTTATTTATAAAGATGTTATATATTTCAATGGCTAAATACAGTGGCGACTTCCCCATAGAGGGCACCAGTGCACTGTAAAACTGATACTGGCTGCAATACCTGTGTACTGGCTGCATACTGTGATACTGACTGCAATACCTGTGTACTGGTTTTATACTGTGATACTGGCTGCAATACCTGTGTACTGGCTGCAATACCTGTGTACTGGCTGTATATTGTGATACTGGGTGCAATACCTCCTGTGCACTGGCTGCAATACCTGTGTACTGGCTGCATACCGTGTTACTGGCTGCAATATACCCCACCTGTGATGCTGAGCTGTATAATCCTGACACAATATGTGGAATACAGGGGACGGAGTGGGTGGATTCTATAAGGGGTGGGGCTTATAAGAAGTGGGAGGGCTCCAAAATTAATTAATCACTTTAATGCCATAAATAATAACATGTTATTAGATTTTTACTCCAGGAGTATATAATAAGTTTGGCAATTCTAGAGAAATGCTTAAATAATGCATTACAGTTTAACTAAACCCATTAGGCTTTAGTTGACTAAAATGTACTGGAGACTAAAATACGACTCAAACGCAAACAATTCAGATGACTAAAATACAACTAAAACTAAAATGGTATTTTAGTCAAAAGACTATAACTTAACTAAATCAAAATTTGACGATAAAATTAACACTGCTGATTATAATGCCTAGCAGATCCAGAAATTAAACCAGCTGCATAATGTATATTGCATTTTTCTCATAAAAAACAACCTCAATCTCACGCTCTTCTGTGCCCTAAGATTCCCTATTGGTCAGGTGAGGTCACCTGCCACATTAAAGGTCCAGTAGAAAGGATCAGGAAGTGGGAGGTAGAGGGGGTGAAACAATACTTGACAATTAGGGCTCGCAGCGTAAGTGCGCTGGCATATCTTCATGCAGGATCTTACATCTGCATGCATGGGCCACTTTACACAAGTAGAGGCCTGCAATAAACTTTTTATGTAAGAGAGAACGCTATGGTGCTGTGCTTTATTTTGGCGTGTAGTATAGCATGTATCATAACACAGGAAGTATGGAGGACCTGCCTGTGGAAAGATTGTAGAGTGACACCAGTGGTATATGCTTCATACTTACCTGTTTGTGGTGAGTGTTGAATTTAAAGCGGAGTTCCACCCAAAAGTGGAACTTCCGCTTTAAGTCCTCCTCCCCAGCTCTGGATGCTGAAACTGAGCTTTTGGGGAGGTGGGGGGTGGGGATACCCAATTTTTTCGGGTACTTCTGCTCTGGTCGCCTTAGGCGATCGGAAGTGGAAGGTCTCCTTCCCCCTCCCTCCCGAAGTCTTCTGGGACACAGGACAGGTCCTAGAAGACTTCGGAACCAATCACAAAGCGCAGCGCCGCTCACGCATGCGCAGTTTGCGCCCAGCCATGAAGCTGCGGCTGGGTGCCCACAGTAGCAATGCCGGCGCCGCGGAGGGGAGGGGGAGAGGAGCGAGGCTCCGTGCGGCTCCATCGCTGGACCGGGAGACAGGTGAGCGTCTGTTTATTAAAAGTCAACAGCCACACTTTTTGCAGCTGCTGACTTTTAATAAACATAAAGAAAGGGTGGAACCAATGGGACTCACTAGTATAATCATTGTCATTAACCTTTAATATGAGTTTTTGAATATATTTAAAATGTTGGTAAATTTCTGCCCAGGAGTGCTTTTGTTGAGGGGTTATTAGTTGAATCACATGGTTTAAGAAGTAGAGGCGCATACCTGCGTACAGCTGCCTGAACGCCAAATTTCTATGCGAAAAAATGTACCGCTTTGAGACTCTGACATACCGCCAGGGGGGTAAAGACCTCTTATGTGAAGAACCTTGAGTCATCTTCTTATGGAACACGCAGTGCAAAATGTATATCGTTTCCAACATCTCTTCTAAAAGTGTAGTATAGACAAACGTCAATAAAATATAGCTTTTTCTTAAGTATTAAAGTGGTAGTAAATCCATCCATTTAACAGTTTAAAAACCAGTTACATTTCCAGCACGTGCCGGAAATGTAACACTCCCATTCAGGGGAGGGCTGGGTCGGGGGGCAGGGTGGCAATTGCCCTCCAGGCCACCCTATCTTACATTCAAAATGGCCGACAGCCGCTGCCCGCTTACATTTTTTTCTTCTTGTGGAGGGAAGAAGCAGGGGCCAGGGGCGCAGCCACCAACTAACTGCAGGCAAAGGGGGTGCCCAGGGCTGGTCCTACCATGGATCCCACTGGGCCCATTGGGCTGCCTGATTACACAGAGCGGGGATCTCCCGCTTACAAGTCCTACCTCCTGGACCTCCTAAAACCAAGTGGGCATGGATGGTGAGCTGATTTGGAGGTTCAATGGGCCACTTGACTAGACTTGCCGCCCAGGCCTAAGGCTGCCAACCCTCCCCTGCTCCCATTGGTTGTGTTCTAAACCAAACTGTTAAACCATTCAATGGCTGCTGTCATAGCTGATCACATGTTCAGCATTATGGCAGTTGTAGATGAAACAGAGGCCAAGATGGCAGCTTCCTTGGCTGAAAATGATAGGAGGGTTTACTGCCACTTTAACTGCTAGGAATCAGTTAAACTGTTAAAAACTTAGGGGTCTATTTAAAAATGGTTTCACACGGGATTCATAAAACTTTCACCCAGAATTCATACATTTTTTTCAGTTGACTCCAAATAGAAACATATGGGAATCTTGAGTTAAAACATTTATAAATAGTCCCTTATTTGATACACTTTTAGTACAGTTTTTCAAAATACATTGAAAGTGTATCTCTAAGCAAAACCTATTTTTTAGTTTTGGATAGACTAAAGCAGGTTTAGCTGACTGTACAACGGAGTGAATTTCGTCCAGCTCCAGATGAACCGAGCAAAATTTAAGTCATGGGTGACCTTGTTGGCACCTTCCCACCAGTCATCCTTTAACCTGAAAATTGAAGGAGCTGGGTTGAAAAATTGTTGGCCAAACAGCTGCATCCAATTAGATGCAGCCACTGTTTGGTTTTTCTGGTGGGTGCCAGCTGTCAGACTACAATATCTGTAAACTTGGCAGATCTCAGTTCAGTTGGGAGAGGGATGGATTCTGTGTTCCTGCAAAGGAACCATCTCTTCCCCTAGTAAAGGCAACACATACAGTACTCAAAAACACTGGCTAGGCAAACAGTTAGCCTTTGATCACCCTAGATGTTTAACCTCTTCCAAGCCAGTGTCATTGCATATTTTTAGCACTGATCACTGTATTAGTGTCACTGGTCCCAAAAAAGTGTCAAAAGTGTTAGTTAGTGTCCGATTGTCAGCCGCAATATCACAGTTCCGCTATAAGCTGCTGATCGCCACTATTATTAGTAAATAAATAAAATGAAAATTCCATAAATATATCGCATAGTTTGTACACGCTATAATGTTCACGTACAACAATCAATATGCCATATCACAAAAAATTGCCTGGTCATCAAGGTAAAGTGGTTAATATACATGGGGTGGGGAAGGGGCAATAAATGGTTAGGAAATTTCGATTGGAACCATAAAGTCAAACAATGCTTAGCCTGTTCTGATTGTACTGGATTGCATCATGGAATATATGGTTTTATCGATCAATTTCTAGCATAGGTCATTTTGAAATGGGCAAGTACTAATTAATTAATTAATAACTGTTTGTGTCTTTCAGAATGTTGCTACATGGCTTTATGCATGCATTTACTGGGAAAAGCAAATATCCTCTTGTGAAATGTAAACCTATTCAGCCAATATGGATATTATTGTACATTTTGACAACCCAAGGAATAGGTAAGTAATATAAAGCTCAGTCACAAGAAAGTCTTCTATATACATTTGACATGATAGGGCTCAGAGCATTGTTACAGCGAAAGGTGAAGTAATCCATACAGACATATAAAATTTCATTTTACCTGACACCAGATCTAGGAAAAATGGTATGCACTATGTACTATATGTCACCATTACTCTATGTACTGCTTTATTGAATAAGTCCAGTTGAGTATGGCTAAGTGATTAGGGGTCTGGAACTATCTCTGAGATAACCTTGTGTCCAAGGTTTGATTTAGCATTTGGCACCAGTGGCGGCTGGTGCTCCATTTTGGGGGGGCAGCAAGCAAACCACTCATCACCCCAGCCAGAAGTTTGGTCGCCCCCCCCCATCGCTCGCTTGTCCGTTGGCCCACCAGCCCCACACTTGCCATATTTAGATCGCAGGCAGCTTTGGATCCTTCCTGCATCTCCTCCTCCTCAGCAGCTTCACGGGCTTCCCAGCAGCTTCCCCTGCATCTCCTCGGCGGCTTCCTCCTTGGTGGCGGCTTCTCCTAGTGGCCAATTGGGTCTCAGGATAGTTACTATGTAACTATAGTGAGGATGTGGAATTCTCTTCCACAAGCAGTAGTCTCTGCTGGGAGTCTAGATAATTTCAAAAAACTATTAGAGGCACACCTAAGGGACCACAACATTGAGGGGTATACAATTTAATACTGATATTAAAAACACACACATAGGTTGGGCTTGATGGACTTGTGTCTTTTTTCAACCTCGTTTACTATGTAACTATGTAAGGAACCGCTTCCTGATTGGTCGGGAGTAGAATCAGGAAGACCATAGCGAATATCAATTCAATATTTCACACAAGTGGGTGGACTTGGGTGCAATGCTCTGTGCCCTGAGCCCACCCTTTTTGAAGCCAATTAGAGCCTGAGGTTCTAATCACGTGGTTTGTAAAAAAAAAAACAAAAAACCTTCAGAATCCATGCGTCCAATGCCCTGCATGTAGATTAGAGGCCGGACGCATGGATTAGGAGGACGGCGCCTAGGGTTGCCACATCATCCCTTTAATCCAGGACACATATGAATTACACAAGTTGTTCTGTGGCCAATTTAATGCAGATAAGGTACCAAGTGAGTTCAATTACCACTTTAATTAGCCACAGAACCTGGGTACTTAATGTGTGTCCTGGATTAAAGAGATGATGTGGCAACCCTAACGGCGCCCCTTCGCCCCGTATGGAGGGGCTGCCACTGTTTGGCACAGTAGGTTTGTGGCTATAGGCAAATAAGTAGCCTGGATATTTTGTGACCACAGATATTTTCCACCCCCACCTGAAAACATAAAAAAAAATGTTTTCGCTAAAAATACACGATAATTATTATTAATGGACACAAACACAAAAAAAATCCTGCTAAAGCTAAAAGATAAAATTGTATTGAGTTAATAAATAAAGCTCTGTGTGTAAATTACATCTTAACGCTCATTCACATGGGTGCTGTGGCCTCCTGTACAATGGTTTGTTCATGTAGCTGGAGCCACCAATGCTACGCTATGGGAATGCAGCAGCTGTAAGAACACAGCCGCAGGTCATAATTTGATAGGCGTGTGGGTGCAAGCGTGTGGCCCTGAACACAGACAGCGTGCATTCAGGGCCACTCACACATTCCTGCACACCTGTCAAATTAGGACCTGTGTCTGTGTTCATATAGCCGCTGGATCCCCTTAGAGCAGTGGTTCTCAACTCCGGTCCTCGGGACCCCCCAACAGGCCAGGTTTGCAGGATAACTGAAATACATCACAGGTGATATCATCTGCTGCTCAGTGATTGCAGTGTTCTAGTCTGCATCTCCCCAAGGTAATACTGAATATCTGGCCTGTTGGTGGGTCCCGAGGGCCGGAGTTGAGAACCACTGCCTTAGAGTAACAGGAGGCTCCAGCTGCATGAACAATCTATTCATTCACATGGTCAGAGTAACTATGTGAATGAGTCCTTAGGGCTCACTTACACGTGAGGTTAGGGGTAGTAAAACCCCATGGTTGAGCTGCACTTTTACTACCTACGAACCGCTACCCACCCACTTAAGAAACAGAGGCAGTGACTAGGGGTGTACATAAGCCACTGCCGCCATGCTATGCTTCGCAGCCATGGCAGAAATTATACCACTGGCGAACAAGACCCATTCAAGGAAATAGCGCTGCTCTGCAAATGCTCTGCAGGTGCTCCCCAACTGCATGCAAAGCACATGGTTGTGGTGCGCTAGTGCAGGGTTAAAGAAGGTGGTGAGGAGGCGATATACTTCCTCACCACCTGCCAAGTGCTCCCTGAAGAGTGATCCAAATACTGACAACTCTTCAGAGAGCAAAGCACATGTGAACAAGTCCTTCATTTTTCTTTAATTATTTTTTAGAATTTGTTATTTACATTTTATTTGGATTTTTTTTTTTTTTTACATTTTTTTAACAGCCCTGTTGGGGGCTGTTAAATATCAGGGGTCTTAAAAGACTCCTAACGTCTCACTATTGAGCCAGATAAAGGAAATAAGAACACAGATTCCTCAGTTCCTTTCTCTGTAGCCTCAGCTGCACATATGAATGCACTGATAAATGGACACAGAAGTGATTGGTACCAAGCGCTCACTGTGTTCATTCAGGAAAGGAAGGAGCTGGTAAATAGGACATATTTACCGCCCCCCCCCTGCTCTCCATTCTGTAATTACCCCCCTGTGTAAGCAGCTGCCTGGGGAGAGGAGAGGAGGGAAGCCAGCAGCTCTTTGGGGAAAAGGGGGGAATGGGGGAGGAGGCACTTGAATTCCCCCCCCTGCAGTGCATCCTGAAGGGATTGGTGTCAGCAATTTAGGAAGTACATTCGGTTCTCATGCTCGCCAGGTGCCCAGGTCCCCCTTTTGAACTGATGGGGCCCGCACCTGGTATAGGAGGGGCTGTACTGCCTTATCAGTGACCCTAACTAAAAGAAAAACGTGGAGATGGATTTTCCTGCTGTCTGTGTTGCCATTAGGGAACCAACCCCCGCCCCCCCGTCCTTTTTCCTGGTTATTGTTATTGACGAAAGTGAAAGTGAAAGAAAATTCCAAGCTTTAGGTTGTCAGCAGAAGGGAAATTTTTCAATTGAAAAATAGTTATGGTGACTCTAGTGACAACTAGGGATTCCCTCACTTATGGGGATTTCCTCTCACTTCCTGGTGTGTCTGTGGGACAGGAAGTGAAACAACTGGACACATGTGTGAAGTTATAACCCTCCCTTAACCTCCCTGGCGGTAATCCCGAGTGTGGCTCGGGGTGGAATTTCAGTACCATTAGCGATAACCCCGAGCCACACTCGGGATCGCATCGCTGGATCCAAGGCAGCGCTACTCACCTTGTCCCCTGGATCCAGCGATGTCCCCCGCAGTGTCTGCGGGCTGTGTCCGCCGCCAGATGCCTCTGTGTGCCTCGGGCTCCGTTCCCTGCGAGCGTCGCGTCGCACGGGGACGGAGACCGGCGGGAAATTCAAAAAGTGAAACACACACAGCACATACAGTACACTGTAATCTTACAGATTACATTGCTGTATGAAAACATTTCACATCCCTTTTGTCCCTAGTGGTTTGCCCAGCGCCCTGCATGCACTTTTATATTATATATGCCATTCTTTCTGCCTGGAAACTTGAGAATGTCCATGGCAACCAAAAAGCATCCCTTTACGTCAAAAGTGTTTTTTGATCAGCTAGAAAACACCGATAGTAAATAAGAATCATTTGCAGAATTGAGTGATACTGATTTTTGGGGAAATTTATCATCAGAAACTGAAAGTGATGACAGCGACAATTCTGCAACTGAGCAAATTTCAGTGTTTTTGGTTTGATTACATTATTGAATACATTTTATTACTTTGATAATTATTTTTAGTTATTTATTATATTATAATTTATGATTTCATTTTTCAAACTTTATCATACCTGGGATGTTTACTAGACTCTTGTTTGGACAGATTTAAGTGAGTTATTGCTAAGAATTACAGGCCTACAATATAAAACACCAAATTTTCATGCAAAATAATGGTACCGCTTTTAGCACCAAAAATCTGAAATAATCATACCGCCAGGGAGGTTAAACTATACAAAAGGAAATAACAATTGCCAATAGTTCTACTTTAAGGGTCACCACACGCTCCAAAGATCTGCCCTGTAAGGCTGAAGTAGTCCAGTTTAATGTACAACCTCAGCCAATCATGTGGTACTAAACCCAGTAACCTGCATTCACTATATCTGGTCTCCCACAGTACACAGAATATGGAAATGCAATAATTTTAGTAAATATAAACTGCTAAATACCTTTTATCATTAGCTGTATATAGCAGTCTTGTGACTTCAATCAGTGTTCAGCCGAACACAAAGGAGCAGTTTTCATTCTCCTCCGACTGTCCTATGAGGCTGCATGACCCCTGACCCTGTCTGGACAGTGGTGATTGTCCCTGTGTTGATCAGATGCACCCCCCTCCCAAAATAAAATAATTTCTAGCAATACACAACAAACTGAGCATGTGCAGAGTGCCCCCCCCAAGACATTTTACTATCAGCAGATTTATTAGGGACTGTGGAAAATGGGAAGGGTCAGAGAAGACAGGATCAAACTGCCTTTTTACACAATACAGAGGACTCATCCCTTAGGTTCCACAGTGAGTATAACAAGCATGGTTTACTTTAATGTTGTGGGTTTGGTAACACTTTAAATTACATTGAATAGATTGAGGAAACTCTGTTTTTATTGCTGCGTTTTCCCATTGGAAAGATTCACCCCCACTATTAGTGTCCCAAGGACAGGCAGTGATAGTAAATCTTTCCAAATGGGGCAGACATAGCGACAGTAACATAATATGAAAGAGTAGGGAAAGGTTGTGATCTCTGTCAGCTTTTCATCACAGTCTGTGTCTTTCTGTGCTGGTGACACCCATTCCCCTAAATGTTTTGTCCTGGGGTCACAGGTGCAGGAAATGGTGGGGGGCCACCACAATGGGGTTCAAGGCGGCAACTGAAACATTACAGAATTCTCTTCCCTTTCTTTATCCCTGTCAGGTTTTCATCACAGTCTGTGCCTTTCTGTGCTGGTGACACCCATTGCCCTAAATGTTTTGCCCTGGGGTCACAGGCGCAGGAATGGTGGGGGGCCAACACAATGGGGTGCAATGCGGCAATTGGAACATTACAGAATTCTCTTCCCTTTCTTTATCCCTGTCAGGTTTTCATCACAGTCTGTGCCTTTCTGTGCTGGTGACACCCATTGCCCTAAATGTTTTGCCCTGGGGTCACAGGCGCAGGAATGGTGGGGGGCCAACACAATGGGGTGCAATGCGGCAATTGAAACATTACAGAATTCTCTTCCCTTTCTTTATCCCTGTCAGGTTTTCATCACAGTCTGTGCCTTTCTGTGCTGGTGACACCCATTGCCCTAAATGTTTTTCCCTGGGGTCACAGGCGCAGGAATGGTGGGGGGCCAACACAATGAGGTGCAATGCTGCATTTGAAACATTACAGAATTCTCTTCCCTTTCTTTATCCAAAAAAAAAAAAAAAAGCACTTTTAAAAATAATAATACCGGGCTCAGATGAAAATATTTAACGTCAACTGTATTCTGTATACACCCTACTGAAGAATGTAGTGCAATCTGCTTTGAGGAGAGTTGAGAAGTGCTAAGGTGCGGTAATGTGCTTAATCAATATCTTGTTGAACCTTGGCCAGTCTGTTAGTTAATATTTGCAGACAGAGATTATTTCTATTCAGCGAGAACTTCAGCGAAAATACAGAATGGATATACTAATAAATAGAAGCATGATATCATGTGATACAATGTAATAAACAAATAAATGATGCTAGTAAATGGAAGTATGTTAGTTCCTCAGTGCAAGGTGGAAACCTTTGGCTTCAGAACTGTCTCATCATCATATTCATCTGGACGGTTACTACTAAATATACTGAATACATTATTCTCAGACAACGCACAGGTGTGTACCGCTTTGGTTACTATTAAGCAGAAACACAGGTTCTTGCCACATCAAGAATGCGTCACATGCTGACATGCTTTGTTCAGAAAGTATCCTTTCTGAATGTTTAAGTAGCATTGGAATGCAGCTGTATTTAGTGTAAATGTTAGTTATTATGGGGTGGGACAATACATACATTCCAAACTCTATATTATGGGAATCCCTCAGGAAAGAAATCAATAGGGTTGCCACATCATCCCTTTAATCCAGGACACATATTAATTACAAAGGTTCTGTGGCTGATTAGATGGTAATTAAACTCACTTAGTGCCTTTTCTGTCTTAAATTAGCTTCAGAACCTGTGTAATTCATATGTGTCCTGGATTAAAGGGATGATGTGACAACCCTAAACTCAACACATAAACAATGAATGTATGAGCTTTACAAACAATACACCAAAGTGAACCAAAAAAGTGCGTGTGAGCACACACACACAAAGGTTCACTAGAGTGTGTCAAATGGTCTACTACCAAAGTGAAGGACACACTCAGGTCCCCCTAGCTACAATGCCCATTAGACCCCACTCCCTACGATTAGCTGAAGCTGACCAACGAGTACTGGGTGGGGGATCTGCCATCTAAGGAATCTAACGGTCACGCATCCTCCCCCTAGCCTTCAAGGCAGGTCTGAAGACCCACATCCTACAATACTTGAGTGAAAAGGTGGCACAAAAAAAGGCACAGTGGCAGAGAATGAGTTAAATATATAAGTACCAAAGTGCAGCCTGGTGACAAAAATTGCCCTGGTCTTGGCCAAAGTGTGGCCAAAGTGCCTTTTCTCAAAATGATGACCCAAAACCCATAGTGATAGACAGAACATCCCCAGGATGCCACTCCCAGGGGGTGCTTACAGAGCCGCCATCGGGGGGGACAGCGCATAAACTTGTAATGGGCCCAGGCATCCCAAGGGGCCTGGCTGCCTAACAGGGCCAGGAGAGGAAAGGGGCTGGTGCAGGGGTGCTTTATGGCTGCGCTGGCTTTCTATATTCTTGCACTACAGAAGAGTCAGCGCCTGCTGCTGCTTTGTCTCATTGAGCTCACGTCAGGCTCATTACTGCCACCTCTGGCTACTTCCTGCATGTGAACGCCTTGTGTGTGTTGGCTGTACTATATTCTGGACTTTACCTGCATCCAGCTCCTCTCTGTGTCTCAGCAACATGTGTAAACAAGAGCTGGACCTAGGAAGACCACTTTTACAAGTAGGGGCTGTGTGTACAAGTGAAGGGAGTGGGCTGTTTGTGTATGGGGGGGGGGGCTGTGTGTATGTTTACAGATATGTGTATGTGCTGTC
>BLSH010502800.1:455960-468529 GCA_018402905.1 Glandirana rugosa
AGGAGTCATTCTGGGGGGGTTGTGTATATACAGGGCAGGGGGACATGGTTAATGTGTTGGGGGGGTCTTACTGAGGAAGGAGGAAGTCAGTGATCTTCCTCCTTCCATGGGGTTCTCTATTCACTCCCCGATTCACCACCTCTGAGCTGGTGGGTGAATTCTGACACAGATCGCCAGTGAAGTGCAGAGATCGCAGCTTCATAAACTGCCCGTTTCTGTGTCAGTCAATCACAACTTGTCCATGTGCGGAGATGATTGGCGGAGAACAGGTTTTTCCCCCCGATTATCTCTGTTTCATAAACCGAAAATGAACTGTGATCAGCGGTGATCCTTGGGAACACTGCTGATCACAGTTTCATAAACGGACACCTAAATGTTAAAATGAAACTAAAGGTAAAAACTTACAAGCCTTGTCTCTTTTGTGATAAAGTAGACTTACCTGCCTGTTCCCATTCTTCTTTACAATTTACACAGAGTTGCTCATTCACAGCTTGCGTGCATTTTTGGCACTGTGCCTGTGTGCTGGAATAAATGAATTCCTGCAGTGGCTATTCAAAACGACCAAAGACCCCACACCTGTAAGAAGGCGTGGAGGAGATGGTGAGGGACTTGCAGATGTTGGATCGTTTATGAGGAGGTATTTTCAGCTTTAGTTCCACTTTATGAATAAGGTGTTACATGCCTCACCAAACCTGGAAGCATCATGTATTTTGTGGCATGGACGGTAAGTACAAGTGGGTATAGGAGGGTGAGCTTTAAAAAAAGAAATGGCAAGTTTATTAAAAAACAATACAACATAATGAAAGAAATATGCAAAAGTGTGAATGATTGTAATAACTAAAAATGTTCTTGCTGAGAATACACTATGCTTTCCCTGTAAACTAAAACCATGTTTTCACTCCAAAAAACAACCAACCTTTCTCAACCAGGGTTCTGTGGAACCGTAGGGTTCCTCCAGAGATTGCTAGAGGTTGCTTGATCAATATTTGATGGTGGATTGACTTTTTGCCTGAGGGTGCCTACATAGTTACAAATCCCATATCACCCTGCTCTTTTCTCTCTGATAAGTAACAACTGAAACAAATGATCATTTTAGCTGTCTCTAGGGTGCCATTTTTACTAATGACCACAAATGTAAAGATTCTTCCTCCCACTGGCCACCAATGCAAGGGGCCCAAAAATGATCTAGTTGGGTGTCAAATACTGTTGGATTGCCTCATAATTTTTTTATGTTATTTAATAAATCTAAAGCTTATACAGTAACTGATGATGCTAATATATTGTGAGCTGTAGATGTATTACTTTTATTCAGGCGTTCCCTGAGGGTTCCTAAGGGGTAGAATAGTTGAGAAAGGCTGACAACTATTTATTACTCACTTTTTAAGTTTGTTTTAAAAACAATAACATAAAACCTTATGTTTTAAGATGACATCGCTATGCTTTGAAGTGATTTAGAGGAAGGACTTTTCAAGTTCCCGTGTAAACATTTTGTGTATTTGTTTCTCAGAGTAGCTCAGCTAGTTGTGGTTGGCAACATATTCTTTGGCTTTCTAAGTTGTGTGAATAACATATTCTTGCTTTTATTGGCTGTGCAAAACATACTCTTAATAAAGATAAAAAGTGTATTCGTACCTTACCTTATGTGATTGAGGATCGTTTCCTTCTGACCATGCTAGACATGGAAGCAAATCTATCCTTGCATGGTCAGTGTTCACCTCTGCCATCTTCCTGGGAGCTACAAGACATCATGCACATGCACAATGAGCCTGTACCTTCATGGTTAGAATGCTAATGATATATCCCCCCTGCCCAACCCTGCCATCTGCTTAAGCCTACTACACACAATGAGATTATCGGACAAATGGTCATCCTTTTTTTTTTTGCATGCTAGTCTCCATATTGAAAATGAAGAGGTTGCTAAAGTACAAAAATTCTGGTACGACAGAATAAAAATTATGAAGTGCTGTAATGTATTTGTATTGTATTTTCAGACGAAACCGCACTGATTAACCAGTAACCATTACGTCGGCTGCCATAACCCCGGTATTTTGACGTTAAATCCCGGGTTTATGGCAGCAGATAGCTGCCACAACCTTGGTATTTTTGTTAAAGGGTGGGCGGTCCGCTTTCAGATAAAAGTGGTCTCTGCGGTGGATTCACTGCAAGATCACTTTTATCGGCAGCAGGATAGGTGCCCCCCTCTGACGCCACTCCCCGGTGGCCTCCCGTCGCTTACTGGAGCCGCCACTAGGAGCGGAGACGATCAGGTCCTTTCTCCTGTGAGGCTGGAAGCCGAGTGAGGGAAAGATGGCCCCCACTCGGCTCCATAACATTGGATGACGGAAGCGACGTCAAACGAACTTCACTTCCGCCCAATGGTCTTTTTTTTTAAAGACATTTTTTTTATTGCATTTAAGTGTAAATGTGAGATCTGAGGTCTTTTTGACCCCATATCTCACATTAACCACTTGCCGGCCGCAGTCTGATGGCGACAAAGTGGCTTGATATCGCAAACCACGGTGGTTCTGTGATATCCCGCACTGTGAGCGCGCGCCGGCGCTCACTGTGTTGGGGGGGGCCAGGGAGCGGGTAGGGCGGACTCGATCGCCGCCAGCTACCCGAGGTGGCCCCCCCCCCCGCAGTGAAAGAACGGAGGTCAGCGTAAGTAAACACAAATCTCCGTTCTGTTAGAGGGGGAAGGGCTGTGATCACAGGCTTCCTGTATATGGAAGCATGATCACTCCCCTCCCCCTGCCAGCCCAGTCCCCATACAGTTAGAACACGCTTAGGGAACACAGTTAACCCTTAGAGAGCCCCCTCCAGGTTAACATCTTCACTGCCAATGGCATTTACACAGTAATCAGTGCATTTTTATAGCACTGGTCACTGTATAAATGCCAATGGTCCCAAAAAAGTGTCAAAATGGTCCAACATGTCCGCTGCAATATCGCAGTACCGCTAAAAATCGCAGATTGCCGCCATTACTAGTAAAAAAAAAACCCCAGAAATGAATTCTCATCATCCGTAAACGCGACAACGTTTGCGCAAACCAATCAATAAATGCCGATTGTGATTTTTTTTACCATGAATATGAGGACTAATATAAATCGGCCAAAACCGATGGAAAAAAATGTTTTTTTACATTTTTTTTTGGATTTGTATTTTAGCAAAAAGTAAGAAATTCTGGGGTTTTTTTGCAAAATTGTCGCACTTCTTTTGTTTATAGCGGCAATCAGAAATGATGCAGAGGTGATTAAATACCACCAAAAGAAAGCTCTATTTGTGGGAAAAAAAGGACACAAATTTTGTATGGGTACAACGTCGCACGCCCGCGCAATTGTCAGTTAAAGCGACTCAGTGCCGAATCGTAAAAAGTGCTCTGATCCTAAAGTGGGAAATCCTTCCGGGGCTGAAGTGATTAAAGAGGTCCTGTCATGCTTTTTTTCTATTACAAGGGATGTTTACATTCCTTGTAATAGGAATAAAAGTGACCTAAAATTTTTTTATAAATGTAAGTCACGCCTGCATATGAAAATGGTGCTCAAACCACATATGTGAGGTATCGCCGCGATTGTTAGAGCGGGAGCAATAATTCTAGCAAAAGACCTCCTCTGTAACTCAAAACTGGTAACCTGTAGATTTTTTTTAAACGTTGCCAATGGAGATTTTTCATTTCAATGATTTTTATTGAGTTTTCATAATAAAGTACAAAGGTTACAAAGGTCTCTCTCGCCGTTCGCCTGTTCGGCAAGGTAAGGTATATACATCAAAGATCGCATTGTAACAACATTTGAGTATCAAAGCTTAAACAGACTTTAGCATCCTCACCACCCATGTGGGTGCGTGAGATCCATGTAGCGTCAGATGAAAGAGAAGTAGAGAGAAAGGATAGGAGATAAGGAAAGAATAGATGAGATGCCCCTAGCAAATATGTGACCCACTACGCCGATCCCCCCTTCAGGGGATTTCCCTAGCTCGGCATGGCCCTGGGGTCTCCAGATAAGTATCTAATCCAAGGATCCCAAATTTTTTCAAAGCATTTGATTTTATCCTGGTGGATTGCCGTCATGCGTTTGTTTAGCATTATCCAGGATAGTTTATGTTTAAGTTGGGCCAAGGGTAAGCTAGCTTATTTCCACAACTTGGCAATGGTTATTTTCGCTGCTATAAATATAAAAGTTACAAGGCGCCCCTGAGCCCTTGATACACTTTCCACCTTACCCCCCCCCAGCAGAGCTTGTTTTGGGGATTTAATTAGATTCACTTGTGTGAGTGAGTATATGAAATTGTACACTCTAATCGAGAACCTCCGTACCTTTGGGCATGGCCACCAGATGTGGTACATTGTGCCATCTTGTCCACAGCCACGGAAGCATGAAGAGAATGCTCCCGGTACATAGGCTGCTATTCTCGCCGGGACCATGTACCACCTGAGGAGCACCTTGTAATTTGCTTTTATTATGGATGTATTAAAAAGTGATCTTGAGGACTCCCAGGCCATGCCATACCATTCGTCCAACTCTAATGTTTCGTGGAGATCTGATGCCCATTGTTCCATATACCTCAGCTTAATTGTGGAGTCTGAGAGTATAGTATATATTTCCGAGATATGTCCCCTGATCTTATCATATTGCTGGCACAAGTGTTCCATGCTAGTTCTTGTCACAATGTCTGAGCTGCGAGACAAGGTACGTAAAAAAATGTGCTATCTGAGTATAAAATAATCAGAATCCGGCATATGGTACTTATTTATCATAGCCCTTTGAGTTAGGATGCCCTTATGGTCACACATATCTGTGATACATAATAAGCCAGTGTTAGTCCACCATTCAAACATTCTGGAGATGAGGCCCGGGGTGAATTTCCCATTTCTCAGAATAGGAGCTAATGGGGTATGCGAGGATTGGAAGTGGTGACTTTTCCACAATCTATTCCAGGTGGCTAAGGAGAAAGAAAGTGTCGGGCATAGGACTGGAGGTCGGTCTTTTGCCGGTAGCCAAAGCATGTATTTAAGTGGCCAGTCCAGGCATACGCTCGCCTCCATCTGCATCCAGATAGGATGGGGTAGCGTTGAGTGGAATTTGGCTAGTTGTGCCATGTGCGCTGCGTAAAAATATTTTAATAAATCAGGAGTTCCCAACCCTTCCCCGTGGGGTAAATAGGGTGCGTCCATTCACCGTAGGCCTCTTGTCTGCCCAGATGAATGACAAAATTTTTCTTTGGAAAGACCTCAGAGCGTTTCAGTGCCACTGGTAGCATACGGAAAAGATATAGAACCTTTGGTAGTATATTCATTTTTACCGAGTGCAGTCTACCAAACCATGATGGGGGGTGTATTAACCACCTTGTCATGTCTGCTGCTAGTCTTTTGAAGAAATCAGGGTAATGTCTAGAGTACAGGGTATGCACGGATGGGGTAATATTAATCCCCAGGTAGGGGAGGGCATCTGTGTGCCATACAAATTTGTAAGAGCGCTTTAGGGTCGAGAGCGTGTCTTTGTCTAGTATGACGTTCATTGCTAGTGACTTATCATGATTCACTTTGAGACCCAAAATCAGTGAGAATGGTCCTAAGGTTGCGTATAAATTTGGGAGGGTCGTGACTGGGGATGTGATCGCTAGTAGAATGTCATCTGCAAATAGAATACTTTTATGTTCCTTGCCCCCGCACCACACCCCATTAATATCGTTTGAGAGTCGGATTTTACAGGCCGGTGGTTCCAGAGCTAATACGAAAAGCAGTGGAGATAGTGGACAACACTGGCGAGTGCCCCGCTGAATAGGGATAGTGCTTGAGGAATAGCCTTTGATCATTAGAGAAGCTGTTAGGGAATCTTATAGTACCCTAAGTATTGTTAAGAATCTTGACCCAAACCCAAATTTAGTCAGGGTGTAAAATAAGTAATCCCAGGACAAGGTGTTGAAAGCCTTGTTTATATCCAAGAACAGCAGCATGGCCTTCCTGACCCCCAACCATCCCAGTCCGATTGTAATGCGGAAAAAAGATCTGTTACCCTCCTCTGATCTGATGTCTGGCGACCGGGGATAAACCCTGCCCGGTCGTGGTGTATGTTTTGTGCGATAATGGAGTTTAGCCTGGTCGCCAAGACTTTGGTCAGGATTTTCAGGTCGACATTGATCAAGGAAATTGGGCGATAATTCACACAGATCCCATGATCCTTTCCTGGCTTGGGGAGTACATGCATGAATGCTTCTTTTTCCTGTCCTGGGAGGTTAGTGCCCTGTCTAATGGGGTTAAAGAAAGAGCATAGGTGAGGTGTCAGGGTCTCCTGGAATTTCCTGTAATAATGTCCGGAAAATCCATTGGGTCCCGGTGCTTTGGAAGGATTTAGGGTTTTGATGGCCTGTCTAATCTCTAGTTCTGTGAGCTCCATATCCATAAGGGTCGAGTGGTCCTCTTGCAGCCGGGGTAGTTGGACTTCCCTAAAAAAGTAATATGCTACGCTCTGAGGGAACTTCCCTGGTTTGTCATATAAGATTGAGTTCAGCTCCGAGTTCTGAGTCGAGTGTCCATTATTCAGTTTAAGTTTAGGTAAGGCTGATGTATAGGGGCGGGGTGTCAGCTTCCTGGCTAAGAGAGTGGTAGGTTTGTCTCCCATGGTGTAGTATCTGTGTTTTGACCATCTGATTTGTTTCTCCGCTTGCGTAGCCAAACTGAGGTTTAAAGCTAGTCTGGCCGCATCCATATTTTGTCTAAGATCTATCTGAGGTGACCGTTTTTGTTCAGAAATTAGATTATTCAGTTCAAGTTCTTGTTGGGTGATAATGCTATCGCGGGAGCGTTTGGACCTGGCTGCCAGTTGGATTAACTTCCCTCGGATAGTGGCCTTGTGCGCTGCCCAATTAATCACCGGTGGAGGTATCTGTGGGTAAATTTTCTCTGAAAAAAACTTTTATCGCTGTCTCCACCTCCATGAATATTACAGGGTCATTTAGCAAGGTCGCGTTAAGTCTCCACGGGGAGGGGCGTGTTTTTTTCCAGAGGTCAGATAAGGATACTCGAACTGGGGAATGGTCCGACCATGGGCAAATCAGTATTTTGGCTGATTTTAGGTTGGGCGTTAATTGGAAATTTAGAAAGATGTGATCTATCCGCGAGTATGTGCAGTGGACATGTGAGTAATGAGTATAATCTCATGGTCTCTGGTGGATGGGTTGTCTTCGCACCAAGTATCTATTAGATCGAAGCCGTATAGTAGTTTTGTTAATCTGCTGCTGCTTTTTGGTACATGCTTAAGGACCGGTTTGATTGGGGATGATTTGTACAACATATGATCCAGGGGAAAATTGCTGTCTCCCCCTAAGATCACCTGTCCATGTCATTTGAGAGTAGTGTGGCTAGCATAGTTTGGAAAAAATTAATCTGGCCCATGTTGGGGGTATAATACGATAAAAATGATACCGGTTGGTCATTGATTCTGCCCACCGCCATGAGATACCTTCTGTCTTTGACAATGGTGACTGGTGTAAAAGGCACTTTGCGTGAGAAACAAATCACGACTCCTCACTTCTTCTCATCGCTCAAGTATAAGAAAAACTGCGGGTATTGCGTGTTACAATATCCTGGGGGTTGAGGTTTTGGTAAAGTGTGTCTCTTGCAGCATCAAGACATCTGCTCTTTGTTTGTGGTAGTAAAGGAAAGCCCTCACTCTCTTAGAGGGAGAATTAAATCCCTGTACATTGTGTGTGATTACTGTGTATTCAGTAGGGAGTGTGGTGGTCATCATGGTTTGGCTGAATGCGCTCACCCGGTTTCATATGTGGGAGCTGTGTGTGACGTGCTCCAATGTGGCAGCACCGAGTGGGGTCTGGGTGTGGGCTCGCGGAGTCGGCGCCATGGGTCGGAGTCGGGAGAAAGAGAAAGGAAAAAAGAAAGAAGATTAGAAAACATAAGATAATATACAAAGTAAATGCTACCACAGAAAATGCAATCATATCTACATTATATGTGTGAAAAGGGACTGATGTCCGGTGTCCCGGGGTTCACTGCTGCCGATCGCCCATCCTCCTAGCGCTGTATATAGCTGAGGTTTCGCTGGCGGTGTGCGGAGCTCGGCCACTATATGTCCGTTCCCGAAGCAGCGCGCATGCGCACTTGCCAATGGAGATTTTTAAGTGCCAAAGTTTGTCACCATTCCACGGGCGGGTGCAATTTTGAAGCATGTCATGTTGGGTATTAATTTACTTGGCGTAACATTATCTTTCACAATATAGAAAAAAAATTAGGCTAACTTTACTGTTGTCTTATTTTTCCATTCAAAAAAGTGTATTTTTTTTTTAAAATTGAGCTTGTAAGACTGCTGGTCAAATACGGTGTGACATAAAGTATTGCAACGACCGCCATTTTATTCTCTAGCGTGTCTGCAAAAAATATATATAATGTTTGCGGGTTCTAAGTAATTTTCTAGCGAAAAAATTATTTTAACGTGTAAACAACAAATCTCAAAAGTGGCTCGGTCCTTAAGTGGTTGAACAAAAATCGTACGATCTGGCATTGTACAAGAAAAAATTTTGTTTATCCCTTTGGAAAATTTTAGAAGAAAGCTGTGTACTAACGATCAGGCTATCGTACGATTGCTTCGAAAGCGGTATTTTTTATATGATTTTCTGATCGTGTGTATGGGCCTTTAGGGTTTACAGGATGCTTTCTCGTGGTCAGACTACTGCTGACATGACCCCACCCAGTTTGAATGATAGTGGCTGAGATATGTGATGTCAGAAGAGTCTGCCTTAGATTTGGCATTATGCATTGTTTTAACCTTTTAAGAAAGACAGGGATCACATACCCTATAACATCCATTTGACATCCATATGACATCCATTTCCTGAGCAGAGTTTTTCTCTTAAAGTACACATTTAACGTTGTAAAAACTTGCTGCTTTCACCAGATTCATCAGAATCTAATTATAATAAACTAATAATTTTCAGGTTCAGTTGGAATTTGTCATCACTTGGGTGAAAGCCAAACACCACATTTATAAAGGAAACATTAAAATTACAGCCTTCAATCACCATGTGGCTTTTGGATCCAGCTATGGCAAATTAAAATAAATGTACTAATCTACAATTTCCATTCCAGACCCAGGACTATTTCTCATGAATGAATGATTCTTTGACATATGAAGACATTTCTTTAGGGCTCTGTATCCACTAGACTGATTCAGTGGTGTTCGGTGTACATGTATAGTATGTATACTGTACATGAAACATGTTTACAGAAGATAGAATTAACCTTAATATGGTGATGTCTGGTTTGGTTTAGAAGCAAGCAAAATGTATTCCTTTTTTGTGTTTATATGACGTACATCTACAAATTCTAGTCTAGTTTGTTTCCTTAACTGCCTGATATTCTACCAAAATATATCCTTATAGCATTATGCAAACTGTAGTATGTCAAGACTTGTGGCTTAGATGGCGCTGGCAGATATATTGTCGATGAAACGTTCCCTATTTTACAAGAACCATGTGGGACAAGAAGCCTAAAAAGCAGAAACCCACAACTTAATTTTAATGTACTCTCTATAAATGTGCAAAACATTAAAAAATAGTGCATGTGCTACAATTTACCACTTACAGTACATTGTAACTGACTGTAGAAGACTGCAAAATCTCTGTTATACTCTCTATGCATTGGGAGCAAGTTTAGAGCTTGTTATAAAAGAACAAAAAAGCGCTACTTTGGCGGTATTTGGGGTGAGAAAATGATAGCTGGAGTGAAAACTGCAGGATCATCGGCTTCACAATATTTATCACTGTATATTTCTCTCAGCTTTGGCTTAAAAATGTAATTGATTGCCAGATGAATCTCCAATAATAGGAGGGGGGTGGTTAGTTCTGCATCAAAATATCTGCTCTCCTACTATCTACCTACCAAGAGAAAATGGTCCCAGGCCAGGGATTCTGTATAGTGAGCTGAGCTCTATAAGATCCACCAAGAACATACTCTGACATTCCTGAAAGCTGCTTCTTCACACTGCTTCAGCCTCTTGGAACGCTAAAAAGTTTCTGCGGTATAAGGAAAAACGACACACCTCCTCTCCCTTCACCGCAGTGCATGATTTGGGTCTGAGTGACATTGATTCATGCGCTTATGTTAACTTTGATTTAAAAGGTAGTGCAAATACAAAATTCTCAAAGATGACCAATTGATTTTAAGTTTTGGGCACCAGTTCTTAAAAAGGATATCGGGGAACTGGAGAAAGTGCAGAGAAGGGCAACCAAACTAATAAGAGGCATGGAGGAGCTCAGCTATGAGGAAAGATTAGAGGAACTGAATTTATTCTCTCTTGAGAAGAGAAGATCAAGGGGGGATATGATCAACATGTACAAGTAAAAGTGGTCCATATAGTGAACTTGGAGTTGAGTCATTCACTTTAAGGTCATCACAAAGGACAAGGGGGCACTCTTTGCGTCTAGAGGAAAAAAGATTTCATCTCCAAATACGGAAAGGTTTCTTCACAGTTAGAGCTGTGAAAATGTGGAATAGACTCCCCCCCAGAGGTAGTTTTGGCCAGCATGATAGATTGCTTTAAAAAAAGGCCTGGATTCTTTCCTTAATGTAAATAATATAACTGGGTACTAACATTTATAGGTAAAGTTGATCCAGTATGAATCCGATTACCTCTCGGGGGATCAGGAAGGAATTTTTTCCCCCCGCTATAGCAAATTGGATCACGCTTTGCTGGGGTTTTTTGCCTTCCTCTGGATCAACTGTGGGAAGGATTGTATATGGGATTGTATGGTTATATATAATTTTTCTATTTTTTTGGGGGGGTTAAACTAGATGTTCTTGTGTCTTTTTTCAACCTGACTAACTATGTAACTATGATTTTTCAGCAGAAGTTTGTAAGATGAGATCATCACTTACAGCCGTTCATGCATTGTAAACCAGCAGATGCAAGAGCAATCAAGTCTAAATCTACTGTAAAGAAACTTTCTTTTCTATGGCCACAATTAGGGTGGCCATAAAAAAGCAGGTTTTTCATTAAATTTAACAACAGCTCAAAGATAATAGAAGTTTCTCAAGATCCAAAATAACTGGTTTGCAACTAATAACAGCGGAACCTTGTTCCTTATGATTAAAGGCTATGTTCACCTTTGTACTAAAATGCACTATGCAGTCAAGGGCCCTCAGTGCTTTTAAAAACAATTTGTAGCTAAATTTGCAGCCAATGGCTGAGAGCGCTGACCGGAGTGTTCTGACGGGGGGGCCTTCCCGTTGTCAGACAAAAATAGAACAGGGATATGCAATTAGCGGACCTCCAGCTGTTGCAAAACTACAAGTCCCATCTTGCCTCTGCCTGGGTGTCATGCTTGTGGCTGTCAGAGTCTTGCTATGCTTCATGGGACTTGTAGTTCTGCAGCAGCTGGAGGCCCGCTAATTGCATATCCCTGCAATAGAACATCAGGGGAGATCGCTGTACTAACATCAAATTGTTAGTGCAGTGGTTCAGACCGGAGCTACTAGTGGTGTGCACTAGGCTTTAGTTATGAAGCACACACACAAGGGAACAACGTAAATATGCAATAAAGATCATACCCAGAGTTTTAGCTTAAAGTGTTAACACAGGAAACACTTTAAGGCTCCATGCACACTGTACCTCAAAAACGACCGTTTTTGGTAGTTTTGGCGTTTTTTTTAACAGCCCAAAAACTCCACTTTATTTTATCCTATGTGTCCATGCACACATGGTCGTTTATTGTCTTTTATCAGCAGTGGCGTTTTTGGGCTGTTATCTGAACGCCCTGAATTGGCGTTCAAAAGTCGTTCTCCTAACCACGGTAAACGCCGCTAAACGCCGGTATATCGGCGTCTGGCGTTTTTTGCAGTCAATGGAAGTCAATGAAGGAAAAAACGCCCAAAAACGCTGATGCCAAAAAACGCCGGTAAACGCCGGCGTTTATTGGCGTCTGACGTTTTTTGCAGTCCTCAATGGAAGCCAATGAAGTAAAAAAAAAAAACGCCAAAAAACGCAGACGCCGCTAAACGCCGCTAAACGCTGCTTACAAAACACTGCAAAAAATCTGCTGAAAAAGCCCTATAGCGTCCAGTGTGTATGGAGCCTAAGGCTTTGCTAATTTTTTTATAAGAGCTTTACAATAAGCACAGTTGTAGGAAAATATAGGGACTAGAGTTGAGCGAACACCTGGAAGTTCGGGTTCTGCTGGTCCGTCCGAACTTCGGGACAAAGTCCGGGTCCGGGTCCGGACGGAACCCGAACGATCGCACGGACAACGAACCCCATTGAAATCAATGGGGACCCGAACTTTTAGGCACAAAAATGGCTGTAGGAAAGTCCTGGAAAGCCCCAGAGGGCTGCAAAAGGAAGTAAAATGGGGGTAAGGGTAGGGCAAGTGCCCTACAAAAAAATGGGGACAGGGAAATAACTGTAAATATTTTTAAAAAAATAAAAACATAAAAAAAGCAAAAATGGAGGTGAATGTGGATCATCTTCAAACTGTGTCTGAAAAGTATTAATTAACGGTAGAAGCCATATAACTGTTCTAAAATCATCTTCAAACTAGGGCAAGTGCCCTACAAATAAATG
>BLSH010502800.1:482185-496659 GCA_018402905.1 Glandirana rugosa
ACCGGTTCCACACCGCGCGCAGTATATTTACTGCGGCGGTGTGGACGCTTAGCGCGAATCGCCGTAAATAGGCGGTGATTGGCGCAGCTAGGGGGCGGCGCGCTCTCGTGCCCGACACACTCCGGAGGAGTGTGCCCGTGGCACGGGCGGACCCGATCTTTCAATGGAGACATAAGAGATCTACTGATCCCTGTCACTGGGATCAGTTAGATCTCTTATGCCCATGGTAGCCCAGCCCCCCCCCCCCCACAGTTAGAACACGCCCAGGGAACACAGTTAACCCCAAGATTGCCCCCTGCAGGTTAACCTCTTCACTGGCAATGACATTTACACAGTAATCAGTGGACGTTTAAATTTTTGATCGCTGTATAAATGTCATTGGTCCCAAAAATGTGTCAAAATGTCCGACATGTCCCCCCAATATCGCAGTACTGCTAAAAATTGCAGATCGCCCCCATTACTAGTAAAAATTAAAAAATAAATAAAAACCCCAGAAATGAATTCTCATCATCCGTAAACGCGGCAACTTTTGCGCAAACCAATCAATAAAAGCCAATTGCGATTTTTTTTTTTACCAAAAATATGAGGAAGAATATAAATCGGCCAAAACCGATGAAAAAAATGTTTTTTTATATATTTTTTTGGATTTGAATTTTAGCAAAAATAAGAAATATCGTTTTTGTTTTTTTTTGCAAAATTGTCGCTCTTCTTTTGTTTATAGCGGCAATCAGAAATGATGCAGCGGTGATCAAATACCACCAAAAGAACGCTCTATTTGTGGGAAAAAAAGGACGCAAATTTTGTTTGGGTACAACATTGCACGACCGTGCAATTGTCAGTTAAAGTGACGCAGTGCTGAATCGCAAAAAGTGCTCTGGTCCTAAAGTGTGAAATCCTTCCGGGGCTGAAGTGGTTAAAGTTGAATTCCAGCTAACACTTCAGCCATTAGAGCAACCCTTTTGACATAAAGGTTTTACATAAATGAATAAAAGCCGACCATTATAAGCATATCTGTCAGTGTTAAATGGTTTGAATCAATCCTCTAACTGCAACTTTTACTGCATAGCCTGGTCTGTTAAACAAGGATGAAAAATAACAGACTTACTGGCAGGACCAACATGTGAAAATAAAGAAAAAAAGCCTAAAAAAGAAAGCTCGTACAGCCACCACATCTAGTAAGCTGCAATGTGATACACTGGGGTTGATTTACTAAAACTGGAGAGTGCAAAATGTGGTGCAGCTGTGCATGACAGCCAATCAGATTCCAACTTCAGCTTGTTCATTTAAAGTATAATTAAAGGCACAACTTTTTTTTTTTTAGTTTTGGACAGAGTGGAGAGGGATTAGAGCCCCTGTCAGTTGTTATTGCTGTCTGTACCCCTGTTAGAGAGATTCACCCACTCTATTTGTCCTGTTTGCCATCATCATTGAACGTGAAAGTAAAAAGAAAACCCCAAATTTTGGGCTGTCGGACAATAATTCTGGTGCCTTGGGGGGGTCCCCAAGAAATTCATTTAATTTGCAGGGATTTCCTCTCACTTCCTGTTTGGCTATGGGAAAGGAAGTGAAGGGAAATCTCTGCTATGGGACAGAGATGGAAACAAAATCTGATAGGGGTTATAACCCTCCCTTACTCTATCCAAAATAAAAAAAAAAGTTTTGCTTATAGTTCTACTTTAAATTTTGGCAAAAAAAAGCCTGGAAGCTATGCTATGCAGAGCTGCATCACATTTTGTACTCTCCTGTTGTATTAAATCAACCCCATTTTGTTTTTGGGTTAAATACTACTGTATGTATTATGACTAAGGCCTATGTACGAGTCTGAAACGCATCAATATTTACAGGTGTTGCTCCCTTTTAACCACTTCAGATCCGCGCTATAGCCAAAGTACGGCTCCAGCGTGGATCTGAAATGCCCGGAGGACGTCCATGGACGTCCTCCACTGCGCATGCTCCTGCGCGCCCCCTGGCAGCAGCGGCGGCGCGCGCACTGCGCGAGCGTGCCCGTGGGTCGGGCGGACTCGATGTCCGCCCGAATCCCGCCGATCACCCTTAGGAGCCTCAGAACGGGGAACCGCCGTTGTAAACACGGCGGTTCCCCGTTCTGTGACAGGGGACATGCCAGATCTACTGATCCCTGTCACTGGGATCAGTGAGATCTGTCATGTCCCGGCCAGCCCTGCCCCCCCACAGTTAGAACACACCCAGGGAACATGTTTAACCCCTTCACTGCCCCCTGCTGGTTAACCCCTTCACTGCCAATGACATTTATACAGTAATCAGTGGACATTTAAATTTCTGATCGCTGTATAAATGTCATTGGTCCCAAAAATGTGTAAAAAATGTCCGACATTTCCGCCCCAATATCGCAGTCCCGATAAAAATCGCAGATCGCCGCCATTACTAGTAAAAAAAAAAATAATAAAAACGCCATAAATCAATTCCCAGTTTGTAGACGCGATAACTTTTGCGCAAACCAATCAATATACGCCGTTTGCGATTTTTTTTTTTACCAAAAATATGTAGAAGAATATATGGCGGCCAAAACTGATGAATAATTTTTTTAATGGATTTGTACTTTAGCAAAAAGTAAAAAATATTGTTCTTTTTTGCAAAATTGTCGCTCTTTGTTTGTTTATAGCGGCGATCAGAAATGGCGTAGAGGGGATCAAATACCACCAAAAGAAAGCTCTATTTGTGGGAAAAAAAGGACGCAAATTTTATTTGGGTACAACGTCGCACGACCGCGCAATTGTCATTCAAAATGCGACAGCGCTGAAAGCCAAAAAT
The DNA here is from genome assembly GCA_018402905.1 of Glandirana rugosa. Taxonomy (NCBI): domain Eukaryota; kingdom Metazoa; phylum Chordata; class Amphibia; order Anura; family Ranidae; genus Glandirana; species Glandirana rugosa. The sequence goes on from BLSH010502800.1 coordinate 484,976, forward strand.
TGGTCTGGGCAGGAGGGGGGTTTAAGTGCTGGGTAAGGAAGGGGTTAATGGATGGATCTAATAAAATATTTTTTTAACCACTTCAATACCAAGCACTTAGAACACTTCCCTACCAGACCAATTTTCAGCTCTCAGCGCTGTTGCATTTTGAATGACAATTGCTCGGTCATGCAACGTTGTACCTAAACAACATTTTTATAATTTTTTTCCCCACAAATAGAGCTTTCTTTTGGTGGTATTGGATCACCTCTGGTGTTTTTTTTTTTTGCGCTACAAATAAAAAAAGACCAAAAATTTAGAAAAAAAATATATTTTTCTTTTTTTCTGTCACAAAACTTTGTAAATAAGTACATTTTCTCCTTCACTGATGGGCATTGATGAGGCTGCACTGACGGGCACTGATGAGGCAGTACTGATTGGCACTGATGAGGTGGCACTGCTGAGGTAGCACTTATATGCAGCACTGATGGGCACTGATAGGCAGGACTGATAAGCAGTATTGACGGGCACTGATATGCAGCGCTGATGGCCACTGATAAGCGGCACTGATGGGCATTCATAGGCGGCACTGATGGGCACTCATGGGTGGCACTGGGCACTGATGAGCACTGATAGGTGGCACTGGGCACTGATAGGTGGTACTGATGGGTGGCACTGATAGGTGGCACTGATAGGCACTGATTGGTGGCACTGATGGGCATGGCTATGTGGCACTGATGGGCACTGATAGGAGGCACTGTTAGGCAGCAGCTACAGGTATGGCACTGGCAGGCATCACAGATGGGTACAGTGCCATCCCTATTGGGCATTGTGTGCCCCTTACCTGGTGGTCTTGGGTGGCATCCCCGGGGGTCCCTGGGTGGCATCCCTGGTGGTCCCTGGGTGGCATCCCTGGTGGTCCTGGGACAGCTCCCTGGTGGTCTATGGTGTTGATCCTAGGGGGGGCTGCGCTGATAGACAATCAGTGCAGACCCCCCCGTCAGGAGAGCCACCTACCGGCTCTCCTCTACTCACGTCTGCAGAAAGCCTATGTGATCAGCCGTTATTCGTCACGGCTGGTCACATGGTGAATATATCGAAGATGCAGTGTGTCAGACTGACACACAGCACCACCGATTGCCGTGCTGCGTAGCCCCGCGGGCGTGCGCCGGCTTGTTATCCTGCTGGATGCCATATGACGACCAGTCAGGATAACTGAACCACTTCCCGGCCGTCATTCTGCATATGGCGGTAGGGAAGTGGTTAAACAGTTGGTCATTCTCTTTTATATAAAAGTGATCCCGGTGGCGCATTCACCATTTATGGGCAGCGGGAGAGGTGCCCTTCCGCTGCTACCTGGTCATTTCCCCCGTTTACCAGAGCCGTCGGTAGCAGCGGAGACAATCTGATCCCGTGGAGCAATGGGCAGGAAGTCGAGTGAGGGCAAGATGGTCCCCACTCGACTCTATGCCCTTGGTGGACCAGACCAACGCCTGAAGTCACTTACGCCTAATGGCCTTAAAGGGTCATTTTTTTATTAGTAAAAGTAAAATGACATTTTTTTTTTTTTTCCTTTAAGTGTACATGTGAGATCAGAGGTCTTTTTGACTCTTTGATCTCGCAATAAAGAGGACTTGTCATGTTTATTTCTATCACAAGGGATGTTTACATTCCTTGTATTGGAAATATAAGTGATCAAAAAATAAATTTAAACTTGTAAATAACAAATGTCAGGAAAAGGCCTGGTCCTTAACTGGCTAATTAATCATATTTTTAATTTACTTTACTTAGAAATGATATTTATTTAATACATATCCCCTATAACTTTACCTTTAATAAATAAAGTAATCTGTCTGTTATACAGTAAGTGAAATTACAATTCCCAGTCCTTCCAAGTACATGGTACATTTGATTGTAAGACCTTATGCACACTGAAGCTGATTAACGGATGTTTTTGGGAGTTTGGGCGTTTTTTTAACAGCCCTTAAACTCCCCTCTATGTTATCCAATGTGTCAATGCGCACATGGACGTTTTTTGATGTTTAACAGCAGGGGAGTTTATGGGCTGTTGTCTGAGCAGCCTAAAATCGCATTCAAGAGCAGCTCCACAAAAAATGCTGAAAAACACGCATAAATGTGTTTTTATCAGCATTCAGCATTTTTTGAGCTAAATTTAAGCTGGTGTGATTTTAAAAAATGCTGACGCCAAAAGACGTGCATAAATGCGATTACAAAACGCTGATAAAAGCGCGTTTTTAAAGCAGCGTTTTCCTGCCAGCAATCCGACGTCCAAAACGACTTTTTGGACATCCTGTGTGCATGGAGCCTAAGTCTACTAAGTATTTTGTAAAAGATTTTCTTCTTTTTAGTAATCGGCTATAACTAGTAGAATGTACTAACCTTCAGGAGAAACTTCAGTGGAAAATTTATCTTTAACAGAGCCGTGTTAGGTGCCATGAAAAGCGGAAGAGGTAAGTATTTATTATTTCGTTTACAGGTACTTCTTTTACTGGCAAATTTATTTAAGTGACATAAGGCTCCGAGCTTTTGAAACACACTACTCAGCTTTGGCCAGGCTGAAACCGAATAAATGGCGCGTTCAGCTTCGGGGTTTGAAGCTTAATGAAGAGTTGGGGCCAGCAGGAAAATGTGTTATTATTGTATTTATTTTAGTTCCTCTTTAATCACACTTAATTTATGTAGTGGAAAAACTCATCATTGGCAGTACAATGTCAAAAGTATACATAGAACGGTAAGAAAGATGCACAAGTATAAATCAGTCAAGACCTATTCATATGGGAGTTACATAAAGATTCTGTTTAGTGTAAATACCAATAAACATTTTCAGCATGAAATCATGCTAAGTTACACAAAAATTGATCCGTTGCTGTATTTATTTTAATTTTTCATATGATGTAATGTAAATTCAAAGGATATACATTTCTTTTAAGTTATTACAACAGACATGGTTCTTGAAGGTATATTTTGCTTCAGCTCAGCTGACCACATTCTAAAACCACAGTGACGATATCCTTCCTCAACATTACTAATTATAACCAGACTGTGCTCAAAAACTCTCTTTGACGAGGAGAGCAAATGGAGAAGTCAAGAAGTCACATTATGGGGGAGAGAATATATTCAATATGGGTCATGTTGCACATGGGTTACATACTTGACATGAATAAATTCAAATATATGCAGAGGTCTAATAATGTGCATTATTTACTAAGGTAGACATCTCTGGGTTTTTTTCTTCTAAAAGCAATTTAACGTCAATTTTTAATTGAACTATTTACTGATTATAGCAAGCAAAGTGAAGAGCGGAAAATTAAATACTAAGTTCACTGTAATCTTGATTTTTTTAGAGGTTGGACCCTCCAATTGTCTTTCACATCAATGGCTAGACTAAGTTGTTATGAGCAATTCAGTTACAAATTTTTAAGTGTATCTCTAGACAAAATATTTGGGAACTTTGGATTGTGTAAAGAATTTTTCGAACCCTGCTACATTTTTATTGATGTCTGTGTCCTTGGTGAGATTTACCATTTCTTTTGTTCTAGTAACCATTGTCACTAGGCCAGAAAGTTATTTAGAGCCAACATTTTACAGTTATTACTTAAACGGAAGATACAGTCAGGTCCATAAATATTGGGACATCGACACAATTCTAATCTTTTTGGCTCTATACACCACCACAATGGATTTGAAATGAAACGAACAAGATGTGCTTTAACTGCAGACTTTCAGCTTGAATTGGAATTTTTGGTATTGGAATTGATATTTACATCCAAATCAGGTGAACGGTGTAGGAATTACAACGGTTTGTATATGTGCCTCCCACTGTCTGCAGTTAAAGCACATCTTGTTCGTTTCATTTCAAATCCATTGTGGTGGTGTATAGAGCCAAAAAGATTAGAATTGTGTTGATGTCCCAATATTTATGGACCTGACTGTAAATGGCTTGCAAGAGTGGGCAACATTGAACAGATGGAGGACATCTGACCTCCGGCATGAGTCAGAGGAACATAAGGCCAGATGGTTTTATTGGGATCTTTTCCGCATCTCCGATTAATTCCTCCAATACTTTCAACCAGTGCTGGGACAAGGTCATCCAACGCCCAGGGCAAAGATGCCCCCCCCCCCCTCAGTTCATGATGTGCAAGCTTAGAGGACCCTATGCCCAGCAGTCACTCGCTTGTCAAAACCACTGTCACTACTCCTGCCAGCCTTATAACAGAAGGAAGACACACCCCATCCCTATAGTAAACAATTGTGCCCAGGGAAGCTTTCCCTCCTGCCCACCCCTTGGCCCTGCTTTCAACACTTACCTGCAATTTTAACTGCCTCATTTGTATTGAGGTTTCCTGCTCTTCAGGGGCGATTCCCTAAACCCTTTCCCACCCTGCTCCCCTTTCCCTGCATATTTTTCTTTTCTCCCTTTCCCTCCTTCATTCACTCCCTTTCTTGTGTTTCTCTTCCTCTTATACTTATTTAATCAAAAAATGGGTGTGCACAGACCCCTGTTGGACACCGCACATTAGACTTCCCCCTGTGACTCTGTAGTTACTTTCAATGGACAGAACGATCTCTATCAATGTGCGGTCATTTTCAGTATGACCTGACCAGATAGTTCTTTCAACTTATGTAACATGTTACATTATTAAGGCAGTTGCTTATCTTTGTCTTGCATTCCCAGGAAGGGTATAACCGCCTTTTGATTGTTCTTAAAGCAATTTCTATTGTTTGCATATTCTGTGAAGTTACTATCTCATTGTATCTGTAGCACACCTGTTATATATAAAAAAAAACAAAAAAAAACCAAAACAGGAGATAAGGCCACTTTCACTCTGCAGCATGGCCCGCTGTCGCGGTAAAGCGCCTCTTGTGTAGCAGCGCTGCAGCGCCACTTTTGAGGAGGGAGCGGGGGGCTTTTGACCCCCCGAGGTGGTTAAAAAGGGATTAAAAGCGTAGGTTTAGTGCCGCTGCCGAATCGCTTTGGTGCCCATTCATTCCAATGGGCAGGGTGGTTTAGGACCAGTGTATACACAGCTTCCGCACTGCCCCAAAGATGCTGCTTGCAGGAGTTCTGTGAACGTCCTGCCAGCGCACCACCCCAGTGTGAAGAGTCACATTGAGAAGAATTGGCAGGAGATTTGAGGGGGTTTTCAGGTGTTTTTTAGAGGCTATTTCTAGAGCTAAAATGCCTGAAAACCGCCTGTGTGAAAGTGGCCTAAGAGTAAAGATTCCATTAATAACACCTGTGTTGGTGGCAACTAAGGCTGACCATACATGTTCAATCATCTTGTACAATTTTCCTTTAGATTTACCAAAAACCATATAATATGAGGTCAAACAAACTAAACGACTATCAATTGTATCCAATTAGGCAGGCCCTTGCACTAAATAGTTTAATAAGGTAAATCTAAAGGAAAATTGTACAAGAGAATCGAGCATGTATGGCCAGCCTAAGGCTCAGTTCACACTGCCACGGCCTGAACGTCGCGTCACATTAACAGGCAACTTTTGACAGGTGACTTCAGTGTGACTTGATGTGACTTTGAAGCGTCTTGAAGCAACTTCAGGGAATGCCTGGGTAATCTTTATGTCGAATCCAATTCACATCAATTAAGATGAGGATGCGACTTGAAGGTGACTTCCATTAAAGTCTATTTGCAAAAGTTAGATAAACGTCATCTTTAAGTAGTACAGGAACCTTTTCTAAAGTCGGAGTGACTTCAGTAGTGCTAATTGAGACCACTGTCATTGGCTAAAATGGGATTTCACATATCACGCGACTTGGAGTCTCACAAGTTGGATCCCAAGTCGCGGCAATGTGAACCGAGCCTAAGAGGGGATTTCCCCTCATTCTGAGGAAATATCCACACAACAAAAAATGACTACTTTTAGTAGTACAGAAGAATGATTAACAAAAGCATTTCTATATCCGTATTTCCCTCAGTATCCTCTAGTGATTTCTCATTAAGCCTTAAAATGTGTGTATCCCTCCCTCCCAAATCTTACAGACATATCAGTTGCTATCTCCATAGCTGACCACATTTAAGGGATAAGTTCTCCTTTTCGGGCAGAATTTCACTTTTCATAATAAATAGAAGCGTTTTCCAATGCCATTTCTGGCCCAGCCCACCCAATGTGCTTTTCTCTCACTTTCCTCATTCAAATGATATTTATAATCTTGTCAGCCTTGTTGTATCTTTGAACAGATTTTCAGATTACATCACTTCCTGTAGCTTGTATCAGCATTCACTTCCTGTTAGGTCATCTCCCAGAAGCCTTCACTTCCTTGTTGCATCACAGAAGAGGGCATGATAGGACGTATTCAACACTCTGGGCCGCACCTCCCTCATTACAATATCACCTTCCACCCACTTGCAATCTGATTGTATAATCTCCCTTAGCTCTCCCACCAGCTATGTAGTACAAGGGCCTGCCTGATTTGATACGAATCAAATAGATTGTTTAGGTGTGTCTTTCTATTCCATAGTTCCGGTACATCTAAAGGTAATAATACAGAGATCGTACAATCAGATTGCAACTAATGGCAAAGCGCACATTTTCTTTGCAGTTTTCCATGCCTTTGGAAACACACAGATGTTAATGGAGCCCCTCATTGTTCTGTGTAAGCGCACCAATTTCACTTTCAGGCCCCATTCACACCTAGAGTAGTGGGAGCGCATGTTTTTTGGCTCATTTTTCCAGTGACACACATAGGGCAGCTTGTTGATTTCACGTGACAAAGTAGCTCATGGGACATTTTTGTAAAATATTCATTGCATTTGTCACCTGTTTTTTCATGTGGCACAATGTGTGTTTGGTTCTGTATTTGGTGTGCCGTGAACAATGAATGACACTGAAAGGACAACTAGGTCATTTTAGGTGTATAAATGTGGCCATACAGTATAAAATCTCCTTTAGATTTACCAAAACTATATAATAGGAGGACACACCATCTTTCCAATCACTCTGTATCCAATCAGGCAGGCTCTTTCACTACATCAGGGGTGTCCCGTGGGCTGCATGTGGCCCCAGGGAATTTAGCATGCACCCTGAGTCCATCCAAAGGGACACTGGGGAAGTCAGGTAAATTCACACATGGAGGAATGCCAGGGGTGCTGTGAAAACTTACTTGATAGGTGAAGAATAAGTTCAGCTGGTAAACTCCTTCCTGGGTCATACTGGCTTCTCTGTCCTGTGTGTCTATCCTCTGTATAGCAGGAAGATTATGAAATGATCTGCAAACTACATCCATGGATGGAGGTAGGCCTGGTCTCCAAAAACAAAGAAAACATGTATTTTTGTAGAACAGAGGCACATTACTGGTATATTGGTACGTAGGGGAGCTGGATTTTAGAGGAAAAAAAGGAAGGTGAACTTAGCCTTTAACCACTTGCTGACCAGCCGCCATCAAGGTCACTCGCCTGCTCAAACCGCCGTCATATGACAGCGGGAGCATGTATTGTGGGTGAGCGCGCACAGCCAGAGGCGCGCTTGCATGCTCACTGGCTAGCAGGGGAGCCAAGCACCGGATGGGGCGGACTCAATATCTGCTGGCCACCCGTGATCGCTCCCCAAAGTGACAAAACAGGGATCTGCGAGTGTAAACAAGTAGATCTCTCTTCTGACAGGGGAAAGGAGAGTGATCGTCTGTTCTCAGTAAATGGGAGCAGTGATCTCTTTCCTCCCCCCCGTCATCCCAGCCCCCACACAGTCAGGCTCGGTTTACACAAGGGTGACTTGCGCTCCGACTTGTGTCCCCTCAAGTCGCTCCAAGTTGCTTGACATCTTAAATCCCATTGAAATGAATGAGAGCCGTCTTAATGTACACTACTGAAGTCGCTTTGACTTGAAAAAAGGTTCCTGTACTACTTCAGGGCGACTTCTATCTGACTTGTGCCCATAGAATTCAATGGAAGTCGCCTCCAAGTCGGATCCCCATCTATATTGAAGCGACTTTCCAGGAAAAAGAAAATAATTTACACAGGTACTCCCCATAAATTTTGCATTACAGCAAACAGTAAAACATTTTGTTTTTTTCAATATTGTCGCTCTTTTTTGTTTATAGCGGTGATTAGAAGTGACACAGAGGTGATCAAATACCACCAAAAGAAAGCTCTATTTGTGGGGGAAAAAGGACGTCAATTTTGTTTGGGTGCAATGTTGCACGACCGTGCAATTGTCAGTTAAATTGGCGCAGTGCCGAATCACAAAAAGTGCTCTGGTCAGAAAGGGGGTAAATCCTTCTGTGGCTGAAGTGGTTAAGCATGCTGCATTCTAATCTTTTGAAAGATCACCTTAAATTCCTATACACATTCAAAACTTTTATAAAAATACACACGATCCCACCATCCTGGCAGTTGACCAAACAGTCACTGGAGGCTGCGTTATGAGAAGACAAAGAAAGTTATATTTTCCCTCATGCTTTAGACTTACTTGGCATGGGGGAAAATGTGCGACCTGATGGTGAATCAGAGCTATGGGGGAATGGAGGGAAAAAAGGAATTACAAGTAATAAGTACTTGCTCAGGTATTTTGGACACCCTTGTGAGAGATCAGGGCAAGGCAATAGTGAGTAAAGCTTGCTTAAGGCCCTTATCCACATAAACATATATAAAATAAGCAGCATTTTTTCTGACAGAATCTGGCAGATAAAACACCTCTAATGTTATAATATGTATGTGTGTAATGTGTTTATGTATAAAAGCGTTCTACTGGCCAGAATATTCATTTATTCTGCCCATTGAATACATTTACACGCATATGCACACTTTTATGTGCGTCTACACGTATATGCGCGTTTTTTCTACTTAAAGCGGAGGTCCGCCCACTGTAGCTGCTGACTTTTAATAATAGGACACTTAACTTTCCTGGAGTCCAGCGATGTCGGCAATGCAGCTGATGTTTCCATCAGCTGTAGGGTGCTGCCGCCGCTATTGTTGGTAAGGGAGCCAGGCAGTGTAGCCTTTCAGCTTCACATCTGGGTCCCTACTGTGCATGCGGGAGGGAGGGAGGAGGGAGCCGGGCCGCGGCCCGGTCCCCCGGAAGTGGGGACACAATACCAGGTATCTACTCCACCCTAAAAGGTGCCAAATGTGGCACTGGAGGCGGGATCCGATAAACGGAAGTTCCAGTTTTGGGTGGAACTCCGCTTCAAAAGTGGATTTGGCGTATTTTGTTTTCCTACCTGTAAACACTTCTCTTTAAATACTCCTGTGAATGCCGATGTCTACATGGCCACATGGGCTAACATAGAGGGGCTTTTTCACAGGCAAAAAAAATGCTGAATGTCTGTATAAGCGGTGTCTTTCAGACTTTGTGTGCATGAGCCCTAAAGCCCCTTTCACATGATCTGAACGCTCGGATCCACCTGTCTGTTTTTCAGGCGGATCCGAGCGGGCCACCATAGACCTCTATGGGCAGGCAGAGATGTGTCAGCTGACACCCGTCTGCCATCCGATCCATCAAGATCTGCTGTATGGGTGATCCATCAAGATGTATGGGTGATACATTCACCATCCGTCTAGAGGATCTGATAGGATTGCATGAAAACAGACAGGCAGATCCGTTTTCATCCGATCTGTCTATAGAGAGCAGCAGGGATCTGACAGGTCCGTCCCTGCACAGAGAGCAGAGAGGGAGCTGTCATCTGCCAGCTCAGCGGAGATCAACAGAGCGATCCCCTGCTGAGCGGTGGACCCCATTGAGTGTGAAAGGGCCATAAACCTATTGTCAGGTAAACTCTAATTGCAGTTCACACCTCCCTCACCTTTCCATGTCACCTCTCTGTCACCCTTCACCTTATTGCTCACACCTCCCTCACCTCTGTCATCTCTCCTTCACCCATCAGCTGATTGCTAACACCTCACTCACATATCCCTGATACGTGTCTAACTTGCCCTTGTCCTCTCTACTTCCATCTGGAATTGGAATCCCCTAATCGCCATCAACCCCTGTTGCCTGCCCACATCTCACACACCTCTCCCAAACTTTTACAGGCGGTTGAGCTTTTTTACGCCCCTCAATGTTCAAGGTAAACAAAAAATAAATGCCCCCCCCCATGTTAGCCTGTGTATCCATGTACATTATAAGTATTTACAGGAGTTTCGAAGCAGGGACACTCAGAGACAGAAAAAACTTCACACCAAAGCCAAGTTCAGGAGAGGAGCCTTTGAGCCTGAAAAAAAGTTCAAAAGCACCAAAACGCACATAAACGCGTGTTAAAGCTAGGCTTATTAATTAACATTCTGGCCAATAGAATGCATTAACACCAGACTTATGAACACAAGTTAATAAACATGCAAAAATGTGCCTTTTTACCGCATTTTTCTGCTGCTAAACTCCTGTAGTAGAAAAAGTGTCATATAGAATACAGTGTGCATGTGGCCTTATACTAATATATCCCGAAGCATTCCCATTCTTAAAGCGGAGTTCCACCCAAAAGTGGAACTTCCGCTTTAAGGGAAGGTGACCCCCTGACATGCCACAATTGTCATGTCATTTTTTTGCGTGGGGGGCAGGGACCTTGTTGTTTTCACACCTTGAGTCCCAGGTCCACTTCCTCTCCTAGAGCCACATCTCCAGAAGGAAGTTCACCTTCTCCCGTCCCTCTTGGCGATCTTCTGGGACAAGTCACAGGTCCCAGAAGATACACCGGCCATTCACCAGGCGCAGCTTGACTCCCGCATGCACAGAGCGTGCCAGGCTTTGAAGCCAAAGGCTTGGTGCCCACACTTGTGATGCCGGCACCGCGGTGGGGGGGGTGGAGAAGAATGAGCCCTCGGGCGACCGCATCGCTGGAGCCAGGGACAGGTGAGTGTCCGATTGTTTGAACTGGGTGGAACTCCACTCTAAGTGGGTTCACGCTATTACGAATTGGTTTCACCGCATCCGATTTGCATGTCAGGAGTCTGTGACCGGCTCTCAATGAAGTCGGTTCACATATCTCCAGGGCGGCTGCGGAGCAAGTTGCACAGGAGTCCTGTGCATCTTCTAATCCGTTTCAGGTCCGAATTCAGCCAAAAATTCGGTCCGAAATCAGAACCTGAAACGGTTAACAGGGATGCACTGGACCCCCGCTGTGAGCCGCTCCGCATGGCAGTGTCAACCCAGCCTAAAATGGGCACACTTTTGCTAGCGCTTAATTCATGGCAGAATGAAGGGTTACAGGGGAAATTTACTAACACTAACAGGGACATTTATTTAACAAGTCTTCTGCTTTTGAGTTTTGCACTTTGGCCATTTTGATTGGAAGGTCTGGGCCCAGAATTATGTCACTTTAATGCATGGGAGGTCATTCATCTCAACAGGTGCCAAAATTGCACATAGTCTCTTCTGCATTAAATATTGAACCACTTGACCCCCCAGGCCTTTTCTGGCACTTTTTACAATATTTCTTGCTAAATTGGTGGGTTTTGCAGTTTTTTATGTCACGCGGTGTTTGCGCTACGTTTTTCATGCTTTGCAATTCTCATTTGTTTTTACATACCGTGCAGTCCTATATAGACTACACCAGGGAATGCAAAGGCACCACAGATGTGCCTTACATTTTTTATTGGGAGTGGGTGTCATTTCAGGCAACAAAATAGCTATAATCATTTGTGTGTTTAGGTGTTTTTTTTACCGTATATAATGCAAGTGTAATCTGGGTATGTACATGTGAGTGGACACAACAGGAAATGTGATATTTATCA
>BLSH010502800.1:503784-514311 GCA_018402905.1 Glandirana rugosa
ACATTTCTTCTTTAGCGATATGTATCGAAAAAACTTCGGCGAGGTCAGACCAGAGATCGGTCCCCGCATTGATCTTGGAAGTCCCGGGGCCACGTTCTTTAATACTTCCCGGGGGACCGGTCCCGGGAAGGGAGAAGGGTGACTAGGACCTCGGGAAATGAGGATAGCACCCCGGGAAATAATACCATGGCGTCACCCCGGGAAAGTGTTCAAGACGTCGTCCAGGGGAAAGACGGTAGAAGTCCGGAGGGGTACCACCACTTTACGGTCCCGGGCCAGTGTAAAAGCCCCCCAACAGAGCTCCTAAAAAAATTGTAAAAATAAAATTGTAAAAGAAATAAAATGAAATGGTAAAAAAAAATAATACATTTAAAATAAAAATTAAAAACTACTGACTCCAGTGAGGGAACTATCAGGATTGCAAAGGTTGCAAATGTGACCGGGCCCTGGCATTTCACCACCATGGGGAGGCCTGAAGATGGCAGAAAGGGGACCTGCTGCAGAACTTGTGAAAGGGCCCCACTGCGGTACCATAATAAAGGGCCCCACGATAGGAGTAAAGGGCTCCAGGATCAGTGGGAAGAGGGAAGGGCCCTGGCCAGGGGGCCCTTCATAATTTCTTGCACCGGGGCCCTGAAGGTTCTAGTTACGCCCCTGGCTAGAGACCAGACTGGAGCGGCTTCAAAAAAGCTATGTATAGCGATTTCTTCTTTACAGGGCTAGATAAGTTAGTCTTAGATCATGGATGCCAGTAGATTTAAAGGTTTTAGTGTTAGGGTGGACTTCTACTTTAATGCTTTATAGTCCCTTTAAAAAAGAGAGGCCTCTATTGCAGGGTGAGTACAACCCAATGTAAAGCAAAGCCAGGGTTTCCTCATGTGCCCACTCCCATCTTTCAGCTGATATTATGTCAAAACCTCTATTGGATGCTGAGTTGCATTTGTGACATGGCGTAAGTCTTACTTTGGTAGATTTTCCTACAAGCTTCATACAAAAAAATCTCATCAGTACATTAAATAATGTCATCAGCAACTTGAAACTACTTGAAAAATGTGAAACTACTTCAAAATTTTGTATGCTTTTAACATTTAATTTTGGAACGAATGAAAATATCCTGAACGAAAAACACATCCATCGTTCGAGAAAATCTTTTATTCTTTTTTTACTAGTAATGGCAGCGATCTGAGATTTTTAGCGGGACTGTGATATTGTAGCAGACATGTCGGACACTTTTGACACTTTTTTGGGACCATTGACATTTATACAGTGATCATTGCCATGAAAAATGAATGAATGAAAAATAAATAAATAAAAACCCCATAAATTAATTCTCATCGTTTGTAAACGCGGCAACTTTTGTGCAAACCAATCTACAGCGATTGCGATTTTGTTTACCAAAAATATTAGGAAGCATATATATCAGCCAAAACTGATGAATAAATTTGTTTTTATATATTTTTTTGGATATGTATTTTAACAAAAAGCAAGAAATATTGGGTTTTTTGTTTATAGCAGTGATCAGAAGTGATGCACTGGTGATCAAATACCACCAAAAGAAAGCTCTATTTGTGGAGAAAAAAGGACGCCAATTTCGTTTGGGTAGAACGTCGTACGACCGCGCAATTGTCAGTTAAAGTGATGCAGTGCCGAATTGTAAAAAGTGCTCTGGCCATAAAGGGGAAAATCCTTCCAGGGCTGAAGTGGTTAATGCATTCTATTCATTCTGTATGTAGCAGCCCCCCTACTACTTACCTGAGCCCCATCTCTATCCAGCGATGTACACGAGTGCCTCGGCTATCCGTACTCTCCCTCCTAATTGGCTGAGACACAGCAGCGGCACCATTGGCTCCCGCTGCTGTCAATCAAAGTCAGTTAGCCAATCAGGAGAGAGACATAGCTTAGCTCAGGTGCCCCCATAGCAAGCTGCTGGTTGAGGGGGCACTCAATTGGAGGGAGGGGCCAGGAGCACCGAAGAGAGACCCGAGAAGAGGAGGATCCGGGCTGCTCTGTGCAAAACCACTGCGCAGAGCAGGTAAGTATAAGGCCTCATACACACGGGCGTAATAGCAAAACCATCGCCAAGCAAAAATTGGCGTCAAAAACGCGATTTCGTCTGCGTTTTGCATCGGCGTTAATGCGCGTTAGTGAGCGTCAGTGAGCGTCGGTGTCAATAGGCATTTTGTTTAAAAAAAGCATTCCTCTGCTATTTATTAACCTGAAAACGCTGGCGCTAAAAACGCTGGTTAACGACGCTAGGCTGTTAATGCAAGCATTTTGTGGGCTCAGCGTTAAAGAACAGCCTCGGAACGCACGGGTCCTGCGTTCTATTTACAGCTTAAGAATGCCGACGCCATCTACAACTCAAAAACGTCAGCGTTTGTATGGGGCCAATGAATAACATGGAGAGCTGCAAAAAACGCGGCGGTAAAAACCGTCCGTGTGTATGAGGCCTAACATGTTTGTTATTTTAAAGAAAAAAAAGGAGACTTTAATATCACTTTAACTCCACCTCCTATTTTTCCCCCTCTTAACCATGCTGTGCCAAAAAAATATATTCTCACACCCAGCAATCCAGTGATGTTCTTTGGAGATCTGCTGCTTCCCTCCCTACATCTCCATAGGGTGCCAGCTGTCTCTCTTATGGGTTGTGCAGTGTATGCGGTGCATTGTCAGGGGGGTGGCTACAAAACAAATAATTAGTTGGTTAACCTCAACCCCCCCCCCCCAATAATGCAGCATATGCGCCATAGAGTACCCCGCGGCCTCCTCAGACCCATTACATGGGTATACCAGGATGCTGCAGACACTGTAAACATTATTCTGACCTAGGCCAGAAATAAGGAAGTGTGGGGAGGGGGCCCCCAAAAAAGGTATTTTCCCCACATAAACATGTAAATACATAATCAATCCTGTTAGGGGTCATGATTTAAAGTCAATGAGGGGGGCTTTTTAATTATTACAAAATTAACTTACTGAAAACAAACTTCTACTGGTTCATGGTCAGCTGTATGGTAGAAGGGTGCTAGTCTTAATATTAACTGGTAGAGAAGTCAAAGCTCTGTAAATAGCCTGGGAATCTGAGCCTAAGTCCTGGGCACCTTCCCAGGTACAAAAGAACTGAACTGTAGACAAGCTCAGGTACTAGCAATCATTGCGAGTTTCTCAAACATTACCTCTTATGTACTGTAAGTTTACACACTTTAGTAGACCTGACAATTTTGTGTGCCCTGCATATTTTTTTTCTTGTTATTAAAGCAAATTAAATGGCTAATTGGGGTCGGGCTTTTACCATAATGTGCTAGTATGGAAAATTGAAAAATTGGACAAGCATTCTGTGATATCTTTAGGTACCTTAAAGGATACTTGGGGATATATTAGCATAAAAGGTGGTTAATTGAGCAAAAAAGAATAAGTGCATTTTTTTGAAAGTGCATTTGTTGTTTAAAGTGTAACTGTGGCCAGACTAATGCCATTCATCTATTCGCATATTCTTACTAAGCTTTAAATGATCTTTAAAACATTAACCTCTGTAGCTTCAGGTACTGTGGAATAATTCACCCTGTAACCACTTCCCAACCACGTAATGTGTATGCACTGGGGCAGTGTGGCGCGATAGCGTGAATCGCCCTTTATAAACGGCGATTCATGCTCGCCACGTGCTCCCTGAGTGTGGCAGCAGGTCGGATGGGCTCGATGTCCACCGGCGACTCGCGATCGCCTGTTAGAGAGGAGGAACGGTGAACCGCCAATGTAAACACGGCGGTTCCCCGTTCTGACAGGCGGCATGACAGTGATCTACTGATAAATGTAATCGGGATCCATCATGCTCCTGCCAGCCCAGCCCCCATACAGTTAGAACACACATAGGGAGCACAGATAAGCCCTAGATTGCCCCCCTGCAGGTTAACCCTTTCCCTGCCAGTGACATTTATACAGTAATCAGTGGCTATTTTTAGCTCTGATCGCTGTATAAATGTCAATGGCCCCAAAAAAGTGTCAAAAATGTCCAATTTGTCCGCCGCAATATCGCAGTCCCGATAAAAATCGCAGATCGCCGCCATTACTAATAAAAAAAAATAGTAGAAACGCTATAAATTAATTCTCATGATTTGTAAATGCGGCAACTTTTGCGCAAACCAATCAATATAGGCCTATTGCAATTTTTTTGTTTACCAAAAATATGTAGAAGAATATATATTGGCCTAAACTGACAAATACATTTGTTTTTTTATTAATTTTTTTTCTGGACATGTGTTATAGCAAAAAGTAAAAAATATTGTTTTTTTGTTTATAGTACAAAAAATAAAGAACACAGAGGTGATCAAATACCACCAAAAGAAAGCTCTATTAGTGGGAAAAGAAGGAAATCAATTTTGTTTGGGTACAACGTCGCACGACCGCACAATTGTTAGTTAAAGCGACGCAGTGCCAAAT
This sequence comes from Glandirana rugosa, assembly GCA_018402905.1. Taxonomy (NCBI): domain Eukaryota; kingdom Metazoa; phylum Chordata; class Amphibia; order Anura; family Ranidae; genus Glandirana; species Glandirana rugosa. The sequence goes on from BLSH010502800.1 coordinate 508,219, forward strand.
CTCAAAAAGTACACTGGTCAGGAAGGGGGGTAAATCCCTGCATTCACTATATCTGGTCTCCCACAGTACACAGAACATTGAAATGCAATTATTTCAGTAAATGTATACTGCCAAATACCTTTTCTCATCAGCAGTTAGAGCAGTCTTGTGACTTATATCAGTGTCTAGTTAAAGCTTGTAGGAGTAGATTTCATTCTGCTCTGGCTGTCCTATAAGGCTGCAGCCCCTGACACTTTGTCTGGACAGTGCTGATTGGCCCTGTGCTAATCACATGCACTCTCCCAAGAAAAAAGAAACACTCTCTAGCAATACACACCAAACTGAGCATGTGCAGCTTGTCCCCAAGGCTCTGTTCTATCAGGAGATGGATTGGGGACAGTGGAAGAAGTGGAGGAACAGAAAAGAGAGGATCAAATAGCCTTTTTACACAGTGCAGAAGATTAACTCCTTAGGTTCCACATTGAGTATGACAAGCATGCTTTACTATACAGACTGATTTTACTGTTGTGGGTTTAGTAACACTTTAACCCCTTCCCGACCGCCCCATGTAGATATACTGAGGCAGGGTGGCTGTTCTGCGCTAAATCACGTACTAGATACGTGATCTGGCACTTCCGAGTCTATGGCACACGTGCCGCTGCCGACGACCCGCTCCCACTGTGATTGGACACAGCGGAAGCCAATCAGCGGGTCTGGCGGAAATTCGGGAGACAGGCAGAATGAGGGTCTGCCTATGTAAACAAGGCAGACCGCCATTCTGTGACAAGGGAAGGCAGTGATCTTTGCCTTTCCTCAGTACAACCACCCCCCACACAGTTACTAAGCCCACCCAGCTAACACAGTTAACCCTTTGATCGCCTCCTGACTTTAACCCCTTGCCTGTTGGTGTCATTAGTACAATGACAGTGCATATTTTTTTAGCACTGATCGCTGTATTAGTGTCACTGCTCCCCAAAAAATGGCAAAAGTGTGTTAGGTGTCTGATTTGTCCACCACAATATCGCAGTCCACTATAAGTCGCTGATCGCTGCCATTACTAGTAAAAAAAAAATATATATATAAAAATGTCCCACAGTTTGTAAATGCTATAACTTTTGCGCAAACCAATCAATATATGCTCTTTGGGATTTTTTTTTTTTACCAAAAACATGTAACAGAATACATATTGGCCTAAATTGATGTAGAAATTTGATTTTTTTACATTTTTTATTGGGTATACTTTATAGCAGAAAGTAAAAAATATTTTTTGTTCAAAATTGTCGGTCTTTTTTTGTTTATAGCGCAAAAAATAAAACCCGCACAGGTACAGCATTGCACGTCAACGCAATTGTCAGTTAAAGTAACACAGTGCAGTATCGCAAAAAATGGCCTAGTCAAGAAGGGGGGTAAACCTTCCGGAGCTGAAGTAGTTAAAGTATATATCAGCTATACTGAAGTCTTTGGAGTTTATGCACTCGAGTAGTAGAGACTGTCCACCTAGCAAAGTGAATCTTCACCTTGCAAAGTCATCCTTAGTAAATAAGGTCAACTTGTGAGCAGTTAGCTAGGCAAGTACTACTCTTTTAGAATATTAACAGCATGGCCTAAGCCAGCTTAACTCACCCTGCTCTCTTCTCCCAGCAGTGACTTAGCAGCCCTCTAATCTCTAATGAAAACACAGAGCAGGTGCTCTGAGAGGGGCGAGCAAAGGGAGCTGCCAACATAACTTCAGTGCTTCTGCTGTGAAGCATGAGGATGGATTGCTCCATAGTACCTGCAGCTACAGAGGTTACTGAGAGCATATTTTGCTGTTTGGTAAAAATATGAAAACATAAGATCCCAACAGGTCACAGGTTCACTTTAAAGGGCTCCAGTAAGGTGAATGAATGATGCTTGAGTTACGATCTTTAAATCCTCAACAAATGTATTTAATCAAATGAAACAGCAGTACATCTCATGGGAGGTGATGTGCGAAGGAGCTATGTAAGGGTCTTCACACTTGTGTGTTTTGATTTTTATTGTTCTTTTTTGGTGTATGCATTTTTAAGACTTTGTAAAGCTTGCATTGGTAAGTGAATCTTTGTGCATTTTTTCTTTTTTTATTTGTCTCCATTATGTTAACCACTTCAGCCCCGGAAGGATTTCCAGCTTTAGGACCGGAGCCCTTTTTGCGATTCGCCGCTGCGTCGCTTTAACTGACAATTGCGCGGTCGTGCGACGTTGTACCCAAACTAAATTTGCATCCTTTTTTTCCCACAAATAGAGCTTTCTTTTGGTGGTATTTGATCCCCTCTGCGTCATTTCTGATCGCCGCTATAAACAAAAGAAGAGCGACAATTTTGCAAAAAAACCCAAATTTCTTACTTTTTGCTAAAATACAAATCCAAAAAAAAAATATAAAAAAACATTTTTTTCACTGTTTTTGGCCAATTTATATTCTTCCTCATATTTGCGATAAAAAAATCGCAATCGGCGTTTATTGATTAGTTTGCGCAAAAGTGGTCGCGTTTACGGATGATTAGAATTCATTTTTTGGGTTTTTATTATTTTTTTATTTTTTACTAGTAATGGCGGCGATCTGCGATTTTTAGCGGTACTGCGATATTGGGACAGACATGTCGGAACGTTTTGACACTTTTTTGGGACCATTGGCATTTATACAGCGATCAGTGCTATAAAAATGCACTGATTACTGTGTAAATGTCATTGGCAGTGAAGGGGTTAACCTGCAGGGGGCGCTCTAAGGGTTAAGTATGTTCCCTGGGCGTGTTCTTACTGTAGGGGGACTTCCCTAACAGGAGAAGGGAAGTGGTCACAGCCTTCATGTAAGGAAGGCTGTGATCACAGCCCTTCCCCCTCACACAGAACGGAGGTCCGTGTTTACATACACGGACCTCCGTTCCTTCACTCCGGGGGGGGGCATCGCGGGTAGCCGGCGGCAATCGAAGCCGCCGCACCCGCTCCCTGGCCCCCCCCCCGAACACAGTGAGCGCGCTCACTAGGCTCTGTATCGCGGCCGCCGTCGTATGACGGCGTTTCGCGTTACAGAGCCACTCTGTCGCCGTCATTTGCCGATCAGCCGTCGGCAAGCGGTTAATAATCATCTTAAAAACCTTGTCTTTTAAGTCATTACGAGTGGTTTTGTGTGTAAGAATGGCATTAAACGTACCCTACATGCATGTTTTTTTACCACACACTAGTTGACTTAGCTTGTTATTGGACTTGAACTGCATTTTCCCCTTGAGTAAGGTTTACCACAGTGAGGTTTGCCACAGAGGAACACAGAAGTGTGACTCCATTTTATTGTTGCATTATCACTTCTGCTTTCTTTTTAACCTTGCAGTAATTCAAATGTTTTGCCAAGTGCCTTTGTTTATTAAAACCCAGTGTGCTTTTGGTCAGAAATTACTATCAAAATCAAAAGCAAGGTGATTGTCTGATTTTTCGTTGTGTGAGCGATATACTAAAATGCACATACTAAAAACATTAATTCACTTGCTGGGTTTTGGCTTCAACATTTCATTTCTTGCTGAAGCTGATGGGTGAAGCATTCTGGAAGATGCAATCAAGATATGAGCTAATATTTATCTGGGGAATAGTTAAACAGCTGTTTGATACAAGGCAGATTGGTCAAGTTACTATGTGATATCATGAGAACGTCTCTGGAGAAGACACTGTAAACTTTGGCTTTAAAAACAAAAAAGTGGGTTTAATCTGTTCATGAACATTATTAGATTGCACTATACAAACAAAATTTTGGTGCAGGCTTGAAATGAAGTAAAATAAAAAAAGAAAACAAAATCAAAGCTTCATATTGAAATGACATATTGGAGAAAACTGGGTGGGGTGGTTTGATTTAAAGCTAAAGTTAGATATAACTTTTTTTACATAGCTACATTGGTCCAGCGTAGACTGATTTAAGCATGTGTGTGCCATACCTGTGGGATCCCCTTGGAAGCTGGAAACAGTGCTACTATAGTAGAGCAAGTGTTGGGGCGCAACTCTGATGGTACATAAGATTATTATTTAAAATTTAAAATGTATATCAATATGGTGGATAATTCTGACATGCATGGGGGAGACAACCTAGGGAAGGGGAGGGAAGATAATAGTACAATAATATAATGAGTGGATAACACATTAATAAACCATACTAAAAAAATAATAAGGAATAAAACATAATAAAGAGGAAGGGGGGAAAAAAAAGGAGAGGGGGGACGGGGGACAATAAAAACCTGGGGAGAATATTGGACTAAGTCCGTATGGTGTGCAATTCTGCGCTGAGGGCAGCCTGAATGGCGTGGACCCGGATCCAGCAGTCCACTGATACTGTAACAGAAAAAACAAAGGAAGGCGCCTCTGAGTGCAGCAGCAAAGTATAGGTTTTAATAGAACAGATTAAAAACACTCACAGATTTCAAGTGTTAATGGGCATGCAACGACTATCCCTCCAGGGAGGGTTTCCACACGTCAATGTCCTCAGCTTAGTCGGGTGAAAGAGCTGTCCCATGCCGCTCCTGCGGCCGCCATAATGTTTGTAAAAAAGCCGGCTGAGCAGCACGATACAGGTGGAGGCTTGGGAAGCGCTGCCGAGTGTGTCCGAGGGTGATGACGTCACTGTAGCGCGACGCGTTTCCTTAGCTGCAGGTCCGATGTTTAGGGATCCTGCGCTACTTCATCAGGCAGGTAGAGGGAGCCGGTGCAATGGAAAAGATACATGCAAAAGTCCTTATATATATGTATACACGCCTAGCATGTTATTAAGGAGGAGGGGGGGCGAGGAGAAAAGGTGGAACAGAGAATAAATAACACGATCCAAAAGGTGCTACTATAGTGATCACTGCTGTCTTCAGGCTAACCCGCTGTTTACTGAAAAACATTTTCTCAATAAAAGCAAAGACTTCTCTGATTGGATAAGGTAGAGGTCATGACATCACCTCCCCACATCATCCAATCATGAGAATGTTTTGCATTCATTGAGAAAATGCCCAAGCTGTCTCCTGTGTTCACAAGGCAGTAGGGCAGCCAATTGGCACGGGACATGGGAGGTGGTGGAGATCACTGCAGTAGCGGTGCCTACTACAGTGATTTCCAGCTTCCAAGGGACCAAGCTGGACCAATGTAACTATGCAAAAATGTCCATATCTAAACTTCAGCTTGATGATGCCCTTTATTGACTAACTTGAGTTATTACAGATGCACACAGAATTTGGTACAGCTGTGCATGGTAGCCAATCAGCTTGTAACTTCAATTTGTTCAATTAAGCTTTAACAATAAAACCTGGAAGCCGATTGGCTTCTATGGACAGCTGAACCAGATTCTGTGTGCACCAGTTTTAGTAACCCCCTGTGTGTGTGTGTTTGCAACACTAAAGGTAGTATAAAATACTGAAGTAATTCATTTTTCTGATGGAAAAGAGTAGTTTGATGTGTCAGTCTGCTATGTTTGGAATTTTGCAGTGAAGGTACTTGAGGACTGATGCATGCTTTTGTAGAGGAACTTCAGGAACGATTAACCAGACTCTTAAGTGTTTTTCAATAAAGCAGTACTTATTGTCACTCTTTAGTTAGCCCCTACATGGCATGATTATCACAACTAATGCTTAAACTTGTTGCATTGCTTGCCAATATCAAGCCATGGATGACCACTATTCATCAACCTAGTCCTAACACTCTGTGAATGCTGGGGTGGAAATCAAGAGAATGGCACTGGCACTACATCTCTGTCATTTTACAAGTTTCATTTGTAATAGAACTGAACTGCAGAAAAGATGACGTTGAAAAAGTTATCTTTGGATAAAATATGAGAGGGTAGATAATGCCAAAGACTGTGTCTTGTTTGCATTAATTTGCTATATTTTGTATTTAATCACTTATCCATATTGTTTGGAAAAGGAAACAAGCGTAGACAGGGCTAGCGGTATGGTACCCAGCACAAGGAAGCAGCACACTCGGAGCCCACAGGAGGTTCACGGTATTATATATATATATATATATATATATATACAGTATCTCACAAAAGTGAGTACACCCCTCACATTTATGTAAATATTTTATTTATTTTATTTTGTATTATATTTGTTACAATGTAAAGTAGTGAGTGTACAGCTTGTA
>BLSH010502800.1:522897-541862 GCA_018402905.1 Glandirana rugosa
AGAGGTAACTGAAGTTACTCCAAGCCCCAGTTCAAGCCCATTTCAAGCCCCGCCTTGAACTTGAAAAAACGCTTCAAGCGGACTTGGGTGGCTTGGGCTTGTTGGTCCACAGGCGAGTTGAGATTAAGACTGGAAATTTTTCTCAAACATACTAAGTGACGGTACAGGCCTGTCCTTACATTGTCTCAAATGTGATACCATCGAAGAAATCTGTCTGTCTCAAGATCAATTGGCGAATTGTTGGCGGGGTATCTGTTAACTGCAGATGTCCCGCCAACGAATTAAGACCCTCCTGCAGAGGCGCGCGGGAACCGCGATTCTGGGAGGACGTCAATAGACGTCCTCCCAGAATTAAGCAACCGCCCTGTAGACGTCAATTGTCTATGGGGCGGTTGTTAAGCGGTTAACTAGAACTCTGTCTGTCTAAAGAAGCTACCATAGTGTAAACTCTGTTACATTCCTGTCCGGACATGGCAGTGAATCATACAAACTCTTTTTAAAGGTCAGAATTAGAGTTGAGCGGACACCTGGTTGTTCGGGTTCGGTGGGTTCAGGCGAACTTCGCAAAAAAGTTCAAGTTCCGCCCCGAACTTTACCCGAACTTGACCCCGAACCTCATTGAAGTCAATGGAGACCTGAATTTTTGGGCACAAAAATGGCTCTAAAAAAGTCCTGGAAATGGCTAGAGGGCTGCAAAAGGAAGCAAACTGGGGGTAAGAGAAGGACAAGTGCCCTGCAAACAAATGTGGATAGGGAAATAACTTAAATAAAATCACATAAAAAAAATAAAAAATGGAGGAGGAGGTGGATGTGGAGTAGGAGGTTGAGGAGGCAGCGACCGTGGCAGTGTAGGTGGTGGAAGTGGCGGTGGAGGAGGAGGTAGCCAACACTGTTTTTTGTTCGTTTTTTTTTTTTTTTCTAATTGGGGTAGCCCCTAAAATATTGAGACATATTTTTTTAAAAAAAGGATACGTTCACTTAAGTATACCAATGGCTGTGTGAGGCCGGTATAAATGGCTATTCTGCACAAGGTACAGACAAGTCTTGTGGGATCCATGCCTGGTTCATTTTAATAAAGGTTAGCTTGTCCACGTTGGCTACGGACAGGCGGTTGCGCTTGTCTGTAATAACGCCCCCTGCCATGCTAAACACACGTTCAGACAATACACTGGGTGCAGGGCAGGCCAGCACCTCCAAGACATAAAGGACAAGCTCAGGCCACGTGCCCAATTTGGAGACCCAGAAGTTGAATGGGGCAGACCCATCAGTCAGTACGTGTAGGCGCGTGCACACATACTGTTCCACCATGTTGCTGAAATGCTGCCTCCTGCTAAGACGCTGCCTATCAGCTGGTGGTGCTGTTTATTGTGCCGTGCTGCTGACAAAGCTTTTCCACATTTCGGCCATGCTAACCCTGCCTTCTGAGGTGCTGGCGGTGCCACAGCTGCGTTGGCGACCTCTTCCTCCTCCTTTGCCTTCGCCTTGTGCTTTCACTGAGCCCCCGGTGTTATTTGGGAATGCCCTCAGCAGCGCGTCTACCAGTGTGCGCTTGTAGTCGCGCATCTTCTGATCACGCTCCAGTGAGGGAATTAAGGACGGCACGTTGTCCTTGTAACGGGGATCCAGCAGGGTGGCCACCCAGTAATCAGCACAAGTTACAATGTGGGCAACTCGGCTGTCGTTGCACAGGCACTGCAGAATGTAGTCACTCATGTGTGCCAGGCTGCCCAGAGGCAAAGACAAGCTGTCCTCTGTGGGAGGTGTATCATCTGTGTCCTCCGTATCCCCCGAGCCTTGCTCCAGTGATGCCCACGAGCTGTGTTGGGTGCCACCCTGCTGTGAACACAGTTCCTCCTCCTCATCCTCCAGAACTGTGCCTTGGCTTGAAAATTTTTTACCTGACCTATGCTGGTGCAGGAACCCACCCTCCGAGCCACTTGTGAATGACTGGCCTGATAACCATGGAAATGACCCCTCTTCCTCCTCCTCCTGTGCCACATCCTCTTCCATCATCGCCCGAAGTGTTTTTTCAAGGAGACATAGAAGTGGAATAGTAACACTGAGAACAGCGGCATCGGCACTGGCCATGTTGGTGGAGTACACCGCAATATGGTACACAGGTCTCGCATGGTGGCCCACTCGTTGGTGGTGAAGTGATGCTGTTCCGCAGAGCGACTGACCCGTGTGTGCTGCAGCTGAAACTCCACTATTGCCTGCTGCTGCTCGCACAGTCTCTCCAGCATGTGCAAGGTGGAGTTCCAACTTGTGGGCACATCGCATAGGAGGCGGTGAGTGGGAAGGCCGAAGTTCTGCTGCAGCGCAGACAGGCGAGCAGCAGCAGGGTGAGAACGCCGAAAGCGCGTACAGACGGCCAGCACTTTCTGCAGCAGCTCTGACATATCAAGGTAGTTTTTTAGAAATTTCTGCACCACCAAATTCAGCACATGCGCCAGGCAAGGGATGTGCATCAAACTGGCTAGGCCTAGAGCTGCTACGAGATTTCACCCATTATTGCACACCACCAGGCCAGGCTTGAGGCTCAGTGGCAACAACCACTCATCGGTCTGTTGTTCAATGCCCGTCCACAGCTCCTGCGCAGTGTGGGGTTTATCCCCCAAACATATCAGTTTTAAAACAGCCTGCTGTTGTTTCCCCCTGGATGCGCTGAAGTTGGTGATGAAGGTGTTACGCTGACCCGATGAGGAGGTGGTAGAGGAGGAGGAAGCGGAGTAGGAGGAGGCGGCAACAGGAGGCAAAGAGAAATGCCCTGCAATCCTCGGTGGCGGAAGCACATGCGCCAAGCTGCTATCTGCTCAGGCCCACCCGCCACTACATTTGCCCAGTGTGCAGTTAGCGAGATATAGCATCCCTGCCCGTGCTTACTGGTCCATGTATCAGTGGTTATGTGGACCTTGCCACAGATGGCGTTGCGCAGTGCACACTTGATCTTGTCCCTGACTTGTTTGTGCAGGGAAGGGATGGCTTGCCTGGAAAAGTAGTGGCGGCTGGGAACCACATACTGTGGGACAGCCTCCGCCATCAGGTTTTTAAAGCTGTCCGTGTCCACCAGACAGAATGACAGCATTTCAAAGGCCAGGAATTTTGAAATGCTGGCATTCAGGGCCAGGTATCGTGAGTTTGTAGGGGGGTACTTCCTCTTTCTCTCCAGTGTTTGGGAGATGGACAGCTGTAAGCTTCCATGGGACCATGGTGTGCAAATGCTTGGGGACGGTGGCGGACATGGTGGCGTTACTGTCACATCGTCTGTTTGCTGGGTGGCAGGGGACACTGGCACTGTAGTGGTGGAGGAAGAGGCCGAGGTAGCAGCAGAAGAGGAAGCAGGAGGAGCCCGAGATCTTTATTGGGTTTTGAGGTGCTTATTACATCTGCAGCTCGTGCTTTGCATGTAGATGCCTGGTCATGCAGGTTGTGCTCAGGTTTAGAACATTTATGCCTTGCTTCAGGCTCTGATTGCACAGCGTGCAAACCACTCGTGTCTTGTCATCAGCACATTGTCTGAAGAACTGCCACGCCAGGGAACTCCTTTGAGCTGCCTTTGGTGTGCTAGGTCCCTGGGTAGTAGCAGGCGTACTGTCTAGGGGACGGTCGCTCCGCTTTTGCAACCTGCTTCCCCTTTTGCTGCGCTGGTGCCTCTGTGCGACCACCACCTCTTCCTCCAAACTGCACACATCACTCTCATGACCTTCATTCCATGTGGGGTCTAGGACCTCATCATCCTCCACATCATCTTCCACCCACTCTTCACCACTGCCCTCCTTGTCAGTCTGCACACGTCAGAGATGTGCTGTGGTGGTGTTTCCATGTCCTCATCCTGAAACAGAAGTGGTTGGGCATTGGTGCACTCAATGTCTTCCACTTCTGGGGCAGGGCTATGTGGGTGGCCCACGGAATGCACACCAGCAGAGTCATCAAAAAGCATAAGAGACTGCTGCATGACTTGGGGCTCAGACTGCTTGGCTGATTTACAAGGGGCTGAGGTGAAAGACAGATGGCCATGGGGTTCAGGTGCCAACTCTGAGCTTTCAGCAAGGGACCCGGTGGGAGACAATGTGAAGGAACTGGAGGCATTGTCTGCCACCCAATCTACTGTCGCCTGTACTTGTTCTGCCATATAACATTGAAGGTTCTGTCGGCTACTTGCACCTGAGGAAGGTGTTTCACTTGTGCTTGTAGCTGGCACAGATCGACCACGTCCTCTCCTTGCAACAGGAGCTTCACCAATACCACCAAGCAGCACCATGACCACATCTCTTATTTGACGCTCTCCTCATTCTGGACGCAAATGTACTATTTAGCACAAATTTATATTATTTTTTATAACGCTAATCTTTCCCTCACACCAGCAGCAGGAACCTCTGCCTACACCAGTATGAGATAATTTTATAACGGTAATCTGTCCCTCACACCAGCAGCAGGAACCTCTCCCTATACCAGTATGAGACGATTTTATAACGGTAATCTGTCCCTCACACCAGCAGCAGGAACCTCTCCCTATACCAGTATGAGATGATTTTATAATGGTAATCTGTCCCTCACACAAGCAGCAGGAACCTCTCCCTACACCAGTATGAGATGATTTTATAACGGCAATCTGTCCCTCACACCACCAGCAGGAACCTCTCCCTACACCAGTATGAGATGATTTTATAATGCTAATCTATCCCTCACACCAACAGGAGGAACCTCTCCCTATACTAGTATGAGATGATTTTATAACGCTAATCTATCCCTCACACCAGCGGCAGGAACCTCTCCTTATACTAGTATGAGATGATTTTAGAACGGTAATCTGTCCCTCAAACCAGCAGCAGGAACCTCTCCCTATACTAGTATGAGATGATTTTATAATGGTAATCTGTCCCTCACAGCCGCGGCAGCATCCTCTCCCTACACTAGTCTGAGAGCTTGTGACATACAGCGCTACGTGACTCCAGCTCATTTCGAGGCTGGGTCACATGATGCACTGGCCAATCACAGCCATGCCATTAGTAGGCATGGCTGTGATGGTTTCTAAGGGCAAACGAGTGAAACACTTGTTGATTGGCTGCCCTGCAGCTATTCAAAAGGCGCGAAGAAATACCCGAACCCAAACTTTTTCTCAAATGTCCGGGTTCGGGACACGGACACCCTAAAGTCCAGTACGAACTTTACAGTTCGGGTTCACTCAACTCTAGTCAGAATCTCCACAGCGGATGCTGTGAGAGGGGCATATTTCTGTTAAAGCACATGGTGATGGCTACCATGTTTGAAAAGTGTTAACTGATTTGTTGACTTGCACCAGTTATGGTCGCTTTCAGCCTGCTGGTGCTCAGATTGTTGTCTTGTAAGCTGGAAAACCTCTGTGCAGGGTGAGGCTTAGAGTGTAAATGTCACAAGGGGGCTCATGAAATTTTATGGTGTCTGGCATCACGGAGGTGTAAAGAAAGGTCATAGGGTAGCTGCAGCTTTGAGTCCCATGCTGGGACAGCATCAGGTACTATGGAATTTAGGAAATCTCATGTAATGTTCCGTCATAGAATAAAATGCTATTTTTTAAAATATTTTTATTGCCCAAATTTTATATATGTGACAAGTTATCTTTAGGTTGGACCTGTCATTAAGAATAAAGCAAAATATTGGTGTAAGAAGTATAAAAGCTGTTTTCTCTGAAATGTAAACTGCTTGTTAGTCCTGGGGCATCAACAACACTCTGAATAGTTTCAACGTCATTGCCCGATAATTAGTATGTGTTTCTTTAGAGGCCACCCCAGTAGGTATTTTTCTTTGTGACTGATTCTCTCAAAAATACTTGCAGTTTCAAAAACCCTGGAGGAAAGTAGGAAACCCCCTTTAAAGCATGATCAAGTGCCCAGAAAATCCCTATGTATATATTTTTTGATTACTTAACTTGAGAGCATCAAACAGATGCAGTTGGAATCTCACAATCTTTTTCAAGGAGTATGAATGATTCAAATGGAAAATGGCAAAACTGTTGATTTTATTTGGCATATTAATGAGAAGCTGGTTATACTTAATATTTCGTAGCAAAGCTTTGTATATAGAAAAGCTAGTTTTTTAAAAAAAATAAACATTTCTTAATGAAAAAATAAAACAAGTATTAAGCCTTTGCAATTGCGTAAGGATAAGTATGCCACTTTATCTTCATCTTACTGGGAATGTGTGGACCACTACTAAAAAGGGACATCAGTTGTTGAAGTTACGAGCTGGTTGTTGTATGAACTGTAATAATATTATTGATTTCTGTACAAATTTAAAGTGGAAGCTAAAACTTTTTTTTGTTTTGGATAGAGGGGAAAAGTTAGAATTTTTTTTTTATGGTGTTTGTGTTAATTGTCACCTTGATTCCGGTCCCAAAGACAAAGTTCTCACCAGGACAGGAAATTCGGGTTTTGGCTAAAGTTCCACTTTAATGCAGTACAGGTCTTGTCTTTGGAAAAACTGAGAATAAAAAACAAAATTAAAAAAAACTGAAATATTAAAAAATATTCAGAAATATTAAATAATTAAAAAATATCTCCAAACAATTAATTTGAAATTGAATATTTAAAATTCAATTTAATAAAAAGGCAGAATTTATACTTTAGTTATAGGTGAAGTCTGTGGGCTGAGTTCCACATTGATTGCTCATATTTCTTGAAATATTCATAGATCTCCCTGACATAATTTCTGCTTCTGTTCTTCCCCTTCGCCTAACTGTCATGTATTTGCTAAAACTGCAATAGGCATTTCAAGTGTACTTCTCCTTGTCCTTGAAGGAGTTAGAATTAGACAAAGGTTGCCCTCTTCTGGGAAACAAGGTTTATGCTTTATTTTCATGCTGTCATTTTTTTTCTCAACAGCTAAACAGCCACCAGAAAACCCAACAAACAGTAAGTGTTCTCTTTGTGATAAAATGTAGTAATATTATATAATATGTTAAAATGTCTATGTTATAGGAAGTTATGTGAAGTTCTAATTTGGAATGACCCAACACGGGAATTTTACTGTATTAACCTGAATGTAGCACCATTAACAAGTCTTGTTATATGGCTCAGAAATCTTCCAACAATGCTGGATAATTCTGAATAATTAATAACAGCCCCTGCTTACACATTGATTGGTCTTGGTTGCACAGAAATAAAATGGGTAACAGGTCAATGAACCTCAGAGCAACAGGTAGATAGGGGCATACCCATGCAGAAAATTCCTGGGCTCCCCTAGCAAAGTTGTTTAAGTTCTTTAGTGCAGGCTCTGCAAGCCACGTATAGGTACCTGAATAAGATTAGCCAAAACTGGCATGTGCCCTACTCTGTGGTTCAGCTCCTCCCACCCATCCATGCCTTCCTATTGGCCATCAAGGCCACCGATTGTATGTATTAGCCAGAGGGATGTCATGGGAGCTGGGAGGAGATGACTATAAAATAAAAGTTTCAGCTGTCATTGCTATTTGGAGAGATGGGTTTTTGGATCCTGAGGTTGCTCTGGAAGTGATCTGTGAAAATTGCAGGCATCTAGTAGTGCCTCATTTAAGGATTTTGGGCCACTCTACCAGGTAAAGTAAGCCCACACATTGGCCCTAACAAATAAAGCAGTACTTCTCAGTCACTACACATAGGCAGGGGACACCTTCTATCTGCCTGACGCCTGCATTTTCCATTACTTGATGTTCTAGAGCACAGGTGTCAAACACAAGGCCCGCGGGCCGAATCCGGCCCTCCAGGCCATTTCATGTGGCCCTCGCACCTCTCCTGCACCTGCAGGGGAGCTCCAGCCCACCTCTGGTCCTCCTCCAGACCCTTTACTTTCTGCTTTCCAGCAATGCATCCAGCTTCTTCCCAGCAGCAGCATAAGGTAAGAGGGTGCACTTTGATGTAAGGGAGGGTGGAGGATTCAACTTCTGATGGTGGGGGTGACTCTTGACATCTAATGGAAGGGAAGGGGATGCTCTGGACATATAGTCTTAAAGATACAACAGGCCCTTTTATGGGCAATCATAATGCTGATGTGGCCCACAATGAAATTGAGTTTGACACCACTGTTCTAGAGTATCCACACTTAAATAAGTCATTGGTATAGTCTCTCTTTGTTTACACACAATGGTAAATGTTATAATCACTCTTCCTTTGTGAATAGATTCATTTATGAATGCATCCTAGGGTTAGAGTTCTCTATTTTTGCATGGCCTAAACATATTTATGGATATGAATGTTTGGATTGTCTTCATGTCTGTCATTTTCAGTAAGGACAATACAGGTCCAGCTGTATTACACTAATGCCAAGGCCTTGCATACTCAAAACTGCTGTTATTTTGAAGCATCTTGATATGGCCTCTCATAATATGGAACACAAAGCAGACCCTGATCTGCCCATGATTTTCCACATCTGCACTGCCAGTGGTAAATGAAGAAGAAGAAAATATATTTAAAAACTATAAAAACATCAATTGCAAAGTATCTCCTCTTCTTTCATTAGTTTTAAAGCTGCTGCTGCTTTGAGTTGGATAATGTCACGGAAGGAGGCCTAATACTATGATTCCATCGCTAGAGCCTAAATAAACAAAATCTTTGACAACCAAAAGACTACCAAGTCACCTCTTCTATTCAAAACATTTCCTTGTTTTTTTGTTTTGTTTTTTTTTGTTATTACATACGCTTTTTTTTTGAGAGTTTAGAAAAAGACACTTACAAAATTTGAGGCAATCAACACAGGCACTAAACATATATATTCTCAAAATAGTATAAAAGGCCTCTTACAAGTCTGTGGAAGATCAAGAAAATACAAAATGAACAAAAAAACAAAGGAGGGGTAAAACGAATGAAAATACACATTATATATAATACATTACCCTTACATTCAGGAAAAAATTGGTAGCCCAATTACAAAAGCATAGTGGTATGCGAGGTCCATAAACACAACCATCGGCATCCGGTATATTCCCGTTAATGCGAGAGACCGTTAATACATAGACCATGTCGACCATTTAGGAACATTTCCTTGTTTTATTAGTCTAACCTGTCTGACAACATTGTAACAATTGGTAAATAAGCATATATGAGATGACTGTGTACTTACTGATGATGGGGTAAAAAATGTGTGGGCAGCAACTGTACAAACTTAAGCTGCCTCTGATACCTGCAGACACTACTGTGCTAAAAGTGTATTTATATTATAGTGAGGGGAATTCCCCTTTTAGACAGTTGTGATCAGAACAGCTGTCCCCTTTGGAAGATTTACCCTCTCCTCTTGTTCTGGTACCAACTTGAACATTTTGGATTTCCCCATCACTTACTATGGCAAATAGAGAGGGTGAATCTCCCCAGTAGGGACAAAGAAATCAATAATATTAATTCTTTCCTACTTTATCCAAAAAAAAAACACTTTGGCTTTGCATACACTTTAATGGTAATTGTGGATCTGGAAACAGGGTTATGATAAAAAAAATCTTTGGGGGTTTTCCATTCTGGTGTATCATTATGCACTAATGAAACGCTGAAATATCTGTACTTATAAGTTTGCGAGTTTGAGAGTCAGTCAACATCTCACCTCTACTAGACACAGGCTTTCTAGCAGACTATGCACTGATATGGTTATAAAATAAGGGTTCCCAATGTTTTTTCACCAGTATACCACTTGCCAGCCCATTTCATTATCCTCCCATGGCAGTAGTGGCAAAGCAGGGGGTGGGGCTAATTGAGGCATGCATCCTGCACTGTGCCAAAATAAACTTGATGGATGCAGCAGAGGTTTCCCTGGATCTGGGGCTCCTCTGGGGTTTTGGAGTTTCTGTTGGTTGGAGGGTACAGTCTGGTACAAGGTTACAGTCTAGCCCTGTAAATTAAGATTTATAAAATCACTCTTGCATGAGTAACTAAGTTCTGTGGAGTATTGCTCATTATGAAGCTTATTAATTATAGCTGAAGCTGAACCACTAGGCCTGGGAAGGCATATGAACAGTTAACTGCTGAGAATTACCAAACCAAGAAACCAGGTAAAAATACCCCCTACCCAATAATTGTAAATTATTTAAATATCAGCAAAAGGACTCAAAAGTATTCAGGGCCAAGAGCTCTTTTGAAGTAGATGGACAAAGGATCCTAAAAAAAGCTGTCCGGCAATAACACTGCAAACACAGCACAGCATGTGCAAATAGATAATGAAAGTCAGCAAATCTTTACCTTCCTAAGGATACAGCAACACAACTAGATAGTCCCTTTGGAACCCAGCAACGCCCAGCTAGCCCAATATTTTGAAAGGATTAAAACCACCAAAATCATAAAAACCAAAGTGCTAAACACTAATAAAGTGACTTAAATAAAAAGTAAAATGCAAATTGAGTAAGAAATAAGCATAAAAAAATCAAATATAAATATGTAAACGCCCAGTGTTAAAATGTGAGGTGAATCCTTCAAAAAAAGTCCATATCAAAATTCAAAGTAAAAGTTGAATCATTGTGATCTTTAGCGTGTTTCAAAAGAAATCCTCTTCCATTCAAACATGCAATCGTCAAACCGCACCAAGTGAAAATGTGCCTCCACTTCCCGATCAGGTGGACACTCACCAAATAGACTTCCTTCACACTCTCATGCTCAGCAAAAAAGGTTTGATGTCCTTAGGGTTAATTAATCCAACCACTGTGGTCTCCAGATCAAGTAAGCAATACGCAAGGTGAGTTCTCATACGGGGGAAGAAGAAAGAGCTATAACGTTTAAAAAGCAAACATATAGGATATGCAGCGCTGAGTAGAAAAATAGTTCATAAAGTTCATCAAAAAGAATAGAAAATCACAAATGGAAGCGGCAAAGAAATCAAACGATCCGGCATATATAGGTGAAGTGCCCACTTACCAACTTTCCATGCTGTCTCAACTAAGAGAACAGCGAGAGCGTTTATGATTGGATCTCTAGGATACTTCAGATCACCAAAGCGTCTCCTCCTTCACGATATCTCCCATGTGGTAAAAAGGAAATAAAACAGCATAGACCAATATGTACGTACTTAAAATCGCATAAAGTGCACAAAGACAGTCCATATATATCCCGTGTAGGTGAACATAGGTGACCTCAAGTGAAAACACACCAGCACCTCATAAAATGCGTGCTCACCAGAAGTAGACTTTGAAAATGCCTGTATGGATGCAATCTGTAGATGGGGTCCCCATGATAGGTCTCCACTTTCATGAACAGTCAGAGTATCCACAGGTCTCCAGAATGCAGAAAGCAGATCATAATACGCTTTGAAGTGATATAAATTACAGGGGCAGAGGAACAGGTCACGGTCATCTGAAGCCGGAAGATCTCAGCATTCCTCGTTCCTAGACAGGACAATCTCGGTCGGCTGTTTCTCCACTTTAGGATGAAATATTCCAGATCCCACAATTGCACCAAAAAGGGAGACAGCACATAGTGTAGTATGTCTCAACCAATTTAATGTATAAAAAGTGCAATAAAATATACTTGGATCTAGCGCCTTACAGAGAGAAAGCGCCCTTCACAATTTGTATTGCAACTGCGCATGCACGGCAGTGTGTGGACGTGGCGACCCGACGGCCGTTTCATTAGAGAATAACATCCTGGTTGAGACATACTACACTATGTGTGATCTCCCTTTTTGGTGATTTTTTCCAGCAACTGACGCGTTTCGTCATTACGGCTTTGTACAAGGATTGCAATGTGAAACCTTTGTTGATGGTACTTTTGCTTGAGGCACTGTTGCTTGTTAGGAACCCTCTTCGCTACCCTGTACATTTGTAACATTGATATAATTTCTAGTTGTTTAACCACTTGCCGACCGGCGTCTGATGGCGACAAAGTGGCTCGATATCGCAAACCGCGCGCTGGATATCGCAATGTCGCAGTACCGCTAAAAATCGCAGATCGCCACCATTACTAGTAAAAAATAAAAACAATAAAAACCCCAGAAATTAATTCTCATCATCCGTAAATGCGGCAACTTTTGCCCAAACCAATCAATAAACTCCGATTGCAAATTTTTTTACCAAAAATATGAGAATATAAATCGGCCAAAACCGATGGAAGAAAATGTTTTTTTATATTTTTTTTTTAGGATTTGTATTATAGCAAAAAGTAAGAAATTTTTTTTTTTTTTTACAAAATTGTCGCTCTTCTTTTCTTTATAGCGGTGATCAGAAATGAGGCAGAGGTGATCAAATACCACAAAAAAGAGAGCTCTATTTGGGAAAAAAGGGACGCAAATTTCGTTTGGGTACAACGTCGCACGACCGCGCAATTGTCAGTTAAAGCGACGAAGTGCCGAATTGCAAAAAGTGCTCTGGTCCTAAAGTGGGAAATCCTTCCGGGGCTGAAGTGGTTAAAGCTGAAACTTAGCTAAAATAAATCCCTACAGCTTTAGTCACATAACTTACCTTTAATGTAGTATGCTCCACTTGAGCAGGCACCTGCATTCTGGAGAAATCTCCATTGCAGGGATGCCTTTCTACTTCCAGCGCTGCAATGGTTAACAGCTTCAGGTGCTCAGGAAGAACAGAAGTAAGGATGGTCCAAAAGGGACACACACCCTCTTTTTTCCTCCTCCATTGAGAAACGTTCTTTCATTAATTACATGGCTTATAATTTGATCTGTTAATGGGGGGAGAGATCCCTGTGACTAATCAGACTCTCCCCCATTCATATATAATATTACAAGCAGTGTAATCAATGAAAGAACGTTTCTCAGTGGTGGAGAGGGCAGGAGGGGGTGTGGCTATGCTAATGTAAACAAAAATAATAATCAGTTTAATGCCAAACATGCCTATGCTATAAAGTACAGCACTTGAAGTGGTCACATTAAATGTCCTAAGCAATATATGCCTGATTTATATAATTTATGGTCCTTCTCAAACTAAAAACAATTGAGAATACATATGACTTTAAAGTCATTGTGACTTTGTTATGCTTGCAAAATTAAAAAAAAAATTACAGATGTACTACTGCCTTGTTAAGGTTTAATGCTCATTGGACTTGGATGGGGTGTAGGTAAGCCTTAGGATACTCCAGAACTTAGTGCATAAGGTACACAGAGGGCTCTCTATTTATAATCAATAGTTTTTGGTTTTATGTTTATCTGGTATGAGGTATTCCCTTTAAGGGAGAGTTGGTTGGCTTCTTTTGTCCTTAAATTGTGTTCATCAATGTGTAATTTCGTACCATCGAATACTATGTTGATTGCTGAATTTTAAAACCACATCACACCCCCTCAGCTGTTGTGATTGGGTGAGGGCTTATCTTAGCTACAACTTTTACAGGGTCAACAAAAAAGCTTGTTTACCACCAAGATTAGGGAAGACTGCAAATCATTCATTCCAATGACCTTAAAGAGGAAGTAAAGCACCATTTTTTTTTTACCTGCAAAAGTAAAGGCATAATGTGCTAGTATGCATCGTATACTAGCACATTATGTGAAATTTACCTGCAAATGAAGCCTTCGTCTTCATCGCTACAGGCCATCGATCTTTGTCAGTCATCTGTGATTGGCCGGAGCCACGTGATGTTATGCATGCGTAGGAGCCACCTGCCACGCCACAGGGCTCTGAAAAACCAGCACGGGTGGCCGTTCCTTCAGTCATTGGCTGCATATACAGTAAATATTTCATAAATGGCGTGTGTTTAAGAGATGTTTACAGTACCTATAGGTAAGCCTTATTATAGGCTTGGCAGAATTTTGAAAAGTATGGGTGATCAGTGTTGGAGACAGCAACACAATCCACATCCCATAGTTAAGTATTTTTAAAGAAAAGAGGGTCAGAATAGAGGACAAGTCTCATCTGAATAGACAAAAAGGGGACTTTGCAGGATTGGTAGAGGTCTGAAGTGAACACACAATAGTGCAAAACGTCACTTAAAATGATTACATTTATTGGTTGAAAATTTAAAAATTCCATAAAAACTTTATGATGTATAGTATGCATTACATAAACCATCCATACAGGTATGTTGATAGTTTAGGATGTGGAATTATGATCGACGTTTCGCAGACATTCTGCTTCTTCGCAATATTTCCACGTGTTTATACATCTACTAATGAAACAGATTTATGTCAGTATCATACAAAATAACATTAATTTCAATTCCAAAAATCATCACTACTTTTACTGTGCTCACCAATTTTTCCAAGTTCCACCAAGGTATGGCGCCATACGGTATGACCGGGAACCGACCCCTCCCCCACTTAATGGCTGGTGGTGCCAGACCCACCGACCCTGTCTGACGGATGTTGGACCGTAATTAGAGATGGAGTCACTTCAAATCCATACTCTATGACATTAAATATGGTAGTAATAGTGTGGTACCAATATCATATAATATGTTTATCCATCTATTGCTTATCCCTAGAACACGATAGACCGCCCTTACTTGCGCACTCCTTTCCAGGATCAGACCTTTCTCTCTCCAGCATTATGAGGGCATCTACATTTTGTCACTGTCATTGTGCACAGCAGCTGGTCTGTAGGTTTGTTGGGAATTATATATATAAAGCAAATCTCCAACCCCTCACCAGGGGAGGGGAGGGGAAATGAAGGAGGGAAAGGAAGAGAAGACCCCCCATCAAACCCAATCCACATCCCGGAGTGATAACCCCGAAGCATGCCCACATCCTAAGAGGGTCGGCACCAGACTAGGGTTGCCACATCATCCCTTTAATCCAGGACACACATGAATTACACAGGTTCTGAGGCCAATTTAATGCAGATAAGGCACCAAGTGAGTTTAATTATCACTTTAATTAGCCACTGACCCTGTGTAATTAATGTGTGTCCTGGATTAAAGGGATGATGTGGCAACCCTACGCCAGACCTGTTCCCCAGACTATAAGCAGAGTCTCCTTACCTCAATTTTCACAGACCGGAGATACACAGCAGCACCAAGGCTTCCGCCTTCTGTAGTGTCTCCGGCCCCTATAAAGAACAGTCCCACTGGAAGTGACAGAGCCCTAAGGCCCTCTGACGTCACACCCGGTCCGGGTGCCTGAGGGACGGTGCATGCGTGGCCCCACCAGCATGGCAATAGGACCTGTGTCCACTACCCATGAAGGCTGAGCACTGCCGACCACGCCCAGGTGATAATCACCTATGGGATGACATGAGGGTATGATCACACCCTCTGTCATTCACAGGCGCCCAAACAGCCGCCATGTGACTCGTGAGGCAAGAGATCACATTCCCAGATCCCATCACACAGCGCCATCTAGTGGAAAAGGAACAAACTCCATTATTCTCAAACTTATATAACTTTAATATAGCACACATTCAAAAAATAAACACAATTGCATTATACCAAGATTGAGAGTTTATCAAATTCTCAGAGCCACTTTCATATGGTTATTAGAGTGTATTGAGCAGTTGTCCCAGATCATGGGTTTAACCCATGCAGATCTACTTGCATATAGGGGGAGCGGGAGGGGGGATAGGGGGAACTTTATTTTGTTATTGTATATTGAAATGTTACAAAAAGGCATTGAACGTCAATGATATGTTTAGCCCAGGGGGCTCAGTGGCACTCTGATTATATATTCCCCTGGCTGCCCTGCTTAGTATCGTACCGTCAAAGTTAACCACCCCCCCCCCGGGATTGGGGAGAATATTCTCCAACACGAAGAAAGAAACAAGGGAGATATCAAAACTATGGTTAAGGCCCGCGTGTTTAAATATTGTGGTGCATACAAGTCCTGCATTTAAAAAGCATAAATGATCTTGTACTCGCATGCCCAAGGTTCTTTTCGTCTTGCCAATGTAAAACGCACCACATTTACATGTGGCCATGTATAGGACTCCTACCGTTTGGCAGTCTGCATATGTTGTAGATCTAAGACATCCTCCCCTGGGCAGTGGAAATATTGCACCAACTTAATCTTGGGACACTGTGCATAGCCACCACATCTGAAGGTACCAACTCCCCCCACAGCCCCCTCAGAAGGAGTCGGGAGTGTGTAATGGCTGTGCACCAGTCTGTCCTGGATAGAGGGTAATCTTCTATACACAACCTACGGGCGATCCTTGACATATTTGGATATAATTGCATCTTCAGCCAGGAAATGCCAGTTCCTAGTTAGGAGCTCCCTGAATACCTCCTGCTGGTCACTAAATGTGGTTACCAGTTTGGTGGTGTTAGCAGCTTAATATTTTTTTTGAACTGAAAATCAAGCTCTCTCTCTTATGTGATTTGGCCTGCTGGTAGGCTTTTTTCAAGACATTTTTGCTATAGCCCCTAGCTCGTAACCGAACAAATAGGGCACGTGCCTCCACTTCAAAGTCCCCGTCCCTGGCACAATTCCTTCTCAGGCTAAGATACTAACTATATGGAATACTTCGTACCAGGGATCGGGGATGTGCACTATTAAAGTGTAGGATCGTATTCCCTGCCGTTTCCTTACGGTAACGGGAAGAATGAATTGATCCTTCAGGGCTGATAAATAGTTTTAAATCCAAGAAAGAGATGCTAGTCAAATCTGACTGAACCCAAACTTAAGATTATATTCATACATGAAATATATTCCATAAACTCAGAGAGCTCCTCAGCTGTACCTGTCCAGATGACTAACACGTCATCTATATACCTTTGCCACAATAAAATGTAGTGAAGGTATACAGACGAGGTGTCATCTGCAAACAGGGATCTCTCCCAACCCCCCAGGTACAGGTTGGCATACAATGGGGCACAAGATGCCCCTATCGCAACCCCCTGCACCTGGAGGTAAAAGGACTCATTAAACACAACAGTGTTGCAGGTAAGAACATGTTTCAGTAATTGTGAAATGAATTAATTGAAGGACCAAGTATTCCAGTCCAATTCCCTCAAGAAGATGGATATGACTTCCACCCCCTTGGAATGAGGGATACTGGAATACAGCGTCTCAATGTCAATGGCTACCAACCTAGCTCCCGAAGGAACCACCATGCCCTCGATGATTTTGAGTAGTTCCAGAGTATTTTTTAAGTAGGATGGTAGCCTTTTTACATGAGATCCTTATTGACTGTCAACATATTGGCTTGCTTTTTCTGTATGGCAGCCAATGCCTTATGCAATGGGATGGCCAGGTGGTTTGTGTAGGCATTTATGAACCTTCGGGAGAGCATAAAACATTAATGTTATCCGCTGCTGTGTATCTACAGTCTGTGAAAATTGAGGTAAGGAGACTCTGCTTATAGTGTGGAAAACAGGTCTGGTGCCGACCCTCTTAGGATGTGGGGATGCTTCGGGGTTATCACTCCGGGATGTGGATTGGGTTGAATGGGGGGGTCTTCTCCTCTTCCTTTCCCTCCTTCATTTCCCCTCCCCTCCCCTGGTGAGGGGTTGGGGATTTGTTTTATATATATAAATCCCAACAAACCTACAGACCAGCTGCTGTGCACAATGACAGTGACAGGAAATGTAGACGCCCTCCTAATACTGGAGAGAGAAAGGTCTGATCCTGGAAAGGAGTGCACAAGTAAGGACGGTCTATAGTGTTCTAGGGATGGGCAATAGATGGGTAAACTTTTACACATATTAAATGATATTGGTACCACACTATTACTACCATATATAATGTTATAGAGTACCGATTTGAAGTGACTCCATCTCTAATTACGGTCCAACATCCGCCAGACAGGGTCGGTGGGTCTGGCACCACTGGCCATTAGGTGGGAGAGGACCGGTTCCCGGTCATATCATATGG
Organism: Glandirana rugosa; assembly: GCA_018402905.1. Taxonomy (NCBI): domain Eukaryota; kingdom Metazoa; phylum Chordata; class Amphibia; order Anura; family Ranidae; genus Glandirana; species Glandirana rugosa. The sequence goes on from BLSH010502800.1 coordinate 540,568, forward strand.
CGCCATACCAAAATTGGTGAGCACAGTAAAAGTAGTTATGATTTTTGGAATTGAAATTAATGTTATTTTGTATGATACTGACATAAATCTGTTTGATTAGTAGATGAATAAACAAATGGAAATATCCTGAAGAAGCAGAATGTCTGCGAAACGTCGATCATAATTCCACATGCTAAACTATCAACATACCTGTATGGATGGTTTATGTAATGCATACTATACATCATAAAGTTTTTATGGAATTTTTATAAAGTTGTAACCAATAAATGTACCGTATTTATCGGGGTATAACACGCACAGGCGTATAACACGCACCTTCATTTTAAGAGGGAAATTTCATTATTTTATAATTACCATATATTTTATCTGTTAATATCGTTAATTCGTTACGCCGTACAGAAAACCCCACTCCTGTTTACTTTACTACTTTACTTGTACCTGACGGGTGCAAGTTCTCCTGCCTCAGACAGCAAACTCTCGCGAGTCTGCAAACTCTCGCAGTGCAGAGCGTTACCGTGGTTGCGCTCCGACGGCCGCGAGAATTAGACGTGAGGAAGGCGCGGGTTGCCTGGGCTTGCTGTTACCTACTGATTGCCGTTACTCACACTCCACACGCCACTACTGATCCACTCGCTGCTGTGCGGTACATTATATCGGCGGTGTATATGGTGTATACGGTACTTGTTAATACTGTAAAAACATGGCTTCTTAACATTATATCGGCGTATAACACGCACACATCATTTGCCCCCTATTTTCAGGGGAAAAAAGTGCGTGTTATACGCCGATAAATACGGTAATCATTTTAAGTGACTTTTTGCACTATTGTGTGTTCACTTCAGACCGCTACCAATCCAGCAAAGTCCCCTTTTTTGTCTATTCAGAAGAGGCTTGTCCTTTATTCTGACCCTCTTTTCTTTAACCACTTGACCACTGGGCACTTAAACCCCCTTCCTAACCAGACCAATTTTCAGCTTTCAGCGCTCTCACACTTTGAATGACAATTACTCAGTCATGCAACATTGTACCCATATGAAATTTGCGTCCTTTTTTTCACACAAATAGAGCTTTCTTTTGGTGGTATTTAATCATCGCTGGCTTTTTTATTTTTTGCGCTATAATTAAAAAAAGACTGAAAATTTTGTAAAAAAAATAATTTTTCTTTGTTTCGGTTATAAAATTTTGAAAATTAGTAATTTTTCTTCATAAATTTTGGCCAAAATTTATACTGCTATATATCTTTGGTAAAAAAAAAACAAATTTGTGTATATTATTTGGTCTTTGTGAAAGTTATA
>BLSH010502800.1:553536-581957 GCA_018402905.1 Glandirana rugosa
CCCACCCCACTTTGTCCCTAACACCCCACCCTCTCAACCCTATCTTTTCCGACACTAACGACCTCCCTTCTCCTACCACTACCTTCCCAGTAACCCTCTGTACCTCGGTCTCCACTGTTGACCACCTCCCGTCCTCCTGCTTTGTGTCCCTCCCGTCCTCCTGTGTTGTATCCCTCCCGTGTCATGTCTCCCAATCCTCCCGTGTCATGTCCCACCCATCCTCCCGTGTCTTTTCCTCAATCTTCCCGTGTCATGTCCCCCATCCTCCCGTGTCTATCCCAACTCTCCCACCCCACAATCCCTGTTTCACCCCACCCTCAACTACCCTGCCCTCACTTACCCCTCTACCCCCCTCCCCATCCTGCCCTCACCCATCTCCCAAACCACACCTCTACCTACTTTTCCTAGGCGATAGGTACCGGTAATTGGTATCAGTTAGTATCGGTATCAGTACTCATACTCGTGTTAAAAAAAGGTATTGGAATCCCTAAATGACACACTTGCCCCTCAAAGCGATCCCTTCCACACTCCTCCCTATGGCCAGCATCTTCATCTGGTCGCCTTCTAGGCTTGGGGTCTTCAGCCCGCTGATTGGCAGGGCCATAATGATGTAGCACCTGCTCATGTGCTCAGGATTTACGTTGTCCTAGAATAGAAAAGTGCTGAGACAGTAAAATGAGCTGTGCATGCACGGTTCAGTGTGCACTCAGAAATAAAAATTCCCTGACAGGTAAGAAGAAGCATTTATGACTGAAGAGACATTCATAGTCTATTCTGCCACAAAAAGACTACCTGTCAGTGTTTTTTTTAATACAGGGGTATATGTCTGCTTTAAAGCTGATGTATATTAACAAACCCATTTTTAGTGTTTCAATAAACACCGTGCAAATGGTAATATTATATGCATTAATATGTTAAGAAAAACATACCTTTTAATTTTGTTGCCTGAAGGATTACAGTAAGGGGCGGTTCACACATAGGCGATCCGACTTCAGGGGCGACTTTGCTAGGCGATTTGAACGCTACTTCAAGGTGACTTCAGCGCGACTTACAATGCGACCTTAAGCGACCTCCATGCCAGGCGACTTTGCCTGTGGCTAATCAGAGAAGAGAGGAAGCGGCTTGCCTTCAAAAATTCTTTTCTTTTTCCTGTAAAGTCGCTTCAAAGTTGTTTCAATTATAGATGTGGGATCCGACTTGGAGGCGACTTCCATTGAATTCTATGGGCATAAGTCGGATAGAAATAGTACAGGAACCTTTTCTGAAGTCGCCTTGAAGTTGGAGCGACTTCAGTAGTGTATATTAAGACGGCTCTCATTCATTTCAATGGGATTTCGGATGTCAAGCGACTTGAGGCGACTTGGGGCGACACAAGTCGGATCGCAAGTCGCCTAGGTGTGAACCGAGCCTAACTTCTTTCTTATTTGCTTACGAGCACAAATTGTTGTATCTAATTGTCTTAATACTGTATTTGATACTATTTATTCACAATACAAAAATGTTATAAAAAACACAACTGTTCTAAATACTGAAACACCCTCTAGTTTTGGTTTTGATCATGTGGCGATGTTCTCAAGGCTGATTAATTCTTAAAAGGCTTCTGCCTATATTACTGCAACTGCTTTTTACCTGCCTAGCGTGTTGTGTTACGCACACACATTAATGTGCATTGCATTAAAGTGTTAGTTAAGCCACTTGTATAAAAAGTTCCCATCCGCTCTGTATTATAACAAGAAGTTGCCCTGTGTCTGTGTTATAACATATATACTTCTCTGTATAGATAACACACCTTCTTACTAGGATCAGTTGTCGTTTTTCAGCTTTTCTCTCTCAGCTCAGAAGTCCTGAGGGTGGGGCCGAGCACTGCTGCTGATGTCAGCTGGAGAGACAGAGCCGTGCTGTGTTATCTTTATAGATAAGAATATTTCTGATATAACACTGACATAAGGAACTTATTCTTCTAATACAGAGGAAATAGGAGCTTTTAGAGTTAATTATGAGAGCAGAGAGAAGAAGCTATTAGAGGAAGAGGGAGGGGGGAGTTGAAGACAGGCACACAGGAGATAGGAGAGCTGGGAGTGACAGCCTGCATAGACCACGGGGCTCTCAAGATAATCTATATACAGGGGGAGTCAGTACACAGGGGGGAAGTCATGACCTGGCATTATCAAACAGGTATTTTAGGGGATACAGAGGGATAATTTAAAGAGCAAAAGCACCATGCTGCTAATTGCACATTAAAGAGACAGGAGCAGAATTTTTTTTTTTTTGGGGTTAACAAACGCTTAAAGGCAGCTCATTAATTTAGAACACACATAACTAGACGTGCACCAGATGACTAATGCCTGAGCATCATGGTGTGCTCAAATACCCCTTGCATTAAGGTACACTGGCAAGGTACATTGGGGCACCATTGAAAATGAATGGCACTGCAAATCACTTTACCATAGATCACGTGTTACTGTGCATCGTGGTAATATGCAATAAAACATATTTTACCGCAACATATAGAAATGAAGCCAGTCTAAATGTATTTGGTGGAGTAGGTACCGAGACCATTTTAATGATAAACTATAAAGGAGATATTATTTTTCTAATTCTTATCAGTTAATTTGCAACTAACCCTCCAATCAAATTAAGCAAAAACTAATAACCTTTTTATTATTCTACGAAACAGGTCAGATCAGCAAAAACATTCACTTGTTGCAAAAAAGAAGCAATTCAAACGGTAATACATTCATGTTTTGTTTATGACCTTTATTAGAATACATATAATAGAGTGATTTATTTGCTTTCTAATCAGTCACGAAAACACATAAATACTTATCCTGAAATTTGTATGGTTTTATTGTCCAATGATGCACAGTGCTGGTTACTGTGTGCTAGTTTCCTATGTATGCCATAGAAAAGTAAAAACCCTAAAGTAAAAGTGTTTAATTAATCATGGAAATCCAGGGTGTATCTGAAATTGTGTTAAATGGTTAATTTCCTTAGCCATTAAAAAGTATGGGCAATTGGGCATGGGCAGATGAGGAGCAGCTAAATACCTGCTTGCCCAGTTATGAACAGTTGAGTCAGCTCTTGCCTTCCCTTGGGGCATACTGCATGAATAACTGCAGATATGCTTCATCCTTGGTTAATTACTCTGGGTGTCACCCAGTTCATCATCACTAATGGGAAGGCTGCAAGATTTCACACAACAGAGAGGTATGTGTTTTATATACCCTTACTAGGTGACAGTCCACTCTTTTTATTATCATTACGCTTTTATATAAAAAGTATTTTCCTATATTATAACAGTTTACAAGTGTCACTGTCATGGTTTATAAACATAAAAAACCACATCAAATTGAATATATGAAAATAAATATATAGACAGGTCCGTCAAAGGGATGTCCCTTGTGAACATCAAGCATATATATACAATTTGATGTGTTTATATTCATGTACTTATGTATTCATTTTCATATGCATATGTGGTATAGCAGCAAGTAGCACTTCACATATATTTTTTATCTTCACATTTATTCAGACTACGTTTAGTACGCCTCAGAATAATTCTAGCTATCTATTGGGAGCACATCCACATGGCATTACTTTCTTTTAGTTACATTGTGCGATACACAATTAGTGGAAGCAGCAGCCAGATTCTTCATTCCTAGGCAGCATTTACCCAGTGGGACAAGAGCAGCGCATAGCCATTTCCTTACTTTTGTCACTGTCATGGTTTACATTCCTAGATCTCTAACACACAAATATGCACCTAAGGTCCCTTATTTTTTTTAATTTCCTGGTCCCTGAAGCACTGTAATCATTCTCTTTACCCATATGACATAATAATTACATAATTGGTAAGGTTGAATAATGACATTGGTCCATCCAGTTCAACCTGTGTTAGTGTGTGTGTGTGTGTGCATATTGCATTCACTAAGATGCCCATCTAAAAGATTTTTGAAAATATCAACACTTACCACTGCACCACGAACTGTGGAAGGGAGTTCAACGTCCTTACTGCTATAACAGTATAGAACCTTTCATGCAGTTTGTAATTAAACTGCTTCTCGCCCAACATGATTTAGTGGCCATGTGTCCTCTTAAGTGACCTGAGACTGAATTGTTTTTTTTTCCCTATGCTAGAATCACCAGTTGGATATTTGCATATTGCAATCGTATCTCCTCCTAAGCGTCTCCTATCCAGGGAAAATACATTTAATCATTGTAGAGGCTCCTCATAACTAAGGTCCTCCAGCCTCTTATTAGCTTTGTTGCCCTACTTGGGACTCTCTCCAGTTCCAGCACATCATTCTGAGGACTGGTGACCAGAACTGGACAACATACTCAAGATGTGCTGAACCAGAGTTTTGCACAGCTACTGTATAGAATTATAGTCGTGTTTTTTGAGTACATACGTTACATTTTTTAATGCATGCTAATAGTCATCTAGTCTTGCTTGCTGCCACATGGCATTGCATACTATTGCTGAGCCTATGACCTACTAAGACCCCCAGATCTTTTTCCATCCTTGATTCACCCAGAGGTTATCCCCTTAGAGCGCAACTTATTTTCAAATTTTAGCCCCCAAATGCATTAGTTTACATTTTTCTATACTAAACCTCATTTGCCATGTAGTTGTCCACATCCTATTTTATTGAGGTCTTCTTGTAAAATTTCTATATCCTGCTGGGAAATTATTACCTTGCTTAGCTTTGTATTGTCAGCGAACACTGAGCTTGAACTATTTATCTCTATATTGTTTATGAACAAATTAAACAGAATTGGTCCCAGGTGAGTGCCTTGGAGTACCCCGCTTGCAACTCCAGAATAGAGTTGATCGAACACCTGGAAGTTCGGGTTCGGAGGGTTCGGCCGAACTTTCCGGAAACGTTCGGGTTCGGTACTGAACGTCATCTGAACTTTAACCCGGACCCCGAACCCCATTGAAGTCAATGGGGACCCAAACTTTTCGGCACAAAAATGACTGTAAAAAAGTCCTGGAAAGTGCTAGAGGGCTGCAAAAGGAAGAAAAATGGGAGAATGGGAGATGTTATTAGATCTGCAATCTGTCCCTCAAAGCAGTAGTAATCTCTACCTAGTCCAGTATCAGATCGTTCTGTAATCAGATCGTTCTGTAATGCAGGATGAGAGATCGTTCTGTAATCAGATCGTTCTGTAATGCAAGATGAGAGATCGTTCTGTAATCAGATCTTTCTGTAATGCAGGATGAGATGTTATAGATCTACAATCTGTCCCTCAAAGCAGTAGTAGTAATCTCTACCTAGTTATTATCACTGCAATCTGTCCCTCGCAATCTGTCCCTCACAGCGCCGGCAGCATCCTCTCCCTACACTAACCTGAGAGCATGTGACATGCAGCACTGTGACTCCAGCCTCATATAGAGGCTGGGTCACATGATGCACTGGCCAATCACAGCCATGCCATTAGTAGGCATGGCTGTGATGGCTTCTAGGGAAAACCAGTGAAACGCTTGTTTATTGGCTGCCCTGCAGCTATTCAACATGCGTGATAAAATACCAGAACCCATAACCCGAACCATAAACCGAACGTTCGGGTTCGGTTTCGGGACATGGACACCCGAAAGTTCAGTACGAACCCAAACTTTACAATTCGGGTTCGATCAACTCTACTCCAGAACATTCAAAAGATACACTATTTATCACCACCATCCATGTACATACACTATTGTCAATGCAAACAGACGTCAGTTTGTAAATGAAAGGGGTTGTAAACCCTCATGGTTTTTCATCTTAATGCATTCTATGCATTAAGGTGAAAAACCTCCTGTACTGCAGCAGCCCCCCAGAGCCTCCCTTTTACTTACGTGAACCCGATTGTTCCTGCAATGGGGACAAGCACACCCACTCCAGCCGGTGTCTCAGGTCCTTATTGGATAAATTGATAGCAGCAGGAGCCATTGGCTCACGCTGTTGTCAATCAAATCCAATGACACAGGAGTCGGGGGGGGCAAAGCCGAATCCTGCTATCTGTGTCAATGGACACAGCAGCATGACACGGGAGCGCACCCGCACGGGTGTCCCTAGGGAGATCTGCTCTCCAATGGGGCACTCGAGAAGAGGAGGAGCCAGGAGCGCTGCTGAGGGACCCCAGAAGAGGAGGACTGGGGCCACTCTGTGCAAAACCAACTGCATGGAGGAGGCAAGTATGATATGTTTGTTTGTTTTTTTGTGTTTTTAAAAATGAACCTTTACATATCCTTTATGAGTTTTAGGCTACTTCCACACTGCAGCCCAGCCACGCTCGCGGTAAAACCCTGTTAGTTTTAGCAGAGTTCTAACAGCGATATGGCTCCACTATCCAGGCAGGAGCGCGGTGCTTTTAACCCCCCACAAGGGGTTAAAATGAGGTTAAAAGTGCAGCTGCTTTGGAAGTGCTTGCCATTGATTTCAATGGCAGGGGCAGTAGAGGAGCGGTATATACACCGCTCGCTCCCCTCACCACCCCAAAGATGCTGCTTGCAGGACTTTTTGTAACGTTCTGCAAGCGTACTGTCCCAGTGTGAAAGCTTTTTGAGGCGCTTTACAGATGTTATTTTTAGCTAAATAGCGTCTGTAAAGCGCTTCAGTGTGAAAGTAGCCTTATAGGAAACTGTATTAAATGCTTGTATTAAATGCTTTGGCAAAATCCACAGGCCTTACTTCCTTATAAAATGTTAAGAAGTAGGTCTGGCAAAGTGATCCTTCATGATACCCTTTTCATCAGTAAAATCTTGACTATGGTCCCCTCCAATAGTTTACATACTATTGATCTTAGGCTGCTTGGTCTATAGTTTCCAGCTATATATCTTATCACTTTTTGAATATTGGTACCACATTAGCTTTTCACCAACCAGCTGGTACAATTTCAGTTTCTTAAGCTGTCCTTGAAGATTATGAATAATGGCTTGGCTGTAACATGGCTAAGTTCTTTAAAGGCTCTTGACTAGAGATGTAACATTTCCAGAAATGTTAAAGCCATGGGAAAAAAATACATTTTTCCCTGTTCTTTTTTCCAGAAAAAAATTGAAATTTTGGAAAAATTTTAATAAAAAATCAGTGTGGAATAGTTTTACAAATTGAAAGTCATTTTGTTACACTGGGAACGTGAAATGCAGTCTATATAAACGTATTATGCTAGAAATAAAAAAAAAAAAGTACAGCTTATTCAGTAAATAAACCAAACTTGCTTCTTAAAATTGTATTTTTATTACAAATGCAATAACAAGGACTGTATATGTAAGAACATTTTAACTTCACATGAGAACAGGTAACCACCCCCTTTCCCTCGTAATAAGATTCCTGCCAATATGCAATTATGGGCAATGCTGATCCAGAAGCATATATTGATCTTGCAAGAGCTTGATAATCTCCTGATTTTCAGGTGTCATTTTATCTATAACTGAAGGAATTGGGGTTGATTTACTAAAACTGGAGAGTGCAAAATCTGGAGCAGCTCTGCATAGACACCAATTTGCTTCCAGGTTTTATTGTCAAAAGCTTAATTTAACAAGCTGAAGTTAGAAGCTGATTGACTACCAAGCACAACTGCTCCAGATTTTGCACTCTCCAGTAAATCAACCTCATTGTGTATTTTTGGGAGGCAGTGGTTTGTAACACTACCTTCTTTGAAAATACTGCTGGTGAAGAAACAATTTGTGATGATCCAGAAGCAGCAGAAAGAGTGTTTCTGGAATGAGAACGCGGAAGGGAGAAGCTACTTGCACTTTCATTATGGTCCTTATCATTTCATTCCATAAAGTATTTGTTAATGTCTTTAGGGCACCTCTGGCATGACTGAATGTGTTTTATCATCCTTGTAGCATTGGGAAAAGAATATTTCTTCTCACAAAATTTGCAAATTGCAGCTTTGCTCTCAGCAGAAATTGCACTGTGGAAATGTTTCCAAACTCTAGATGTTGGTCTCATCATTTTAGTTGGTCTCATCATATAGTTTACTGATTTAAAAGGGCATGCTGAGGGGGGCGCATGATGTAAAAGGGCATTCTGATGGAGGAACCTGATATTTTTGATAGACATATAATGACTACAATCTCATTGAAAAAACATGAGGTTTGGACCTCACCTGGAGAAAATTTTAGCGACTGGGCCTCTTGAATTTTAATTCATTACCCCTGGCTTACAGGCTTGGATAAATCAGTTTGTAAATGGATGGAAAACTGGCAACAAGACTGTATTCAGAGACGAATGGATAGTTGCGTAGTTACATAGTTAGTGAGGTTGAAAAAAGACACACGTCCATCAAGTCAGACCTTTGTGTGTGCTTTTAGGTCAGTATTACATTGTATATCCCTCAGTGTTGTGGTCCCTTAGGTGCCCATCTAATAGTTTTTTGAAATTATCTATGCTCCCAGCTGAAACCACTGTTTGTGGAAGAGAATTCCACATCCTTACTGCTCTTACCGTAAAGAACCCTCTACGCAGTTTAAGGTTAAACCACCTTTCTTCTAGTTTTAATGAACGACAGCATGTCTTTGTGTGCTCCCTTGCACAGAATAGTTTTGTCCCTATTGTGGGGTCACGTATACAGTATTTGTGCATTGAAATCATATTCCCTCTCAAATGTCTCTTCTCCAGAGAGAATAAGTTCAGTGCTTGTAATTTTTCCTCATAACTAAGGTCCTTCAGTCCCTTAATTAGCTTTGTTGCCCTTCTCTGAACCCTTTCTTGTTCCAGGACATCCTTCCTGAGTACCGGTGCCCAGAACTGGAGGGCATACTCCAGGCGTAGCCTCACCAGAGACTTGTAGAAGGGGAGAATTATTGATTTATCCCTGGAGTTTACCCCCTTTTTGAAGCATGCTAATATTTTATTGGCTTTGCTTGGCTCAGCTTGGCACTGCATGCCATTGCTGAGCCTGTCCTCTACTAATACCCCTAGGTCCTTTTCCATTCTAGATTCCCCAGTGGTTCTCCCCCTAGTGAGTAGTTTGCGTTCATATTTTTGGTACCCAAATGCATTATTTTACATTTTTCTACATTAAACCACATTTGCCACTTATCTGCCGACCCCATTAATTTGTTCAGATTTTCTTGCAAGGTTTCCACATCCTGTGGAGAAATTATTGCCCTGCTTAGCTTGGTATCATCTGTAAATATTGAGATTGAGCTGTTAACCCCATGCTCCAGATCGTTTATGAATAAATTGAGTAGGATTGGTCCCAGGACAGATCCCTGGGGGACCCCACTTTCCACACCAGACCATTCAGAGTACTCCCCGTTCATCGCCACCCTCTAGACTCGCCCCTGTAGCCAGTTTGCAATCCATGTACTTACCCTTTGATCCATGCCGACAGACCTTAGTTTGTACATTAAGTGTTTATGGGGAACTGTATCAAATGCTTTTGCAAAATCTAGATACACCACGTCTACGGGCCTTCCTTTATCTAGATGACAGCTCACCTCCACATAGAAAGTTAATAGATCAGTTTGGCATGAGCGATTCTTCGTGAAACCATGCTGATTACTGCTAATGATACAGTTTTCATTACAATAATCTTGTATATAATCCCTTAGTATTCCCTCCAAGAGCTTGCATATTATTGATGTTAAGCTAACTGGCCTGTAGTTTCCAGGGATATATCGTGGTCCTTTATTATATATTGGTGCTATATTGGCTTTTCTCCAATCAGTTGGTACCATAGCCGTCAGTAGACTGTTCTTAAAAATTAGGTAAAGTGGTCTGGCAATCTCTTGAGTTCCTTAAGGATCCTCGGGTGCAAGCCGTCGGGTCCCGTTGACTTATTAACGTTTTATTAACTTATTAAGTTTCTCAAGTCTATTCCTAATTTCATCCTCAGTTAGCCATGAGGGTGCTTCATGTGATGTGTCGTGAGGACCTACATTGTAGTTTTGGATACTTGAGCCCCTCCCGTTTCCTTCGTGAATACTGAGGAGAAAAATATGTTTAACACCTTTGCCTTCTCTCCATTCTTGGTAACCAGATTTCCTTCATCATTTTTTATGGGGCCTATATGATCTGATAATGATTGATACTCTGAATGGTCTAAGGTTATAAGTGATGTACGCCAAGGTTCAGTTTTGGGACCTTTCACGAGGTCTCCAACATACAAGCCCGCCTCAATGCACTGTTTAATTGGGCAACTGTGTGGCAGATGAGGTTTAATGTTGATGAATGTAAAGTTATGCACTTGGGAGCTAAGAATATGCATGTATCATACATACTAGTGGAAGAACAACTGGGGGAATCAATGGTGGAGAAGGATCTGGGTGTTCTGGTAAATCAAAGGCTTAACAATAGTATGCAATGCCAAGCTGCAGTTTCCAAAGCAAGAAAAATTATTTCCTGTATTAAAAGAGGTATGGACCGCAAAGAGAGAAGAGAGACATCATTTTACCCCCGTACAAATATATATATATTTTTTAAATTCTGTATTATTGAGTTTTAGAAGAACAAAAGTACAAATATACAGTAAAAAAAACAACCCTTAACAGGCAGCAAGAGGGATTCCCCATACAAATCATTAGTAATGCCTTATCTAGAATATGCAGTTCAGTTTTGGGCACAAGATCACAAAAAAAGATATTGGGGAACAGGAAAAAGTACAGAGAAGAGCAACCAAAAGAGGAGGAGCTCGGCTATGAGGAAAGTTTAGCTGAACTGAATGTATTCTTTCTTAAGAACATGAGATTAAAGGGGTTATGATCTACATGTATAAATATAAAAGTGGTCAATAAAGCAAACTTGGTTTAGAGTTATTCACTTCAAGGTCACCACAGAGTACAGAAGGGCACTCATTATGTCTGAAGGAAAAGAGATTTAACCTCCAAAAAAGGCTTTTTCATAGTAAGAGCTGTGAAAATGTGGAATAGACTCCCTCAAGAGCTGGTTCTGGCCAGCTTAGTAGATTGTTTTAAAAAAAGGCCTGGATTCTTTCCTAAGGATTGATTCACACCTATGCATTTTTAGTGCTTTTTGCATTTTGCAGATTTGCACTACAGTCCATTTAACATGCTTTCCTGTGGAACACGTTCCTTAGTGCAAATATGCAAAAAGCACTAAAAATGCATAGGCGTGAATCAGGCCTAAATGCACAAAATATAACTAAACACTATTTAAATGTAAGACCTCTACCCATGCCACATCCAAATCTCTAGTAGAAAAAAAGGTTGCAGGGAATAACCCTGCTTGTAATGGACTTTATTGGCATTGCATGAGACGGAAACAAATTCCATTAAAATTTAATTTTATTTGCAACATATTAAAATTCAAAAAATGCAAATGCACAATAATATAAAAACATCATAGAAATGCCTAAATTGATACAGATAAAAATATAACACCTTCTACAAATATACTTATTTCGCAGAGCAATAAGCTGGAGGTGTATGAGTTGTTTGATCATCCAAGGGTCAACGCGCTTTGCTAACTGCGTAGCTTCCTCAAGACCCGTTCATTAGGTATCATATTGGTATCACATGGCGTGACATTGAATGCATCATAACGTCTGTGGGGCAGACACAGGGGCTAAAGCTCCTTCGTAAACAATAGAGATGGCATATAGGCCAAAACAAGCCCAAGTGGCCTCTTTAGCTGGCGGCATCTTCTGTCGGTGCTCTGCGGAAGGACACTTAGATATTCTTATCCATCTGAAATATGTTGACACACTCCTGATGACCAGTATCTTGAGGGGGCTATTTACAAGTTATTTGTCCTTATATACTGATATTATTGGAATACTGAACATTTGGTATCCCTGGTGTTTGAATGTCCATACAGCTGCAGCTATTCAACTATTTTTTGATTCTACACCATAAATCACTCACTAAAGAGCCCTAATCGCGCTCACATTTTTATTGCATTTTTTTGTAATTTTGAAATGCTGATGGTGAACCCTCAGCCTTGTTTTTTTTTTTTTTAAAGCACAGTTTTTTCTTGTTAATATGTCTTTTTATACGCTAGAATTTAGCCAGCCAGGTTTAACATTAGTTCTTTTATTTTTGTTGCTCATTGGAATGCATTGGCTAGTGCCTTTAATATGTTCTTAAAGCACCCCTATTTTTCTTCAGTGTTCTTTGTTTGTAGACTTTGATCCCATATTTTGCAGTAGCACATTTTAGTAAAGTCTGCCCTCTTGAAATGTTGTGTTTTTTATTACCCTTGTGACTCCTTTTCCTATGATTTACGCTGAACGTATTTATTCTGCGATTGCTGTTCCCTAAGTTATCCCTCATTTCCACATCTGTGATCAGATCTGCCTCTTAAAGCAGCCCTTCTTTCTGTTGGACCTCCTCTTCACCTCCTCTATTGGATGCTGTTGGGTATCAACCCGGTGTGCGGATCTCACTGTGTGGTTACACTGTAAGTACCACCAGGGTAGAAACTAGGGGGGGGGGGCATGTGCCCCAGGTGCCACATTGAGAGGGACTCTGCTGACAGGAGTAGTGACAGCGATATAACTTCTCCTGTCAGCCCAGTGCTGGGAGCAAGGAGGAGAGAGCCAGAGAGCCAGAGGCAGTGAGGACTGTGTTCTCTCCCCCCCTCCTATTCCCCGCCAGAGCAGCGCTTCTGTACCCGCGGAACAAGGAAATGCAAGCAAGCATTGGTGGGCGAGGGAGCTCAGCTAAGGATTCTTTCCTCCCAGCTAGGGCCAGGACAAATGGGGAGGGGTGCACCAGGAGCTTCCAGCTTCTCCTGCTGCTTACTGACAGACAGGGGTTTGTACTGATGCCTTCCCTGAAGCTATCTGTTTTGGGTCTGCCAGCCATTCACAACCAGTACCCAGGGGTGGACTTCATGCACTGCCTGGTAGGAGGGTGAGGGGAGCCCAGGATAGGAGCAGATGAGAAGGCAGGGTGAGCAGGGGACTGCTGTGACAGTGAGAGGAGTGGAGGTGGCAGCGGCATCACCTTACATGATGCTGAAAGTAGCTAACCTGTGAGCGCTACATGCAGCTGCTGATGGAGCTGATGAGCAGCGAGAAGGCAAAAGGTATCTGTGATATTAGATGACATGATTGAACAATGACTCCTTTACCATGGATAATGTAGTGATCAGGGAACCCTGCTGATAGGATCCAGGTACATTACAGGCATCTGAAACTTGCAGAACATTATACAGCTGTAATTTTTTGGGGGGATGGGGGTCTCCTGGTGTAGTATGGGAGGATAGGGGAGTCCCCTAATCTCTCTCTCACCTCTCCTTTCTCTCTGACCCCCCTCACCTCTTGACCCTCTCTCTCACCCCTTTCTATCTCTCACCCCCTCTCCCTCCCACTCACTTATCACATGGCCTTTATCATCTTCTCCTTGCGATCTCGGAGCACCCAGCCCTAGGTGTCTTCTCCTCCTGCTTATGCTCGCTGGTCCCTTTCTGCTCCTTATGGTTGGTTGGGCAGCTTCTGACACCCTCTTCCCCTGCTCCCATTTACTGCTCAACATCAACATAGGGGACCAATAAATCTTGGTAGCCCTAGAACCCAGAGGAAGAATTGAGAGGGGGCTTCCTACATCATTTTCCACAGAGCCACACCAGCTCTTCCCCACAGGCAATTGCTTGTCAAGTCTGGTTGCTAACTTGCTGTAAGAAGGGGGTTATTAGCAGTGGCACTGCTGATAATCCTTCATTTCAATGTATTGTGTTAAGTGGTGTAGTTCCTCATTCACCTAATAATAAAGTATCCCCCTACATTTTGGGTTAGTTTAGTGACCCTAGTGTTCAATGGTATAGTGACCCATGATACGAGTGGCCTTTTTTCAATGGATGTCAATAGTCAAGTGCCCCCTGACATTGGTGTTTAGTGGCCTTGGTCAGTTGGGTAGTGCCACTTGAAGTTAGTGATCACTACAGCATCCCCTTATATTGTTGGTCAGTAATGTAGTGTCCCTTTAGGTTGGTGATCAGTGGTGTAGTGCCCCCTTATATTGGTGTTCAGTGGCATAGTGTCACACTTACATTGGTGTTCATTGGTGTGGTTCCCCTTCATGTTATTTGTCAGGGGTATAGTGCTATTTTACTTTGGTGGTCAGTGGTAAACCGCTCCACTATGTTGGTGGTGAGAGGTAGCTAAATAAGTTACTAAGCAGTCACTGTTGGGTGAAGAAACATGCCCCTAGACAGTATCTGCAGAGCAGATAGGTGTTTCTAGACCAGGAACAAGAAGGAGGAGACCTGTGGCATGGAGTCTAGTAGCGTCTGTTGTAGTAAGGGCAGTAGGCTCAGCGGGCCCACAAAATATGCCCTCTAAATCTTTCCCTAGCAATTTAAGCTGATCTTTAGGAAGATAAAATGGACACAAACGAATGCAGTTCTGTATTCATTAACACATCATATTTTGTGGGGACATCAACTTAAGCTGGCCAAACATAATACAATTTTCTTGCACAATTTACTTTCCTTCCTGTACCTTTAGCTATGTAGTGCAAGGGCTTGCCTGACTGGATAAACGTTTAAAGTGTTGTTTAGGTTTGACCTCATATTACCGTATATGGTTTTTGGAAAATCTAAAGGAAAACTGCACAATTGTACAATGTAAGGGATGGGTGTTTGAGAGCGCTTAGAAACAACACCAAAGAAACGTGAAGTGGTGACAAAACTGACAATGGGGTACACTTAAAATTAGTATGCAAATGTAAAGATAATGTTTAAGTGTTATAAACAAAGTGTAAAACGATATATAAAGAAGTCCTTATGCTGGAAAGTCCATAAAATGCTGGGATGGGCCTAATATATAGGGTCCCAGTAATAGTCACTCTATTGGCAGCCAGCTGTCAGAGTAGACGATGGCTCTGTAATCAAATGGAAAAGGAGAGAAGCAGCACCTATCTAAATGTAGCAATAAAAACAAACACATTTAATGAATGGTAGTGAACTCACATTGTAGTATAAAATTAGGCACTGGAGAGGAAGCGCAGGGCAAGCTGTCACAGTGTCATCAGTAATACGCCCCCTGTCCATCACCAATGACATTGTGACAGCTCGCCCTGCGCTTCCTCTCCAGCCTTGAAGCCCTGGAATCCACCAGCGCAGCCGGGACTGGTGACCGCACAGAGTATAGCCACACAGACAAACAGTGACCAGCGAGGTTTATTATACAATGTGCCTTATTTTATACCACTATGTGAGTTTACTACCATTCATTAAATTTTCTTGTTTTTAACACTACATTTAGATTGGCGCTGATTCTCCCCTTTTACAATTGTACAATGTATAACCAGCCTTCAGCTCTGTGAGGACGTCAAATGACGAAATGCGTAGGAGGGAGAAAAGACACTGACGTACTAGTACTCGTACTCTTGGCTTGGCGATACCGGCCAGAGACAACAGGCAATATAAAACAGTGTTTTTACCCTAGTGTCAGGCAGACACTATGGCTATGTGAGTAGAAATACATATGTTTTAATAAAATAGCCTGTTTTTTAATGATCTTACACTATTGGAGCTTTCTTGTCTTTATCCTCCTTCTATGACTGACTGGATAAGTAAGAGGTATTATTGCACAGCCTGGACTGGAGTGGAATTTATTGTTATACTGTGAATCTATCTTGGCGCAGTAGCTGGTTTATAACTTTACCAGCCAAGTACTTTTGGTGACTTCATTTAATGTGGACAGTGGTGGCTCACATTGGGTGAAGCACATTGGCATGAGCAACATTTGTATGACGATCTTCACGGCTATACACAGCACGTTATGTGGATTGAATTGGGACTTTAAAATTGGGAACAACATGGACTTTTTATCAAAATTTTTCTTAAATGAATATTTTTTTTTTTATAATAAGTTACCGTATGTAGATTGCACACTAGCACTTTGTTAATTATTTTTCACATTATATATATTTTTTAGCACTTTATATATATATATATGATATATGTGGCATTTTGATGCAATATTTGTTAATTTTTTGCACTAGCACGTGCACTGTTTAGGAGATATTCACACTGCATGCAGACCAACAAAGTCACCAGCGCATGTGCTCTGAAGGGACGGCATACCCGTTCAGAGCTCTGTGCCGCGGCCGTGACTCCCGCACACATGTGCGGGAGTGACGTCTTTGCGGCTCGGCCAATCAGGCGGCTGGAGCACGCAAACCCGGAAGGAAGAATGAGTGAACATGAAGACCCTGTCAGCACGCCGCTGGAGGGCTTCGTTCTAAGGTAAGCATTTCATAATGTGCTAGTATGCAATGCATACTAGTACATTATGCCATTGTCTTGCAGGTTTTTTCTTTTAAAAAAGGCTGCGTTTTACTACCGCTTTAACTGAGAAAGCTGAAGTGAGAAGCTGATTGGTTACTATGCATAGCTGCCCCAGATTCTGTGTGCACCTGTTTTAGTAAATCTCTCCAGAGTGTTCATACTCACAAAGCCAATAAAGCATTCATTTTGTGTAGAGTGAAACATACCTGGTTGATCCTGTCTTCAGCTGTCCCTTCCATCTTCTCTGTGTTCCCACTGCAGTCTGAGAATGTGTAGACCAGATGGTGTCCACTATAGAGCATGCTCCAATCTCAGTTCCCTTTTAAGCTCTTCATTTCCTCCTTTTTCTTACCTGTGCAGCCACATGACTACAGAGTCATGCGTGTGGGCGTATACACAGTGGTAAATGACAGATGCAGTTCCGGCACCTCCAGCACTGAATTTATGTCAATTTATGTCATTTAGGTCAATTGTTGAGGAAGAGGTCTATTGTGGCTGGGGCAGTCAATTGTTGAGTGAGGGGTCTATTGTTGCTGGCTGCTGGAGGATTTATTGATGCTGGATTCTGGGAAATCTGTTGTTGTTGCTGGGAGTCTAATGTTGTGGGGGTGGATCTATTGTTGTTGGGCTGGATCTATTGTCGCTGGGGTGGTATTTTGTAATGGGCGGTCCATTATTGCTGGGGGTGAGTATAATGTTGTGTGGGTGATCTATTGTTGCTAGGGGGAATCTGTTGTTGCTGGGTGGGTCTAGTGTTGCTAGGGGGGGATCTATTGTTGATGGGAGGATCTATTGTTGCTGGGGTGGGTCAAGTGCTGCTGGGGGTATCTATTATTGCTGGGGGATCTATTGTTGCTGGGAGTATCTGTTATTACCGGGGGGATCTATTGATCCTGGGGTATCTGTTATTGCTGGGTGGTCTGCTGTTGCTGGGGGAATCTATTATTGATGGGGGATCTATCGTTGCTGGGGGGGATATTGTTGCTAAGGTGGGGTCTATTGTTGCTGGCTACAGAGGATCTACAGTATTTTACTGCTTTTCTTGTTATCATTAACAAATTCCATACAAAATATTTAGCACCACAAAATAATACTTGGTCCTGTATTCTCCAAAAGGGCTGGCACTGGAAGGTGGGTAGGGGGTGGAACCCGTGGTTGCAGGAAAGAAATTTGCACCGTCTATGGCCTGCCTAAGCAGCCAAGTACCTGACACCCATTAAATCTGACAGCATTTTTTCTGGCACAGAAATATTCGTTAACGCCATTCTGAGCATACTTCATATATTTCTGTTGTTTCTAACCCACATCTGAAATGAGTAAGGTGTGGCTAACTTTAATTCTTTTTCAGATACAAACACTTTTAAAAAGTTTACTTTAGGAAGGATTAATCAAAGGGAACCTTTCAACTAGATCTGCACGATTCTGGCTAATATGAGAATCACAATTTTTTTGCTTAGAATAAAGATCACGATTCTCACGGCGTAACATCATCTTTCATATTATACAAAAAAATTGGGCTAACTTTACTGTATTTTTTTTTTTTTTTTTATTCATTTTAGTGTATTTTTTCCCCCAAAAAATTGCATTTGAAAGACCGCTGCGCAAATGCTGTGTGACATACCGTGTAACATAAAATATTGCAACAACTGCCATTTTATTCTCTAGGGTCTCTGCTAAATATATATATATAAAATGTTTGGGGGTCCTAAGTTATTTTCTAGCAGAAAATACTATTATTAACTTGTAAGCAACAAATGTCAGAAAAAGATTTGTTTTTTTAGTGGTTAAACTGACTTCAGACCAGAAGTTTACTTTTATCTATCCTAAAAGGACAAATAGTTACAATGTGTATATCTTGTCTACTCTATCTCCCAGCCCTAAGGGCCCTTTCACTCGGGGCTCTTCGTGAGCGGACTCCACTCTGCTCAGCAGGGATCGATCCGCCGATCCCCGCTGAGCAGGCAGATGGCAGCTCCGTCTCCGCTCACTGAGAGGAGATGGAACCGTCAGAGCCCCGCTCTGCTCTATGGGGATCGGATGACAACGGACTGCCTGATCCGATTCTACAGATGGATGGAAAATGAGGTTTCCATCCGTCTGGATTTCACAGACAGTATTGGATCAGAGAGCGGCGGGTGTCAGTGGACATGTCTCCGCTGACATCCGCCGCTCCATAGGGCTGCATTGAGTGTCCGTTCAGGTCCGCCTGAACAACGGACAGGTGGACCTGAACGGAATGTCCGTGTTAAAGGGCCCTAAGGAATGTTGAACATTCTTCGGCTTTTTTTTTTTTTGACAGCTCTGGTTCACACATAGGGATCTGACTTCAGGGGCGACTCAGCGCGGCCCTGCACAGCGCAACTTAAGCACGGCTTGCAAGCGACTTCTATAATAGAAGTCAATGCAAGTCACCTGAATTTGCCCCCAAAGTAGTACAGGAACCTTTTTCTAAGTAGGAGTGACTTGTGTTGCTCCTATTAGAATGGTTCCATTGCACTGCATCGAGCACGACTTGTCAGGCGACTTAAGAATTGAAGAAATGTCAGGTGTAGATCGTGAGGGGGGTTGAATCGAGATCACGATTTTTTAACGATTAATTGTGCAGCTATACTTTCAACCTTTTTAAACACTTGAAATCTAATTTTGATGACTTTTAGACTGAATGATTTAAAGGGCTGATGGGTTCACTTTTAACACACATGCATATGCAATAAGGTTGATTTACTGAAAGTATAGACCCTGTTCACTTAGAAAGTACATGTTCACTTTATGTATGTTAGGGTATGAGTATGAAGATGTGTTTACATAAAATATTCATATGCCAGTTAAAAATACTTTTTTTTTTTAATGTCCCAATGTACATGATTGAGCATTTAAAGAGAATGAAGCTTCCCCGTGTTCATTATACCTGTTTAGTAAACCAACCCCCTAATGAGTCTACATTTGTTACTATGGATAATTTTGGGGTGGAACTTAGACTCTAAAGCTAAGTAACAGACGTAAATAGCTTGCATTAATTTTAATATTGCAGTGTGCATTCGGCCTTCATGTTTTTAGTAGCTGCTGAATATTCTCATTCCTAATGTGACAAACCATACTCTGGTTCATGTCCTACAATCATGTTACTTGTCACCCCTACAAGATTTCAAATACAAATTTCAGGCCAAATTAGCACGTTCCTGGTGATACACCTCAAGTTCAAGTCAACAAATGTCTCACTTTTTGCTTTTTTTTCACAGACTACCAGGTGATTACATCCTGTAAATGTAACTTTTAAATCTTATTCTATCACTACCTCTTTGTTCTGACATTGTGATTTGTTAAATCAGGGTCAGAATCAAGTTCTGCTACGGATAATCCAACTGTCCAACCTACCTACACCTCTACCACAGGTATGTACTGTAAAGCCTTTGTCAAAGGGTAACCAGCTAATAATAATCAATATTATACTGTAATATTACCGTATATACTCGTGTATAAGTCGACCCGTGTATAAGCCGACCCCCTACTTTTGCCCAAAAAATATGGGAAAACTTATTGACCCGCGTATAAGCCTAGGGTGGGAAATGCAGCAGCCAGAACACAGGGACAGGGAGCCAGAACACAGGGATTTTAGCCAGGACACAGGGATATTAGCCAGGACACAGGGATATTAGCCAGGACACAGGGATATTAGCCAGGACACAGGGGTATTAGCCAGGACACAGACTGTAGCCAGAACACATAAGGGATGAGTAAGGTAGTTTCACATTAAACAGAGCTGTGCTGCTTCTAAGAGCCGTTCTGTGCTTGTAAGTGTGACTAAACACATTGGAATGCAGAGAATGCTGAGAGAGAGCTGCAGCTCTTCACAGAGATCAGGAGGTGGGCGGGACTGAACAGCTAACATGAGCTTGTCCCACCCACCTGCCGACATCAAGCTGAAAATCTGACACCTCTCTCAGCATTCTCTACATTCCAATGTGATTAGTCACAGTTACAAGCACAGAACGGCTCTTAGAAGCGGCTCTGTTTAATGTGAAACTACTGATCACCCAAAGACACTGACTCGGGTATAAGTCGAGGGGGGTCTTTTTCAGCACAAAAAATGTGCTAAAAAACTCGGCTTATACCCGAGTATATACGGTAATAAAAACAGAGGCTCTTATCTATGGATCTCAATGTGTACTTCTGTTTTTTAAAAGGGTTTACAAGCTAAAAGTAAATGATGAAAAGTAAATGATTGCCTGCTGGGTGCATATTTCCATATCTTAAAGCTGAACTTCGAGCACAAAAACGTTCATTTAAAAATATCCCATAATATTCTCTAAGTATATAAATCTATTTTGTGTGCACCAAATGCCTTTGCAAACCCAGATATTGTAAATGAATCAGTGGCATCTTCACTCTGCTGTACACAGCCTGTGCAGAGAGCAGAGCTGTGGGAAGGGACTAGCAGGCTCCACCCACTACAGGCTGCCTGCAGAAAACAACAGGAGGGGCGGAGACAAGACCAGTCACCCTGCACACAGAGAGAGAGCAGCAGTGACCGGTCTTTATTACAGGAAGCTCCTGTTTAGAGGTACTTTCACACTGGATTACTGCAGGGATCTGGAAATAATACATTAGTAAACACAAAGCACACCAAGATTCAAGTAAAAATACACGTGCCTCTTGTATGTACACTATAGTTACTCCTCCCGCAGTTCAGCTTTAATTTCTTGTAAATCATCCAGACACCAATAGTTTCTGTTTTGCTGATTTGCTTTAGTTGATTTTTCAGTAATTGCATATTAGTGGATACTCCATGTTGCCAGGAGCCAAGTGTTATACTCCTGGCAATAAAGACGTTCCTGCCTGCAGGTATATTGTAGTTGAATTCCCCCTAGTGCCAAGTTTATTAGTTGGAGACTTGAACTATGCTAAAGAGCTGCATTGTGGGGGTTGTAGTGTGCTTTTAAGGATTATCATCAGACTGTGCTGCAAAAGAACTTAATTTCCCATCAGACTGTGCTGCATAGGAAAGCTCCTGGGAAAAACGGTGCCTCAAGGGAGAGTCTATTTAAGCAGAGGGTGCGGCCTGTCGTACTCTCTCTGGACAATGGTGATCAATAAAACAAGACCCTGTGTGTCTTGTCAGCTGAGTTGTGACCTATTCTCACAGCGGTCTGCAACTTTACAGCAATTCAGCAGATGATTGTGGAGACCGGCCCTGCTACCAGCGGAGCTTGTTCCTGAAACCTGCGGGCAGCTAAAGCAATCAAACTGGGAAAACTGCAAGGAGAGAGGCAGTGGAAGCCGATTCTGGGAGCAGAGGGCTGGAGTGTCATCATCATCATCTCCAGTCTCA
The DNA here is from genome assembly GCA_018402905.1 of Glandirana rugosa. Taxonomy (NCBI): domain Eukaryota; kingdom Metazoa; phylum Chordata; class Amphibia; order Anura; family Ranidae; genus Glandirana; species Glandirana rugosa. The sequence goes on from BLSH010502800.1 coordinate 575,056, forward strand.
TCGTTACCATCATCCAAGCAGCGGGGTCATCTTCTACAGTCATTGTTCCTGTTGGGCAAGCGGGCTCAGGCTCATCAATACAGTACTGATTTCATATAATCTGATCTCACATAGTTATTGCCAGAGGAGATTTAATCACTATAACAGAACCAGAGACATTGGAGTATAACTACTTAAAGTTTTACTGGATTGCTGTCAACTGTAGTTTTATTACAAAGTCAGTGATCACTGTGAAGTTCTTTAATTTACTGCAGTAAAGTTGTTTCACCTCACTTGTGTGCACTATTTGGAGAACCTGTTCCTGCAGTTACTTTCTGGATACCTGACATCCAAGTAAAGATCCGGCTGAAGTCATAAAGAGCTTGACCAAGGAACATTGATTCACTACAGTTTCAGTTGTTTTTTTCCCCACTTACTAGGTTCCATTGCTGCTAAAATCTTGGCATATTGAATTCGCATAAGAACTCTCCTTTATAGAGCAGGTGGAATCTATGTGTATGTGTGACATATGACTAAGTTATATTAGTTTATCTATAGTCAACTAAGTTGTACCAGTTTAACTACAGCTAATTGAATACCGTCTGTTCATCAGTTAGTTGATACTAGTGGACCTCCAAATATTCTGTCTATATTCAGGAGGCTAGATTTGGGTGGTTATTCTCTCTGTGACTGTTGGAGAAGGAATAGTAGAGAGTGGTTTGACATACAGAAGTCATTCCCCTGCTCACTCCTGTGTACAGAATTCTCAAAACTATCAGTAAGGTACTGTGTGTGCATTTATATTCTATTGTTAATTATTTGCAAGTGTTATATACAACTTGTTGATTCAGAGTTCCTCTTTAACCAGTTGCCTACCGCCCTCCGTGGATTGACGTGGCAACATGGCTCGATTGCGCATATATCGCCATCACCTGACGGCGTCTGCGAGATCGCGGAATGTGAGCACGCTCGCGCGCTCACTGTGTGGAGGGAGAGCCAGGGAGCAGGTAGGGTGGACATCGATGTCCCCCGGCTACCCTTGATTGCTCCCCAGCAGTGAAAGAACAGGATCCGTGTGTGTAAACACACGGATCTCCGTTCTGACAGGGGAGAAGGAGAGTGATTGCATGCTTCCTGTATATGGGAGCAACGATCACTCTCCTCCCCCACTCAGCCCAGCCCCCACACAGTAACATATCCCAGGGAACACAGTTAACCCTTTGATCGCCCCCTAGGGTTAACCCCTTCCCTGCCAATGACATTTACACTATAATCATTGCATTTTCATAGCACTGATTGCTGTATAAATGTCAATGGTCCCAAAAAAGTGTCAAAAGTGTCTGACATGTCCGCCGCAATATCGTAATACCACTAAAAATCGCAGATCCCCGCCATTACTAGTAAAAAATAAAAAAAACCATAAATGAATTGTTTACAAATTGAGTTTGTAAACACGGCAACTTTTGCGCAAACCAATCAATATACGCTGCTTGCAATTTTTTTTTTACCAAAAATATAGCAAGTATATATATCGGCCAAAACTGATGAAAACCTTTTTTTTTTTTTTATATTTTTTTTTTTTAGGATTTGTATTTTAGCAAAAAGCAAGACATATTGGGTTTTTTGCAAAATTGTAATGTGTATGTATGTGTACTGATTACATTGTGCTCAGCCCAGCTTACCTTCTCCTGGTAGGCTGAAGTCCATCCCTCACTGCAGGCTGTGTTTACTTCTCCCTCTCCCACCCACCCCAGCTGCCGGCACCTCCTGTTGTAAAGTCAAAAAAGGCATGCTGGGGAAGGGGGTGGGTACAGTGTTGTCTCCATTGGCTATGGATGCAGCAGAGACGTGGAGCAACTGTAGCATCTGGCTTTTTACAGACACTGCATGGTTGGCAACCTTGGTGATTAGGGTGTGCCCAGGCACACCCCCTGCACACACCTATGGTAGCAGGCCCATCAGTAAAAAATCAGAGCAGTGGTAGGACTGGATCAATAATTTATGTTAGATTTTATGCTAAATTTGTGATGTTAAATTGCATTAAAATTAATTTTGTGCTGAAATGAAATCAGTATAGCTTATTTTTATTGTTGCAGCCCCTGGAATAAACAATACATCTATTGGCAATACTCCACGGACATCATCAATATCAACAAATGGTAAAAGTGGATACCGTACTTTGCTGATTAATATATTGTGTTAATATTTTACAGTTGCAGTGCACTAGCATGTCTGTTGCAGTATGGTAATATTGAGGGGGATTTACTAAAACTGGTGCACACATATTCTGGTGCAGCTGGACATAGTGACCAATCCGCTTCTAACTTCAGCTTATTCAATCAACCTCTTCACAACCGCGCTATAGCCGAATCATGACTACGCATGCATCGGCAGTAATCTGTGAGTGCTGTGTCCTTTAGGCACAGCTGATCATAGATGGGGCTAAAGAGTCAATCACAGCGGCTTTTTACTATGTGACCTGCTGTGTCCAATCACAGCTGATCACAATGTAAACAGGATTTGCTGGTTGTCTGCAATTCTCTCCTCACGCTTACAGTGCGTGAGGAAAGGAGAGCCAGTAATTGGCCAGTGTGAAAGGGGGCCTTTGCACTTATAATCAGGGCACTGATCATCAGTGTCCTGATTATCAGTGCAGCACCAACAGTGCCTATCAATTCTGCCAATCAGTGCCCACTAGTGCTGCCAACCAGTGCCCATCAGCGATGCCTGTCAGTGCCACCTATCAGTGCCCATCAGTGCTACCTGCCAGTGCCACCTAACAGTGCCCATCGGTGCCTCCTATCAGTGCTTCATATCAATACAGCCTCATCAGTGCCTTCTCATCAGTGCAGAACAGAAAACTAAGAAAAACTTTTTATTTTTGTTAACATTTTTGGTCTTTTTTAATTTGTTTAGCAAAAAATTAAAACACCAGTAGTGATTAAATACCACCAAAAGAAAGCTCTATTTGTCTCAAAAAATGTTGAAAATCTTGTTTGGATGCAGTGTTGCATGACTGCGCAATTTTCATTCAAAATGCGACAGCACTGAAAGCTGAAAATTGGCTTGGGCAGGAGGGGGGTGAAAGTGCCCAGTAGGCAAGTGGTTAAGCTTTGACAATAAAACCTAGAAGCTAATTGGTTACTATGCACAGCTTCACCAGACTGGTGTGCACCAGCTTTAGTAAATCCTCCCCATTGTGTTATAATGATCGGATTTGCTCCAAGAGTTCTTATTTTTCTCAATATTTTAATTAGTATCTTAAAGAGGAAGTAAACTTCCTCTGCTGACATAGTTATATAGTTACATAGTAAACGAGGCTGAAAAAAGACACAAGTCCATCAAGTCCAACCTATGTGTGTGTTTTTAATATGAGTATTAAAATGTATACCCCGCAATGTTGTGGTCCCTTAGGTGTGCATCTAATAGTTTTTTGAAATTTTCTAGACTCCCAGCAGAGACTACTGCTTGTGGAAGAGAATTCCACATCCTCAGTGCTCTCACCGTAAAGAACCCTTTATGCTTTTTAAGTCTAAACCACATTTCTTCCATTTTTAATGAATGGCCACGTGTCTTTGTGTGCTCCCTTGCCCGAAATAGTTTTGTACCTACTGTGGGGTCACCGGTACAGTATTTGTACATTGAAATCATATCCCCTCTCAAGCGTCTCTTCTCCAGAGTGAATAAGTTCAGTGCTTGTAATCTTTCCTCATAACTTAGGTCCTCCAATCCCTTAATCAGCTTTGTGGCCCTTCTCTGTACCCTTTCCAATACCAGGACATCCTTCCTGAGGACTGGTGCCCAGAACTGGACGGCATACTCCAGGTGCGGCCTCACCAGAGACTTGTATAGCGGGAAAATTATTGATTTATCCCTGGAGTTGATCCCTTTCTTGATGCATGCCAACACTTTGTTAGCTTTGTTTGCAGCAGCTTGGCATTGCATGCCACTGCTGAGCCTGTTCTCCACCAGGACCCCTAGGTCTTTTTTCATTCTAGATTCCCCCAGAGGCTCTCCCCCTAGTGAGTAGTTTGCTTTTTTGTTCTTGGCACCCAAATGCATTATCTTACATTTTTCTACGTTAAATCTCATCTGCCACTTGTCTGCCCATCCCCCTAATTTATTCAGATCTTCTTGCAAGGTTTCCACATCCTGTGGAGAGTTTATTGCTCTGCTTAGCTTGGTATCATCCGTAAATATAGAGATTGAGCTCTTCACCCCATCCTCCAAGTCGTTTATGAATAAATTGAATAGGATTGGTCCCAGGACAGAACCTTGGGGAACTCTACTTTCTACATCTGACCATTCTGAGTATTCCCCATTTATCACCACCCTCTGGACTCCCCTTGTAGCCAATTTTCAATCCAGGTGCTCACCCCTTGATCCATGTTGATGGACCTTAGGTTTTACAGTAAACGTTTATGGGGAACTGTATCAAATGCTTTAGCAAAATCCAGGTACACCACATCTACAGGCCTTCCATTATCTAGATGGCAGCTCACCTCCTCATAGAAGGTTAATAGATTGGTTTGGCAAGAACGATCCTTCATGAACCCATGCTGATTACCACTAATGATACCGTTCTCGTTACAATAATCTTGTATATAATCCCTTATTATTCCCTCCAAGAGCTTGCCAATTATTGATGTTAAGCTAACTGGTCTGTAATTCCCAGGGATATATCTTGGTCCTTTTTTATATATTGGTACTACATTGGCTTTCTTCCAATCAGCTGGTATCATACCAGTCAGAAAACTGCTCTTAAAGATTAGGTATAAGGGTCTGGAAATAACTTGGCTAAGTTCCTTAAGGACCCTTGGGTGTAAGCCATCTGGTCCCGGTGACTTACTAGTGTTCAGTTTTTCAAGCCTATTTCTGATTTTATCCTCAGTCAGCCATGAGGGTGTTTCCTGTGACGTGCCTTGAGGATCAGCATTGTAGTTCTGAATAATTGAGCCCCCGGTTACCTTAGTGAATACTGAGGAGAAAAATGAGTTTAACACCTTTGCCATTTCTCCATCTTTTGCAACCAGATTACCTTCATCATTCTTTATGGGGCCAACATGATCTGACCTCCCTCTCTTACTGTTTATGTACTTAAAGAATTTCTTGGGATTCCTTTTACTCTCCTCTGCTATGTGTCTTTCATGTTCTATCTTAGCTGCTCTGATTGCCCCTTTGCATTCCTTATTGTGTGTTTTATAGAAATGAAAATCTGATATGGTCCTCTCAGTCTTGTATTTTTTGAAGGCCTTCTCCTTTGCTTTTAGATGTGCCCTTACGTCGGCATTAAGCCATCCTGGTCTTTGGTTAGCCCTTTTAAATGTATTCCCCATTGGGATACACTGGCTAATACCTTTGTTTAGTGTGTTCTTGAAGCACTCCCATTTCTCCTCCGCATTCATTGTTCCTAGAATTTTATCCCAGCTAATATCTTCCAGCATAGAGCGTAGTTTATGGAAGTTGGCTCTCTTAAAATTCAGCGTCTTTGTATTCCCCTTATTTTTCTTATTTGTGTAATTTATACTGAAACTAATTGTCCTGTGATCGCTATTTCCTAGATTGCCCCTTACTTCCACACCTGTGATCAGGTGTGTGTTGTTAGTGATCAGAAGGTCTAATAATGCTTTTTCTCTTGTTGGTGCATTTACTATTTGACCCATGAAATTGTCCTGCAAGACATTTAGGAAATGGCGAGCCTTAGCTGAACATGCAGTACCTTCCTCCCAGTCAATATCTGGGTAATTAAAATCCCCCATTATAACAACACTTCCCATCCTAGCCGCTATTCCAATTTGCGATAGGAGGTCTGCCTCCCCCTCCTCCCTCTGATTTGGGGGCCTATAGCATATTCCCAGTATTACTTTCCCCCTGCTATCCTCCCTTTGTAGCTCTAGCCATAAGGCTTCAACTTCCTCCCCGCATCCACTACTAATGTCTTCCCTCACATTCATTCTTATGTCATTTTTTATATACAGGCATACCCCTCCCCCTTTTTTGCCCACCCTGTCCCTGTGATATAGGGAATACCCCTGAATGGTAGCCAGCCAATCATGAGAGCTGTTGAACCAAGTTTCCAAAATTCCCACAAAGTCTAATTCCTCCTCGTACAGTAGCAGCTCTAGTTCTCCCATCTTGTCCGCCAGACTCCTGGCATTAGTGAACAAGCCACGTAGTTTTGTCAGGACGCCTACTATTCCCCTGTTGGGTAATCCTCTTTTGCATATCGGATATGTTACGCTACTCGCCTTGGATTTAAATTCTTTATTCGGCCTACCACTCCTTCCCCCAATACTACCCCCTGAACTCAGTTCCACTCTGGCTATTTCTAAGTCTGGACCCTCCCCCCCGTTGCCTAGTTTAACCACTTCAGCCCCGGAAGGATTTCCAGCTTTAGGACCAGAGCCCTTTTTGCGATTCGGTGCTGCGTCGCTTTAACTGACAATTGCGCGGTCGTGCGACGTTGTACCCAAACGAAATTTGCGTCCTTTTTTTCCCACAAATAGAGCTTGGTGGTATTTGATCACCTCTGCGTCATTTCTGATCGCCGCTATAAACAAAAGAAGAGCAACAATTTTGCAAAAAAACCCAAATTTCTTACTTTTTGCTAAAATACAAATCCAAAAAAAAAATATAAAAAAACATTTTTTTTTCACCTTTTTTGGCCGATTTATATTCTTCCTCATATTTGCGATAAAAAAAATCGCAATCGGCGTTTATTGATTGGTTTGCGCAAAAGTGGTCGCGTTTACGGATGATGAGAATTCATTTTTGGGGTTTTTATTTTTTTTTTATTTTTTACTAATAATGGCGGCGATCTGCGATTTTTAGTGGTACTGCGATATTTCAGCGGACATGTCGGACCATTTTGACACTTTTTTGGGACCACTGGCATTTATACAGCGATCAGTGCTATAAAAATG